>JAOTOL010001628.1:657500-1127500 GCA_034440575.1 Imbricaverruca yamaguchii
AGAGTCAGTCAGAGAGTCAGAGAGTCAGAGAGTCGGATATACAGAGTCGAATATACAGAGAGTCGGATATACAGAGATTTAGGTACACAGAGAGTCAGATATACAAAGATATAGATTACTTATAAGGGCAATGGGAGAGGCAGAAGTAGGGGAAACTGAAAGAGATTGAGGGCAGTGGAATAGGGCGACGGCAATGCGTTGTTGGATAACTAACCGATGTCATTTGGTAGCGCATGAATTCAGCGCAATTATGGTTGAAATCTTAAATGAAGTTTCTTGTCTCTTTGGAAGAGCTCGATCCCAAAGCATTAACGTCAAACCTCCAAAATTGTTTCGTATTTTATCACGCGGTTCCATAGCTTCGCCCTTCAATATTTGATGGCAACCAACGCTGACTTGCCAATATAATCAATATATGTCTTTTTCATCAAATCTGCCTCAGCGCGTGAGTGGGCGACGACGCGACAACTGCGCTCCTTCGGATGGAAAAGCTGGTGGAACCACCTGGCCGGCTGCAGCTACGAGCCGTGCACAATCACGCATTGCACATGCAAGCTCGAATGTGGGGCGGCCAGGCAATGCTCACACATCCGTGAGTGTAGTCCGCCATGACGCATGCGGACAGTCGCTACGTCACGACCAATGGGCGGATTGTTTGCATTGCTCAATGTTCTACGTGACACGGTTCTTGGCATTTTTAGTGATTAAATCCAGCGGCGGTTCAAGCGGCTGAAGGCTGTGGGAGACGATTTAGTTTTAGGTCATTGTTTTCCACATAGCAAGATGGGATTACTGTTCAGTTGGAAATATCGTTTTGGAGACGCGTGCTCACTCTCCAACCATGGGATCCGCCAATCAGCCGAACCACAGTGTACATGTTAAAGTCATAGGGTAGGGCGCTGCATGACCTCTGCAGTCGATGCGCCCCTAAACCCCAATAACTAACTAACTAAAGTCATAGGGTACAGGGTTATGCGAAATCCGTCTATCTAAAAACAATCTCGCCAACAAGACGACCTCATTACCTCATTCGGAGCTTGAGCGGCGAGAAACTCATTATAGATTTGCTGAGCTTTCGAGGGCATTTTCGACTGACGTGTTTTCTTGAATTCCTCCACAGCCAGCCAGAACTCCAAGTTTTCGTCGGCGAACTCTTGAGACAGGAAAGCCTTGAACAGTGCAACTCCGTCTGAAAGGAATACGGGCACTGCGTGAAGCACCCGCTGTCATGAGAAACATATCAGTGCGGCTTATTAACCAGAAGGTCGTGACAGTGGAGCTCTATTATATCCACGAAAAAAAACAAGAGGAGGTTTCATTATCGGAGCAATGATTCATAAATTCATTGCAAATTTGTCCAGCTTTGTCTAAGGACACAATGTGGAAATGTCTCCAATATGGTATCAAATTGTCAGCAAATATGTCACTTTTAAGGTATGAATCGGAAAACATTTTACGGACGACACTAACCAAATGGTTACTAGCATTGTCTTAGAGTAACGGCTCGAAGGTAAAACTGCAGGCAGATCCTCCGAGGGAAACTGTGGACATTTTCACTGGTGACCTTGCACGTGAATGGCGACGCTGCATTTAATGTTGCCGGTTCAAGCACAGCGAACAGTTTTACTTACATTTGGAGCTGACCAGCGTGAGGAAGGAGGCGGCCCATTGCTGGGCCTGCGCGCGGTCCGGACGCACCGAAATGCTGTTGTCGCTGCGCCGCCGCCGCAGGAAGCCCAGCCGCTGTCGACACTGTCGCACCGCACTGTGAACCGGCGGACGATCAGGTCAGATCAGGTCAGGTCAGGTCAGGTCGAGTCAGGTCAGGTCGAGTCAGGTCAGGTCGAGTCAGGTCAGGTCAGGTCAGGTCAGGTCAGGTCAGGTCAGGTCAGGTCAGGTCAGGTCAGGTCAGGTCAGGTCAGGTCAGGTCAGGTCAGGTCAGGTCAGGTCAGGTCAGGTCAGGTCAGGTCAGGTCAGGTCAGGTCGAGTCAGGTCAGGTCAGGTCAGGTCAGGTCAGGTCAGGTCAGGTCAGGTCAGGTCAGGTCAGGTCAGGTCGGGTCGGGTCGGGTCGGGTCGGGTCGGGTCGGGTCGGGTGGCGGCGGCACGCACAGCGCCCGTCTGCGCCACAAACGCCGCCGAGCCGGGCGCCGATCGGCAGGACGTCCGGTCGGCCCAGCTGTCTGCGACTAGTGCGCCGTTCCGCTCCGACCGGCATGTGTGTCAATACATCCTGCTTGAACTCCGGTCAGGGTCGGATGTGGCAGGACAACAATCACACAGGACGGAATTCTGCACGCCTGCCCGCACACGGCGTTTTGCTACCTTGGTTGGCGCAGACGGTATTTGTTTTTGCATTTGTTACGAGAAACCAACTAGCCGATATCACCACACGGTGGCAGGCTGGCAAAATTCAACCACACACACACACACACACACACACACACACACACACACACACACGAGAACCCGTTGATGCGAGTGGCAATTATGGATTAATTTATGAGCATCAATGAAACATCTGTTTTGATAATCTGGTGAAGGTGTCCATTCATGGTTGCTTCCAGGGTGTTGTGTCTGAAAGGATTATGTGTTGAATTAGGGAGGCACTTCCAAGGTTTCGTTGGACGCATGGAGGCAGTCGATTTAGGTGGGCATCGCCGGGGACGTGTCTCGAGAGTGACGGCACGGACGATTCAAGGTCGTTTGCGGAGTTTCAGGACCGCAGGTGCCGTAACAAATTTAGGATACAGCATTTGGAATTTACGATACAGTATTGGCTAGGGTGTTGAGTACCTTTTTATTCCGACTTATATCATCTTCCCTTTACAGCCTGAATCCAGGTGGCCCCTGTGCCTATTACTAAGTCTGAACACTTTATGACTTTAGATGCGATAAATTGCAATCCAACGATTTTCCATTGAGACGAAGTCGTGACTATGAGTCGACCTGGCTTAGCTCCAGGATCTTGCTACACTGGAGATATACGTTTTGATACAGCATGCACTCTTTAATTGTGGGAAGATGTGTCATATTCCAAAGCGATATTTTGGGCAGTTTAGTAGCCATCGTAAAAAATGCCAGGGTGGGGCCTTTAACACTTCTGGCACTGCGAGGGGAGACTTCCACGCTGGTCAGAAGCTTTTCTTGTCCCCGTATGAACTAGATATAGCTCCATCAGGTGGGGCTCAGCAATGCCGAAAAGACACCAGGCACATGGCTCCGCCAGATGAACACAGCTCCACTAGACACACACGGTTCTCTCAGACACACGCCTGCACCAAATCAATACGGCTCCGCTACACGCACGGCTCCACCAAATGAATACGGCTCCGCCACACACACGGCTCCACCAAATCAATACGGCTCCGCCACACGCACGGCTCCACCAAATCAATACGGCTCCGCCACACACACGGCTCCATTGGACACACTAGGCTCCGCCACACACACGGCTCCACCAAATGAATAAGGCTCCGCCACACACACGGCTCCACTAGACACACTAGGCTCCGCCACACACACGGCTCCACTAGACACACTAGGCTCTGCCACACACACGGCTCCACAAAATAAATAAGGCTCCGCCACACACACGACTTTACTAAACACACTAGGCTCCGCCACACACACGGCTCCACTAGACACACTAGGCTCCGCCACACACACGGCTCCACTAGACACACTAGGCTCCGCCACACACACGGCTCCACTAGACACACCGGGCTCCGCCACACACACGACTTCACTAGACACACTAGGCTCCGCCACACACACGGCTCCACTAGACACACTAGGCTCCGCCACACACACGGCTCCACTAGACACACCGGGCTCCGCCACACACACGACTTCACTAGACACACTAGGCTCCGCCACACACACGGCTCCACTAGACACACTAGGCTCCGCCACACACACGGCTCCACTAGACACACCGGGCTCCGCCACACACACGACTTCACTAGACACACTAGGCTCCGCCACACACACGGCTCCACTAAATAAATAAGGCTCCGCCACACACACGACTTCACTAGACACACTAGGCTCCGCCACACACACGGCTCCACTAGACACACTAGGCTCCGCCACACACACGGCTCCACTAGACACACTAGGCTCCGCCACACACACGGCTCCACTAGACACACTAGGCTCTGCCACACACACGGCTCCACCAAATCAATACGGCTCCGCCAGACTTACGGCTCCACCCACTAGACACACTAGGCTCCGCCACACACACGGCTCCACTAGACACACTAGGCTCCGCCACACACACGGATCCACTAGACACACCGGGCTCTGCCACATACACGGCTCCACTAGTCACACTGGGCTTCGCCAGTCTCACGCCGTTGCGAGCGTACGCTTCACGGGGCCGCCGCGGACTGCAGAGCCATTATCAGTGGCGGCAGCGGCGGCGGCAGCGGCGGCGGCTCGTGCAGCAGAGCATGCCGAGCCGCACTGGTTCTCATGCGATCGCCTGTCGCACGGCCGACCATGGCCAGGCCTTGCACTGGTGCCCCAGGCGTAGTCATGTTATGCGCGGCTACCCGCCACGGTGATTTCATTAACGATAGCGACGTTTGCGGCGACCTACGCGGCTGATGCAACCTGAGAGCTGATATAGCTTTATTGGCGTTTCCTGTCGGCGGCTGATTGCATTGCGTCAACGGTAATCACAGGACCAATGACTGCATGAAACTAATCTCAATTGCTTTGCTGTTCCTGGAGCGTCGAGCTCATCAGTTCACGTACTGGGAACCGGTGTGCATCATCACGGCGCAAACTGAATCAAGTGACTCATCAATTAATTGATTATTGGGTCTTCATTAGGCTAAGCACACTCGAAAATAAAAAGAAAAGCTAATGATATACTGCGCTCGCATCAATTCAACAATAGTTTGCCAACATCATCGCAAGTCTCTGAATTAGGTAGTTAAAGCAATGCTGGGGAAGAGCAGGCAAAGTGTGGTCGAGGTCCTGCTAGTTCCCTACTTCAGTCAAAGGTGCTTGCGGGACTGGCGATGAAGAACTGACCCACGTGTGCGCCAATCGAGGTCGATATCTCAGCTGAGAAACGGAAATGAGATTATTTCCTTAGCTTTATGCTTAAGTGAAGAGCAATGCGGATTGGAGCTGAAATGAATACCATTAGACTCCGTAGTTCGTCTAATTTGTTTATCGCTGTGACTGATAATGCAAATTAAGATAGGTGTCGCGACAAAACCTGGTAGTAGATCGAACGTACTTTCATTATAATTTTGGTCTGCGCAACCACACATTTCACAAAATATAAAAGTAACAGGCGTCGTAATTGCAATGCAGTATCACTAATTGCAGTAGCACATACAACAGAGCACCAAAAACAGCTGCACTAGCGATATTTTGGGGACCAGTTGACATGGAAGCTTTGTTTTCAAATAAGGCGAAACCTTTGAAGTGTTGACTTATGTTTCGATCTGTTCAAGAGAAGTGTCAACCACATTCATTGCAATGCATACAAGCTTATCGCCCATAGATAAACTTGGATGCGGCTGTGACGCCACGGTGATGACGTCATGTTCTGACAACACTTGATCCGCATCGGCTTCTCCGACCTCATACATACTCGCACCGGCAGATCGAGCCCAACAACCACCACATCTTGGGAATTAGCTCCGGACGTAGAAAGAAAACTAATTGGAGTAACAGTCCTGGACCGAGAGCTACTGGTGGCTGATTGTCAGTTGAACCACAGACTGACTGACAGGGGACCGCTGTAAGACCCTACCGCAGCTGCACTGTGGGATCCCCGTGTCAGGGCCACAAACTGGCAGTCAGAGCCTATCGCAGCTGCAGGGGACCCATTGTCAGGACCACACACTGGCAGGATCTGCTGTCAGACCGTACCGCAGCTGCAGGGGACCCACTGTCAGGACCACACACTGGCAGTCAGAGCCTATCGCAGCTGCAGGGGACCCATTGTCAGGACCACACACTGGCAGGATCTGCTGTCAGAGCCTATCGCAGCTGCAGGGGACCCATTGTCAGGACCACACACTGGCAGTCAGAGCCTATCGCAGCTGCAGGGGACCCACTGTCAGGACCCAGGACTGGCCAAGGTCCACCCTGAGGCCGTGACGATGCCACAGTGTGGAGCCACATTGTCAGTAGTCGCGCTGGTTCCGGGTGGCAACCTGCGTCATTTCCGGCCTGCCTTGCCACCAGGTGGAACGTCCCCCAGGCGCGCAGTTGTGAGCGGCGGGAGTGGCAACTGCCGGCGACGGTGTTGGTCCAGCCTGAGTCACTGCCGCGGAACGCCGCTGGACACGGCTGGAAGACCTCGCGGCGACGCGCGGCTGTTCCGGCGCCACCGCCAGGGTGGGATTTTCCACACTTTTGGGGGAGGGGCACTCCCCATCCCGGAATATTGCTGTGGTTTAACATGGAGCCTATGGACGCTGACTGGAAACAATGGACCAAAGAACAGAAAGATTAAAAAGTTGTTCTCAATCGTTTGGAAAAGGTTTTGGCTCTTATTGTAGCAACGTAGGCAGCAGTGTATCCAGTGCAGTGGTATCTGAGGCGCAGCCAATGGGGAGGGGGAGGAGCCCGAACCCCACTCAACCTAAAAAAGTTAGATGAGATGGAACAGGAAGTTTTAGGTTTGCACAACGCCAAGTCAGACATTTTCTGTGCGCGCTTCCCGCCTCGTTCGCGGTCTCGATAGCATCAGTTTCTTTTCTTCTTCTTTTTTTTTGGTGGGGGGGAAGGAGAGGGAGCTCTGACTCCCCTTAAGAAAATCCTGGTTGTGCTAGTGAGTGATGTCCTAATTTTGTCGAGATTATATTTACTGCAACGATGCCGCAGCCACTGCGGAGCTAATGTAGCCACTGTGGCGGCTTGTCGCCATCATGAATATATTGCAACACCTGTGGTGGTATTGTGACCACCAGACTGGTATCTATTGTGCCTGCTGTTCAGGTGTTGCAGCTTCAGCGGTCAGGTAATCACAGCGATGTTGCAAGCACTGGTGCGATATTGCGACCACTAATGAACTTCAATCCTTCGACCTTCACCACAAAACACATTTGAGCTTATTCGCGCAGCCAACTGTTCGTTGCGCAATTCGTAGCGCCGATCGTTGTGCCATATTTGCCGCCGGTGGAAACACTGGGGGTCGCAACAGCGCTAGTTAACATTCACGTCCGGACATGCCTGGTTCGAGGCCAGGAAGACGCGGCGGTTTCCCATTGACGCCAGCGCGGACATCCTGTGGGCAGCTGACGTCAGTCGGCAGGAAATTCTGGTCGACGAGGCGGGCAGGATGCAGAACCAGGTCAGCGCCGTCGGTGGTGAGCGTGGTGGTCGCGTCGCACTGTGTGGCCGCCGACTGAGCCGAAACTTCCGACGCGAAGTCGCGGAGCGAGCTGACTGCCGGTGTCGCTCTATTGACGATTCTCTGCCTCAGTGCCATTTTGTGTTCGCTATGTCGTGATGAATTTGGCTGAGCATGATGTGTAGCGCAGACCAGTAGTGGCCATAGCAGAACTGACCCCGCCCTTCCATAAAATGATTTTGTTTTGTTTTTCTCATTGCACACTGTCCGGTACCGGAGCCCCCTGTGGCAATCGCCTGCCCCCTTCAGAGCAACCTGGCGGCGCTCTTAAATACGACACGTGATTGGAACTAATTGTGGAGTCGCAACACCGTGTGTGTTCAAAGGTAGATACAAAATCACAAATCGATAGGCAGTTAACCTGACTAATATCGGCAACTCGGCATAGTGCGCAGCTCTGGCACGTGTGCTTCTGTGCCGCCACCGCTGGAGTTCCTCGGCACGTGTGCTTCTGTGCCGCCACCGCTGGAGTTCTCAGACGTGTGCTTCTGTGCCGCCACCGCTGGAGTTCCTCAGCACGTGTGCTTCTGTGCCGCCACCGCTGGAGTTCCTCAGCACGTGTGCTTCTGTGCCGCCACCGCTGGGTTCCTCAGCACGTGTGCTTCTGTGCCGCCACCGCTGGGTTCCTCAGCACGTGTGCTTCTGTGCCGCCACCGCTGGAGTTCCTCAGCACGTGTGCTTCTGTGCCGCCACCGCTGGAGTTCCTCAGCACGTGTGCTTCTGTGCCGCCACCGCTGGAGTTCCTCAGCACGTGTGCTTCTGTGCCGCCACCGCTGGAGTTCCTGAGATCCGGATCCATCTGATATTTGTTTTGGTGGGGTCCGACCCCCACCAAACGAGAGTGGCGGTCCATGCTACGGCCGTGGTCCGCGCCGTGCCAAACGAGTGGGCTGCCGGTCTGTCTGACCTGTACTTAAATATGTGCTCGAGGATTGGGCTGACAGGAACGCCATCCCATACACGTACAAAAGCATGAGACCCGCGTGGCAGCCTCCCATTTTATGACTGCGGGAAAACGTTTTGTTTTCTATGACGGGAAGATGAGGGGGTTGGCCGCGACTTTTGTCTCCACTAGACAGTGGCATAGGGACATGGGAAGAACAGAGGCTGAGCTTTTGTGTAGCTGAACTTAACAATTTGACCGTAAAATTAAGAACACATGAATGAACCTTGTGGTTCGGAGCCAAAGTTGACGAAATCACAGCTTTTACTTTAAATGGGGAGGGGAAAACAAACATGAACATGAAAACATGAACGTAACGTTCATGACAGTCACGACCATACCCCTTCCTCTAGATTGAAAATTGTTCCTGCGCCCCTAGGGTCCGAATCCACTTGGAAACTGCAGGTGGTGACTTTATTGTATGTGTCCATCTTGTTCGGCATTGGATCATCGTATTCGGCATTGGATCGGCATTTAAGCATCATATTCGGCATTGTTGCATCTTAATCGGCATTAGAGCATCGCATTCGGCATTGAAGCATCGTATTCAGCATTTGACATTGTATTCAGCTAGGGAGCATCATACTAATCTTGAGTAACCTAGCCGGTTTGGCATATGGATGCTAATTTCCGATGCTTGTCATATCCATGTGTATTTAAATGAGATCCACACCTTTTACAAATCACATCGTGGTCAATTAAGCTGCACAATCCTTCAACAAAAATGAGGTGGCATTGCAGGAAGGACGAGTCCGGCTTATATATCGTTGCCAAAAGGTTCAATATATTGTGAGTTGCGCATTACAATCGTCCATGCATATTTATTCATGAATTCATTCAGTCATGTTCAATATCTTCAACGCTAATGCTGACATTGATTGTATTCTTGCCTAAATCAGACTCTACTACCGAATACGGCACATGCGGAGGCATCGCACGGGGAGGTGGTAGGGGATCCGTGGCCATCTTACCGTTACCCCCTCTCCCATTAAACGCTCAGATTGTGTATTGGAATCTATGGGGGCTGGGCAGAATAACCACCTTGCAGTAATTAGAGTCATTCTGACAGGCCAAGATACCCACAGCTGAAAATCTTAGTGACATCCCTAGTTAAATATATTTAAAGTAAAAGTCAACTTTGCCACATTGCCGAAATCAGTCATGGTTGTTGCTGAAATGCGCGCACTTTCGCCGCATCGTGCGCACAAAACATTAGACGGCACTCGTGTATTTTCGGTGAACTTAATCGCCGTGTGATCACCTCAGCATGGCCCAGTTAGCTAATGCATACTGGAGCTAATATGTGATTAACATTACTGGTTAGTCATAATGTGTGTTTCGTGCTTGCTTCGATTAGCTCAAGATAGCATAGATGATTGTGCATTGCATTGCGCTGAAGCAAAATTTACGCTTTTTCGTGATGACATCTAAAAATTATAATTAGTAATGATATAAATTGTCCTCTCACATAGATCGAGTAACCATCGTGAGATCACTATAATCATACCCAAAGCAACTGAAAATCCACACTCCGGAGGATCCAAAACACATTACATTACATTACATTACGCTACATTCCCAGTTGATCGCGAAGGAGCGCTCACTGCTGATCACAAGCCCTGTTCAGTACCCCCATCCAGGACATCATACTGACTGATACTAAATATTAATCGGCACACTTCGGGCTGGGGAGACTGCCTACATTTCCACTTCTTTCTCGGTGTTCAGCATGTCGGCGGTCTGCGGGTGGGTGTGGCTTTGGCGTCCTGATGGGCGGGGCGCGCAGTTAATCAAGAGAAGCCCGTGTTTTAGCACGTTTCAGCCGGCCCTGGGTGGGGTGTTTGGCCGGCCGTGAGGGAGTGGCCGCCCGGTTTGCTTCCCCGCCATCGTCGGAGCAAAGTGTCCGACTGCATAATCCAGATTGCAATCGATAGCCCATGGCCAAGATCCTTCAGGTATAAGTTCGTTAAAGCTCATGCTGATGGCAAAGTCATGTCAACTGATATGACAGCACGAGTCAGCAATATCAGAAAGGCTCATTTCATCCCATGAAGCGAACAACGACGGATAGTCAAGTATTTGGCGAATATCAGGTTAATCAAGCTGTTCGATTCCAAACAGGAAACCAGTACGGGTTATATATTCTAAGTCCAGGGGTGGATCTAGGAATTTGCATTTGGGAGTACACTCTTTTCCTTTCCATATCGGAACGAAGCCTTCCCTCTCAGAAGGGCCCCTTTGAATAAAGAAAAGAAATTCGCTCGGCGAGGTGGTGGGAATTCTCTCTAGCTTTCAATAGCAGCACACTCTTCGCTGAAAATTTCATTGAGCGTTGGGGAGGGTTAAAAGTGTACTAGGGCCCCAACGCATCGGGTGCCTTTTCCCGGTTAGAGGGGCTGCCACCTCTCGATGGGATATATGCCCCAGCTGCCCTCCGGGATCCGCCAGTGATTTCGTTATATCAGGCCCGAGTCAGGTACAATCGTGTTATTTTTGCTACGCCGACCAAAAGTTCCATTTTCGGAATACATTTTACCCGTATAGTCTTACGATTGGCTTCAAATTGTCAAAGTGGCTTCAATGTGATGTCGTACCAACATGTTTAAGAATGCAATACAACACCTAACCGAACAAAAATGGTCCCCACATCACATACACACATTCATACATTACATTACTTGTTACGTGCATGCACACATTACCTACAGACATACATACATACGATACTCGCTACAAAGAGTAGCGAATAATTTATTTGACATGATATGACAGTGAATAAGGCCAACAGGGTCATCGAGGCATTGGCTAGTCACATGCACCCAACGAGATCTTTTATAGCATATTGGAACTGATAAAGAGACTTCATGCAGCTTGGATCATATCGACTATCATCGCAGGCCGGCCATGAATACATCATCGCGGCTCTTAGCAGATAACGGCAAGCAGCATGAATGACCTTGATATATTGCAAGACGACCTTCCACCCCACCCTCCTGAATATGATTACCCGAACATCGAAGGTGGTAAATCGGCCGCAGTGATGGGCAGAGCCTAGTACGGAGCGAAAAACAACAGAAGGTAGTATACGCTCGACGGAATGGGATGCCAATGGAGCTTCAAAGATGTCCATAATACCACTATAGCGATGGCCAAAGGTGCAGAACCAGTACTAAGATGTTAACTGTGGGGCTCAGCACCGTAACGTACCCATGCTGATGAGTCGTATCAAACTATTACAACGTAGGTCATGCTTTTGGTGACGGAAAAAATTTATTCTTAAGCATTAGCATTCGCAAATGTCATGCAAAGGCTTTTCTCACCTCTATTTATAACCGATACTATAGCAAATATTTCTGTCCCGAGAAGTGAGGCCCAAGCTTCAATTCATGAACTGCAACACATTCATGTCGGACAATTCGCACTTATCCATGTGCGAATTGTCATGCCTGATAGTTCTTCCCACTTCATTGAAGTGGGAATAAATATCAGGCATGTTCTAGAACCTCCTTTTGAATTGCAATAACACATTAAAATCACTTGGGAATGACACAAATAAGTATGTGCCATTTCCAAGCACAATATTGCATGCATGAAATGCTACATGGCTTCCCAAAAGTTATTCGTCCTTGCTTTGTTTTCAAACTTCCCACTGCATTTCCGAACAGCATACCTTTAAAAAGTGTGTCCAATAATGCAATTACTTACCACCTACACCTACCCAGACCCACCCACCCACACCCACACCTACCAAATAGCATGTTTCCTCATAACTTAGTCTCGAGTATCCCAATCAGTGATGCAACTTCCACAAAGCAGCCGAGGACATGTCGATCGAAATGCCACTTTGAAGTTGTATGCAGCTCTGATAATACTGCAGCCTTTTGGACAGTATATAAATATTTCATTAAAAGTTTCACAAATGTAGTTAGTATATTGCACAGAAAGCCTGAGGTATTGGGAACATAATCGTTTCTCCGACCACACGAAGGTCCGCGCAATAGTTGAGACGTAATCTGGAAAAATATAAAGAGCCAACCACATGTGTCAAATTCACATTGCTAAGTATTTAGCAATTTATTCACGTATACAATCGTCAAGCACGATTCAGATCGTAAACGTTGTCAACGAGTCAATTTTATCGTACTTCTCACATGGTGTCACTGAGTATATACTCCCTCGACTCCCTCGATAGTATATACTCCCTCGAAGTCCCTTAAGCTGAAGGAAATATGATGACTTGTAGGCAAGCGCTTTTGTGCGTTTGCTTGTTTGATACCGAGGCTGTTCCCTGAAACAATTACTCGCGGGTTCGGATTCGATGCCGTGCTTCACATGGACCACTTACGGAGCTCTCCAGAGCGCAGACCGCACGCGACGCACGCGCGACAGGGCAGCCTTGTCAGCCAGCACACCCATCCGTCCTGGGCACCGGTCGGCGCGGTCTGGCGGCAACCTCACCACTGGCGCCGTCCACACGCACTGGCTGCCGCGCCGTCCGTCGTCGGCCGTCTGCCGGCCGCCCAGCCGGTGCGTCGACGTGACGCCGTCACCAGCCGACGGCCGGCCGGCGCACGCTGGACCCGTCGCCGCCGCGCCGCGCTACGTCACGTCACGTCACTTGCGTCGCCGGAGGTGGGCGCAGGCCGCCGCCGCTCTGATTCTCGGCATCGCCGATATCAACGGGCGACCGCGACGTTCGCGGACGCGCGGCGTTCGGCGAATTCTGCTTCAAGTATGGCACCTGCTTAGGAAAGCTGGGAATGAGAAGGCTGCAACTGGGACTAATGCGCATGCATTCCGGAGGGCTCTGTGGGGTAGTAGAGCACTTGCCGGGTTCCTGAGAGGGAATATGGTTCGAATTGTCATCAGTAGCACCCTGATACCAACTTGGAAGTATATGTGCTTCATCTTCTTATATAGTAAGAATTCCGGACTATTTAGTTAGGCTCTCAACTCTCCTCCTACCACAGTTGGCAGAAAGATCGCCAGAATTAGCTTCCCTCCCAGGGTTTGACACAATGGCTCTAGAGTAACTGGACACCGTCCTGATTTGGCCAAAACTGAGTGTGTAGACTAGAGGTGGCAAATGCCAAAAATGTGACTAAAGTCTAGTCCCGGTCAGTCTGATGTGACCAAGTCCGGCTGAAGCCCGATCAAATTTCACTGAAATCCGCCCAAACACAGATTTTGTAAAACATGCCTTTTCCATATGAAGCAGCACCAATGGGTATATTTCTCTTCCGATCACACATGGCGTTAGCATATCCTATATATAAGCAGTTCACATAATTTTCGAAGACGTCGCTCACTCCCAGAGCATGTCATGAAAGTACATACAGCTCCCCGGTGGTATCAGGGTGCTGTTGGTGATTGTTCGGAACCGCGTTCCTGTCGGGAAGCGAGCAAGTGCCCCATTACCCCCAGCGTCCTCCTGGATGTGTGTGTATGGTTGCTCCAGCCACCGTCTTCTCATTCCCAGCAGTCATTCACTGCTCAAAAATATGTTGAATGCGGCACCACGCACATAATAATCATTTCACACCACTACCAGACTGAGAAATCCAAACCATAACTCCCTTCAGACTTCTTCAACCTACAGCATAACTTACTACAAAACAATATAAATGTCCTATCGTGCAACCGCTTGCACTAACGATTTCCTCTTGAATCTAAAATCCTCGATTGTAACATATTTTAGGATGACTGTAAGCTGGCTGGGGTCACTAACTCATCAAGTAAGCATTAATTATTGCAATGGGCAACAACGAACTTGACAAACGCCCGTTATTGAAATTAATGTCAACTCGCACTCCTTGTATCCATCGCAAGGAAAGAATCAACATCATTAAACAAGGATTGGTGAAAAGTAGGCAGCATAGCAGCAGCTAAAATAACGTTATAATCAGTTGATGAAGGATTCCAATTATACTTTGTGACCAGAGGCGCATCCCCCCGTCCCTTAGAAACAATATACCCTAGATCATACAGATAATTTTGGGATATCCACCGCGCAAAACAAGAAATTTTCGGCGTGCTTCGCAAGACGAAAATATTTTTTCTGTCATAATGCTTTTTTAAATCAGCCCCCTAAAGAAAATATTTGCAGCGCTCTGGTCGTGACTTGAGTTCGAGAGCAGTTGTTTGGATATAAACTGAAATGCTTTAGATATCGTTTCATTTCAACGCCGCTCCGGTAGCTCAGTTAGTTAGAGCGCTGAACTGTGCTAATCTCCCCTGTTCTGACGAAGTGAGGCTTGGGTCCCTTCACGTGCTCGCATTTAGCACCCGGCTGCGAGAGTCAGTTGGTAACAGAGCCGATAAGGTCGGAGACCTTCATATTTTGACGTCACGTACTGATTTATGTGGACTAGAAACTTCGGATGCAGCTATTAATAGCTTGGCCATCAGCGACGCTATATTGACAGGTCGTGGAACAATTTGAGATCTGGTGCTCTGTGAAGCAAAGACCCACTCTAACATGAATCGTTTCCGAACGCTGCATGACCAACGAAGTCGCAACTCCCGGAGGCCCAAAGCCCGGGCAATCAACCAACATGAAACGTTTCCAATCGTTGAAGCTGATGCTGGTATAATACATTTTCCGATTAAGTGCTTAGCTCTTGGTCAAAATTCTGCTGTCAATATTCCCGAATCGGGAGGTGCGGGTGAGGTTCAAGCGACGAGCTCCTCTTGGCATAGATCCGGGTCCGCAAAGGAACTCGGTTGAAGTTCTATTGAAAGGTGTATACGGCGAGTGACGCTCTTACTGAATACAGAAAGAAAGCTTTGTGCTGCATTTGCAATGTACACAATACTTCATTCTCCAATGTCTACGCTTGACGGATCTAATATGTAAGGCGAATAACCACTCTATGCATTTACTATAGTCACCCGTTGCCCGCGGATTGCAGCGTATATGTCGTGCAATTTCGATTTTCTTGTTCACAGGTCGTGCTATTTCGTTTTGGCACATTTTAAAATGCTCATTAAAACAATTAACGAGAAGGTACGTCTGTGCTACTTGCATACAGCATTCGGCAAGTGAAAAGGAAGGAGAGATGGATCGAACTTTGCTTCCTGTTTTTCAGGCACACACACCTATAAACCAATCTGGATGCCGAGTTTTGAATTGTGAATCTACTATTATAATGAAGCAAATGTTCTATTTGGTGTGCAAGTTATTGTAGATTCATTAAGTTGACTAAATCGAATCCTTTTCATGATCGCAATTTCTCTGATTTCTATGAATTATGACGGTAGGTAACAAATAACCCATTTCGCAACATATATTATGGTTCAAATTTGTTCCTAGTTATGGAAAATATACAAAAAAAAGTATTGCGCTCTGAAATAATGAGTGCTTTCAACTTGCTTTGCGAGAACAAAATTGCAAGAAATTTGGTGTGAAGTACATTGCTCATGCATCCACAAACAAAAGCAATGGTGCTAGTGTATGATCTTAAACCCATGTGCTGCAAAGCGGTCTGGTGTCACCCATCCATATAACATTTTTTGCTATCTCGTGAAACCAATTGAGATATTCTTAATTTTATTGCAAGTTTTCGTTTAAAAAAACTGTATCACATGGATATGTTCGAACTACTAGTCAACGTTTTTGATGATATGCTATTTTCCATAATTGGCATACCAAATATTCTGGAACTATTTCGCAATTTATCGTCATATTGCTGAATGCATGTGGCAAAATCGATACAAGGAATTTTGAAATGAGACACGGAATTGCAAGATGAAGACCATCATTAGGTGCCAATTTTATTTTTTTTTTGTATTTCACAATTAACTGACAGACTGCTTGGCGATTGAAAGACCGGCATCTACCACACGGGCGGGTCAAAAAGCCCGCCGGTCCTGCCTCGACGTTCTGACCAGGCTTTCAGTCGCACATTTGCCACCTTCAGTGTACACGTCTGGGCCTTTTTGTGTATGTACTGCATTGGACTTGCTCGTGCATTGCTCTCGCATGCAATATGCGCATGGTACTGGTAACGGGTCCCGCAACGTGTATCAGCCCCAGCTGGAACAACCTGGGATTTGTGCACTGAAGAGATGAGGGCAAGAGACGTGCTAGTCAGTTCGGGCCGGTCCGTTTGCATGCATTTCTTCTCGCTCATAAACGGCAGCATACTTGCGTCGATCCGCAAACTTTTAAACCGGAGATTGAACAAATTTACTATATCAATAAACAAACAGCGTATATTGAGTTGCCTAATATGACAAGATTTTGCACTAATAGCAGCTTGTTAATGCATAAACCCACAGATGTATGCCTACATCTGCACCTGGGACGTCATCTGGTCGGAAATCTGGAAATCAGACTGAGGGAGACTGACTTCGGAAGTAAACTTGATGACAACAGCTGTTTGCCGAATTCAGCGATCTTCAAATGCAATGTTTTCTGAACAATTTACCGCTCTGATCAATATCGTCAACCAGCTTCAACTGCGATAGGTGATTGGCCCTTTATGACGAATCATACTATTACGTCATAGTCCATACTATCATATTGGACTATGACGAATCATAATCCACGTTTAAAAATGACGTCATCATGTGTGCTCCAATTGCATTATTTACGGTTGAAATATGTCGGGCAAACCAACAAACAAGTTTGTCTCAGATGCGCATGTTTTGGACATCTTGCGGTCTCTGGCGTGTTGCAAGCAATTCATCCTTTGTTTTTTCTTACGAGTATGATATTCAAAGACAATGGACCCCCCTCAGTAGTGGTTATTCGTGTACAGCAACATTTTAAAACAGAGCCTCGTATGGTCCTGCACAGTGAACGCCATTACAACTGTAAACAACCCCCCGCTTGTAAAGTAGAAATAATTGAATATTTTCGGGAGCGTTAAGATTGAATCAGAGCATTTGAAAATTATGTATTTCAATAATTATTCATAATACAAGTACTTCACAGCCATAAAATAAAACATATAAGGAAAAATATTCATCCGCAGGATGCATACTACCACTAAATACCAAATATGGCATATTTCCTGGTAATCCAACGGAAAATTAATGTTTAATCCGATAACTCCTACCTTCTGGACATGGTGCCAAGTACAGCTAGATTGGCTAGTTGTTTCTGTGAATTGAGTGCTTTTTTGCAAACAGTGCCACAATTTGAATATGTTGGCTGAGTTTTATATTTAATTTATTACTTCATAGTTAAAACTTCTGGAACATTTCATATATACAAATAAAATACAAATATTTCAATGACATGCCCTTCATACTAGACGAAGTCATCCACGTTGCATCCCGGTGCTTATTGGTCGTCATGAAACGGGCTAAGCACCATACGAGGCTCACTTTTAAAACGTCGCTGTACTCCTACTTGAAGAACTTCTACTGTGGGCGGGGGGAGGAATTAACCCTTATAATTGAATATCATACTCACAAGAAAGAACAAAGAACGAATTGTTTGCAACACGCCAAAAATCGCAAGATGTGCAAAATATGCGCATTTGAAACAAACTTGTTTGGTGACTCGCGTGACATATTTCAGTTGTAAACGATGCAATCGGAGCACAAATGATGGCGTCCATTTTTAAACCCGGATGATGATTCGTCATAGCTACCATGGATGGCAATCACTTACCGCAGTCGAAGCCGGCTGGCGATATTGATCAGAGCGGTAAACTGCTTAGCAAACTTTGCATTTGAAGACCGCTGAGTTAGGCAAACAGCTGTTGTCATCGAGTTTACTTCCGAAGTCAGGCTCGCTTGGTCTGACTTCCAGGTTTCCAACTAGATGACGTCCCCGGCGCGGATGTAGGTGTACATTTTCAAGGTTTGTGCATAAACAAGCTGCTACTAGTGCAAAACCTTGTCGTACTAGGTAATTCAACCTGCTCTCTTTGTTTATTCATATAATAAATTGGTCAAATCTCCGGTTTAAAAGCTTTCAGACTGACGTAATTATTATGACCTGACCCCGCCATTGGGATGTCATGATGATTACCTCCCGCTAGCGCATGCTTGAAACCGCCTCATTCACGACGGGGAAAGAAAATAAATCATGTTCTCCGTACATAAAAGTTGAATTAGGAATGCAATTGCACCTGTCAATACCCAGTACGTGAATCAATTACTCAGCCAATCTACGGGAGCTTCATGTCGTACGCAGCAGGCTTGTGTTGGATGCTTCAACGATAGCCATCGGGCAGGAAGTCGCAACGTCCACAACATAACGTGGCTATTGTAGTGGTTACCTCGGAAGTTACGCACTTCAGATACTCGTCTAGGGTATTTTGAGTGCAGACCGTGTCCATTGGCTACTGCGGGGGAGGGGGAGGGGGAGGGGGAGGGGCATCGTCACCGCCCAGCTGACTCCGCTCTCCGCAGCGATGCTAGAGCGATGGGAAAAGTTCGTGACGGCGGTGGGCGGGGTCGGCACTGCTGCGACGCGGTCCCCGCAGTAATGCCAATACAATGGGGAAAGTCCGTGGCGGCGGGGCCGGGTTCGTGGCTGCGGGGGCGCGGCCCCCGCAGAAAACATGTGAAACGAGACCCGGATGCACGTAGGTTGCGTGGGGTTCCCCATGGGTGAAATATTGCACGTATTTATTACCAAAGTTGCTGTTCATTGCTGCTGTATGCTGTTAGCCAGAGGGTTCATTTGAAACGCCAAGATAATCTCTGAAGAGCTAAATTTACTTTGGTTATTTCGCTTCACCTATGTTCGAACTGGCCGACCATTTTTAACAGGATGTCCCGGTGAAAAAAGGCACACGGTGTGCACCTTCAAGAAACAGTAAGCAAGCTCACTATACAACTGATGTCAAGAAGACCCCATCCCTTGGCTCTGATGTAACGTGGAGCACGTACATATGAGTATCAGGTTCATACAAATTATTGTAACGTAACCTTTCGAAGGACCAGGGAAGGTGACGACAAAAAACTTCCCGCGGATGCAAAGTCCCATACATACGCTACTTACTCCTGAGCAAGTATCGTATGTAATGGACTGAAACGAAAGTGATAATCTGCAGTGACTGATTTCCATGTTCTATCGAAAAGATAGAAAATAATTAAAATATTCCTCTAAAATGCCGCATTAAAGCACGATAGTTATCGCGCGACCTCTCAGTAATCTGGTAGACAAATATGTTTGTAGCCATCTGAAGAACACTTTCAGGTAATCTTGATTGTTTTCAGTAGTGCTTTCAGGTTGCTTTTAGAGCACACTGTTTATCTCAACATTGATCAGAATGCATATTCCCTTCATTGCATCGAAGATGCAAGCCCGACACACGTTTGCCAAGTGTGCCTCAGGCCGAAATGAGTCTGACTTTATAAGATTTCATGAAGTGCCCACCGGAACCTTCTGAAATGCCAACTGGTGACGTGACGACGTTAATGCCGACATCAACTGGCATTCCGATACCGCGTGACACCAGGTGGTATCTGGACGCTGTGCGACACCACGTGACTGATGACGTCGTGTGACGTCAGACATCACACGGCCGCGTGACGCGCGGACAAGCAAACACGAGTGTGTTGCCCCGGCGTTCGCGCGTGACTTGCGTGCCGCGCCGCCTGGGGTGGGAGGCGCCAAGAAGCTGTGGCGCGTCACGGTCCCTGGCGGCGCGTTTGTTAACGCTAATGACATCCAGTCTTCGCCGCCGCTCCGTGCCAGTCCCGAAATACGGCTCGCCGACCGGCGCGCGCCCGCCCA
This sequence comes from Imbricaverruca yamaguchii, assembly GCA_034440575.1. Classification (NCBI taxonomy): domain Eukaryota; kingdom Metazoa; phylum Arthropoda; class Thecostraca; family Neoverrucidae; genus Imbricaverruca; species Imbricaverruca yamaguchii. The sequence continues at coordinate 677,529 of JAOTOL010001628.1, forward strand.
GGGCGAACGACCGGCGGCGCCGCGGTGACTGACCATGCGGTATGGGGCCGCGATCCCACGGAGACACGCAGACGATCGCCCCCGCGGTCTAAGGTGACCGAGCCCGCGGTTTGAGGCGAAAGAGCCCGACGCTGAAGTGACCGAGCTTCAGCAAGGTGACCGCGGTCTAAAGTGACCGAGCCCGCGGTCTGAGGCGAAAGAGCCCGACGCTGAAGTGACCGAGCTCCAGCTTGGAAGTGGTCTTGGGTGGAAATATCAGGAAAAAAAAACAGTTTGGGTGTAAAGTTCTGTTAAGTTTGGGATGATACGGAAAGGAGGGTTGCGATTTCTGGAACGACTGTCGAACGATTACTACGGTTACCGTCATGCTCACGAAGCCAAATTCGATCACCTCATGAAAGGTAATCGCGCCACGAACGGCATCAGGAAGTGCCTGGACTCAACCTGTGGATTTTCATGGCATCGCTATTGTTGGAGATGGCCACACTGGAGACGGATCGTTCAGGAAGTGCTTGGACGCCCCGTGTGGATTTTCAGGACATCTCTATGGCTGAAGGTGACCAGACTGGAGACGGACCGTTCTCGACGTCTGGCGTGACGTCAGCCAGGCCTCGGACAGTGTTGCTCGATCCTTCTGAGACTGCCGGACCACTGGCGCGGGTGCAGAGTGTCGGTGAGTGTCACTACAACTTCAAGAATGTGACAATTGTGGCCGTGAATGGACATTCTTCGGGAGGCTCAGCAATGCTCCCGCGTAGCTGTTGAAAAGTGGAAGGCAAATGAGACACGTTTTAAATATACCAAGAAGATACCGCGAGATAGTGAAAGAGTGATAGAGTGAGAGGGGGAGAGGGAGAATGAGTGAGAGAGTAGGCTAGTGACACAATGATAATCAGAGCGAAAGGAAGAGAATGAGAGAGAGAGAGAGAGAGAGAGAGAGAGATATATATATATATATATATATATATATATATATATATATATATATATATATATATATATATATATATATATATATATATATATATATATATATATATATATATATATATATATATATATATATATATATATATATATATATATATATATATATATATATATATATATATATATATATATATATATATATATATATATATATATATATAGAGAGAGAGAGAGAGAGAGAGAGAGAGAGAGAGAGAGAGAGAGAGAGAGAGAGAGAGAGAGAGAGAGAGAGAGAGAGAGAGAGAGAGAGAGAGAGAGAGAGAGAGAGAGAGAGAGAGAGAGAGAGAGAGAGAGAGAGAGAGAGAGAGAGAGAGAGAGAGAGAGAGAGAGAGAGAGAGAGAGAGAGAGAGAGAGAGAGAGAGAGAGAGAGAGAGAGAGAGAGAGAGAGAGAGAGAGAGAGAGAGAGAGAGAGAGAGAGAGAGAGAGAGAGAGAGAGAGAGAGAGAGAGAGAGAGAGAGAGAGAGAGAGAGAGAGAGAGAGAGAGAGAGAGAGAGATATATAGATATATATATATATATATATATATAGATAGATATATAGATATATAGAGAGATATAGATATATATATAGAGATATAGAGAGAGAGAGAGAGAGAGAGAGAGAGAGAGAGAGAGAGAGAGAGAGAGAGAGAGAGAGAGAGAGAGAGAGAGAGAGAGAGAGAGAGAGAGAGAGAGAGAGAGAGAGAGAGAGAGAGAGAGAGAGAGAGAGAGAGAGAGAATGTAGCTCTGATCGAGATGCTCGCCTGGGTCGGACGGTTGACTACTTCAGATGCTCACCTGGGGCGGACTGTATGACTACTTCAGATGCTCACCTGGGCCGGACGGTATGGCTACTTCAGATACTCACCTGGGCAAAGACGGTGTGACAACTTCAGATACTTACCGGGTAAGATTATGTGACTATTCCAGATCCTCACCGGGGCCGGATGGTGTGACTCTACTTCACATACTCACCTGGACCGGACGATATAACTACTTCAGATGCTCACCTGGACCCGACGGTTTGACTATGCTTGAGATACTCACCTGGACAAGGACGATGTGACTACTTCAGATACACACCCAGGCCGGATGGTGTGACTCTACTTCACATACTCACCTGGACCGTACGGTATGACTACTTCAGATACTCACCTGTGGCGGACGAGGTGACTCTACTTCAGGTACTCACCTGAGACGGATGTTGTGGCTCTTTGAAATAAACGCCTGAGCTGGACAGCTGGGCTTTGCTTGAGATGCTGATCTGCTCCAAACGGTGTGAGTTCGCTTGAGGTGCTCGCGTATGCCAGCCGGTGTGGCTCAGAGTATATGCGTGGTCATGCTCGAGATACTCACCTCCGACGGATGGCGTGATTCTACTCTAAATGCTCACCTCTGATGGACGGTGTTCGTCTGCTCTAGATGCTCACCTCTGCTGGACGATGTTGTTCTGCTTGAGATGCTCACCTCTGCTGGGCGGTGTGAATCTGTTCGAGATGCTCACCTCTGCTGGACGTTGTTGGTCTGCTTGAGATGCTCACCTCTGCTGGAGAGTGTGAGTCTGCTCGAGATGCTCACCTCTGCTGAGCGTTGTTAGTCTGCTCGAGATGTTCACCTCTGCTGAACGTTGTTAGTCTGCTCGAGATGCTGACCTCTGCTGGACGGTGTTATTCTGCTCGAGATTCTCACCTCCGCTGGGCGGTGTTAGTCCGTTCGAGATGCTCACCTCTGCTGGACGGTGTGAGTCTGCTCGAGATGCTCACCTCTGTTAGACTGTGCTAGTCTGTTCGAGATGCTCACCTCTGCTGGACGGTGTGATTCTGCTCGAGATGCTCACCTCTGCTGGACGGTGTGATTCTGTTCGAGATGCTCACCTATGCTGGACGGTGTGATTCCGCTCGAGATTCTCATTGGTGGATGGCGAAGAGTTGCCTGCAGAACTCAGCGTGCCCACCGATCGGCTCTTGGATATTGCCTGTCGGGGAAAGAGGCACGTTGAATTCATATCCCTTATGACAAGTACCAAGAAGCTTAGCGATTCTCATGGTCTAAGTTCAGCTCTGTAAAACATACAGTCAAGGATAGAGAACGAGAAAGTTTTCATCGACAGGAATGTTGAGTATCGTGTTTTAGAGCTCCAAAGAAGAAACTTCTGGAGAAAGCGGACCCTCATGCTGGACCTTTTTCTTGAACGCAAGTATACTTCTTAATTCCTGCTGCCGTCCTAGGCATACATACAAGTGTATGCAATTATGTTGACCGCCAAAAGGCAAGAACATAATTATTGACACGATTCGTGTATAAAACTAATAAGGTAAGAGCAATTTCAGGGCAGCAAACACACACACACACACACACACACACACACACACACACACACACACACACACACACACACACACATTTTACATATATTAATTTAGATCACTTCATTTCGTTTCGTCTGGGTAGGTGAAATTTGGCATTAACAAACGGGAAATACAATTTCTTTCTGATATCCCTCCGGACATCAGATGGATATTTGCCTGACGTTGGTCTGGACCTGGATCCTCAGCGTCTGCCCATGAGAACTCTCCGTCAACTCATGTACCGTCTTCATCAGTGCGAAACCACCTCCACCAGCGCAGGGCCTCTTTCTTCAGCCTAAAGACATTTCAACTGTCGGCACTTGGGCTTTCTCCGGTCTCTCGAGGGCCCCTGGAGCGACACACTGTGTGCTTCGTCACGTCCCATATTGAAACACAACGCGTTCAACGGCCCCCTTGGGTCCCGAAAGGGCTCAGGGGGCATGACCGCGGGCCCCCTCGATCCGCTAATGGATATCCCCACAAATAACCCACTGCTTCCCGGCGCGGTTTCATCCCACACGATAACAGCGGCGTCGTATTGACGCTATAAGGTGGTTAGCTTTGTAGTTTGTGTGGTCACAAAAAGAAACAACGCGTCAAGAACATCCCAATCCACCAAGCTGAGGCAGCTCGGATTGCTTACATATATCCCCACTATCTTACAATGGTGTTGCAATCTTATCACATTTGTCAACACACTATGTTCCCCCGAGACAATTCTTTTTAACACATGAACAGTGATTAGCAGTTTAGTTGCTGATTGTATGTTGACTAAATCCTTCGTTACTTATGAGGTTGCGTAGCATAGTTAACGCAAGGATTCCCTGGTGAATGCATGCACCATTTTCACTGATTACTTCCCCTCCTTGAGAAAGAAACTTCATCTTTTTCAAGGAGGCAAAATGCGCATTTGCTGCTGTCTTTTTAGCGCTAAATGCACATGTGCAGGACAATTCTTTTTTTTACTTCGCTTGTGGTATTTAATGTGTAAGCCGCATTGCAAGATTAGTGCCAGTTTCCATGTTGCCAATTTGCAAATTTAATATCACAATTGAAGCTATTCATTCGTAACTTCCTTGTTAACATTTGAAAAATGATATAGTTCAAATTCAAGCCAATAGGAGCAGGGCATTCCTCCACCGCCATAGCTAGAGCCATAGCTATTGACGAACAGGGCTCTAGGCTGTGGCGCTACCCATGCCCATATAAATATCCCTGCCGCGGCTGCTGCGCTATTTTGAAGTCGGCGTGGTGCATAGTTGATGTAGCCACCATTCCCTCTTGATACTTGGATCTTCCGCCATGTGGGTGTCCAAAAAGGTGTAAGGCCCAAATATATCAGCAGGAGCATTTGTACATCTTTGGCATCAGCGCTGTGAAAATTGAAAATCGGTATCGGATGTGTGAGGGGTTGAATAGCAGGCGTTGTGTTGTGTGAGTGTGGGCTGTATGAAGTGATTACGTTGATCTTTTCATGATATTTTGGCTCTTAGATACTTCAGATTATCAGTGCATACAGAACGGAAAGCCAATGCAGAGGGTATTCACACCAGCTCGCAAAGCAATTGTCAGTTCCACGGAACTGATATTCATAAAACACTGATTCATAAATACTTCTACGAAAGGTGTCTCGTGCTGATTTATTGCCTCTGTCATGTCCCTTGCTGTCTCAACTGTTCTGAAGCATATGTATGTAATATTAGTGCAGAGGCCTGCTAAATGTTGGCGGTGGTCAGGTTGAATACCACAGGCTCTACTTGTAGTTGGCTCTGATTCTGTTAAAACAGTCTCTAGAACTCGTATGGAAATTTTCCAGATCTTACAGTAGACTCCTCGTAGTCACTGCTCCGACCTTCACACGACTCTGAACTGAAATTCGATGCCATTCAGCTGGCAATTTAGCACGGTGAATCCTTCGATCGATGCTCAGCGAAGAGGTGCAGAGGTACTTCACGGCGAATCCTTTCTTGCACCCAATATGGTTCACCTCCAGCGATAGAAGTGCCAGATCATTATGAATGTGGAATCCTGAAGAGACCAGTGTGCACACATAGGCCCTTCCTGTATTCAGTGTCATGGTTGACTGAATGGCCCTGACCGGTCGCCGCGCTGCTCCCTGTTCATGTGAATCATCAAGCTGGTTAAGTGGTAGCATGCAAGGAGCATTATCCTGATAGTTTTGTTCCCTGGAGATGGAATCAAGTGATGTCCAGTATTTCCAACACGGTTGGAAATACTGGCTACATCTGATTTGTATATAATATCCTCTTCAGTATTCTTCTCGAATAGTATGGCCAGTGGCGCGGCCGGTGGAGGGGAGGGGGGGTAGACGAAGCGCTGGGCACCTCCGAAGTCCTTAGGGAGCACCCCGATTCTTGTAGAGGCTCCCCTACAGTATGAGGGCTTCCCCAGCTATTGTAGTTGCACCCCTGCATTCTGCAGGGAGGGCACTTCAGCCGTTGCAGGGGGACCCCTGCAGTCTGGAGAAAGGGAAACCCCGGCAGTTTTAGGGGCACCCAGGAGTTGTTGGGATTCTTTGGCCGGTAAACGCTCGTAAGGAAAATAATAGCATTAGCAGGATAGCAAACCAGAAGTCCGAACCCCGGACCCACGCGGAATCTTCAGCAATGATTGTGGTTGCGCGATGCTATTCTGGTAAGATTGAACGTCATTTACGATCTCAGTGCGTATGCTTATGGATGTTGGCTACATGCATTGCGTGAATACTTACATGATGCATCGACTGTGCTATATTTTCAAAACCATTTTGTACGGATCTGTTGCTACCAGGATTCTCAGCGCAGCAAGTTCCCTCGAAGAAGAAATGAGCTGTCAAATAAGCAGTGTTTTCCAATAACCTCCATCGAATAATGATTGTATTACTGCTACCGGGATGCCCAGATACGGGTTTTTGCATGTACCAGGAACAGTTGCCACGCGTAGCAGGTCAGTGTATCCAATTATTATTTCACATCAGACTTCTCATTGACGATGCCTGTAGTGCCAGCAATGTCATATCATATCAAGAGACAGAGAGCATTGCATATTTTTAACTGCGTGGAAATTGACTTCGTTGCTTGCCTTTGCGTTTTGTCGAATGTTCCACGTTTCTTCTAGACATATTATCTTCGGATTTTTAGCTATTATCTAGGAATATTCCGGATCATGGTTGAACAGTCGTCTATGCTCTTCATTCGTATCACAAACAGTTTGATTATCCGATCAGGGGTGGGTGATGGTCCATGGTGGAAGCCAAGGTCTTCGCCACAGGAGGGGCAGGTGGACGTGTACCCCAACGTTGGCCGAGGGGGCAATCCCAAAAGGGCTTATTTAGAAGTTCACCAGGGGTGGACGCATGCCCTGAAAGGGCACCGATCTCGAGCCGCTGCGTGATATGTTTGCTATTATAGCAGATAGGTGGTGGAGCTTTCCTACAAATGTTTCTAAAACAGTTGGGGGGGGGGGCTTTCACGACGACTTTCTACACAGTCAGATGTAGGCCTACCGGTGTAATATACTTATAAAAGAATACGAACAAAGGGGACGTTCGGGCAATGGTACTAATGACTAGCGAAGCAAACGCAGAATCACTTCATTCCCAGGCAAGGAAGCTATTAAAATGTGCAAGCCATTCCACACCTACCATCACATTTTTTACCCAGCAGTTGCTTTTGGACGTGAAAGCTGAAAATATGAATATCTTCGGATGCGTAGATTTTCTTCGAGAAGCTTTGATTCTGGCATTGCAAAAGACCCTCTTAAAAGTGTATTCGGCGCTTGAACGGCCTTTACTTTGTGAGGCGCACGCTGGAAGCGCGACGTTCGTGGAGGTGGTCGGACCTGACACACTGTCGCCGACTCTCCTCTCCAGCATGATGGATGGCGTGATTGGCTGACTATGGCACGACACTTTGGAAAATATCATGTCAAACCATGTGCAGCATTCCTTGCAGTCAGCTGAGCCTTACATCCAGGGCAGACCACCGCACACAGCCGTTATCTGAGTCCTGCCGCACATGTCACAGACTGTGCAGAGCATAGTGTCAAATGCTACATTTTGATCCCGTCCACAGCAGGGAGCCTGCCATGATTGAGCTTTCAAACATGAACATCCCTATGGTATCAATTGAAGGAGCTGCAGATAGGCGCGGCGAAAAATTATAGGCACACCATTAATGCAGGGTATTAGCAGCGTCGTGTGCACCCGTTCCATAGGAGGATAGGAACCGATACAAAGTGGGCGTAGGAACCGGCATAAACCTAGACAGCCCTCACGTAATCCAGAGGAATATTTTTAGTCCACTTCTTTCCACATGATGCCATGAGGCCAATGCCCAAGCTGACCCTGTTGATGGTGCAAGCGTCCTTCCTGTTCGCACGCCAGTGGTTCCATATCCATGTTGAACTTGACCTACAGTCACTCACGATCACCCGCATCAACATGCCGCTCTAGTCACCTCGGGAGCAGAGATGAGCACCAAGTATATCAGGCAGCATGTACAAGGGTCTTATCTCAACACGTGAGCTATACTTTTGCTCATTGCCATCATTTTTCCCTCTAAAACATTAGCCAATCAGCGACTGAAATTAATTTGCACTTGACCACCATGTGCGGATTTGACGAACCACGGAGCCCAATAGCTGAGAGGCAAATTGCGTTCAGAGGCACATTTCACCAACATCACAAGATATGTTGTGTGCAAAATGTCACACCAAATTTGGTGTTAATATACTTCTAGGGTAAGCTTCAAATATTAACCTCACACTTTCTTTATATTAACAAGATATCTAAGTGACCATTAGCTTACTATCAGTGAGCTGTTGATGACTTAAATACTAAATAAGATCTAATATAATTAATTTCCTAAATCTTATTAAGGTAAACATAGTTAAACGAGATCACCTAAAGGTGTATTCACACCAAATTCGGTGTAAATGCACAGTTTGTGATGTTAGTGAAATTGGCCTCAGAAAGACAGTTATATCAAAAAGCGCACGCCGGGTATGTTATTTAAGGGGGGAAAGATATGCTTTTCCATGTGTGATATGGGGAGGGGTGAGTTCCCCTCCCCCCGCGTTCGCCGCCACCTCTTCGCATGCTATTTTAGCTTATTTCCGAAGTAGTCTATTGGGGCTAAGCAATATAGCATTTTAAAGTATGCTATACGACGTCTCAGATCGCTGGGTCAAGCTGGGAAGGCTCTTGCCCTCCTTTGGATTTAAAACCACGTGAATATCATGAGGAGCGAGGCTGCGGACGCTGCTGCGAAACAAGCATCACATGCCCACGCACACCATATATGCCGTTCCCTGCGAGGGATTATATTACGGTTTCCGTTTTTAATAATGGCAGCATAGATGGAACATTCTGCCTGACAACAGATTCAGAGCGGCTAATTATGCACTGGGACGTGGGCGTGCCACACCGTGGGACGAAGCGAGACGAGGTCGTGACCTGCAGCCTATTGCCGGAGCACACCCACGCAACACATCGCACTCCGCTGTGTGTGGACGACAGATCATCCTGCCATTGATGAGATGCACCGCTGTCAGTGCGTCACGTTCTGGTTTCCTGTCTCCGACTCGCTGACGAACGAAGGCATCTTTTTGGGCTCGTGGGAAGCCATTTCCAATCCGGGGTCGTTTTGGAAGCCATTCGCACGTGGTTACTGCGGGGGAACTTTGTCGCTTTCTTGCAGATGCGAACTTCAGAACGATTTACCCTCGTCACTGACAGCAATGGAAGCATTCAATAACCTCCCTGTACTCTGGACCTTGATGTATTTCTGTTGGCACCAATCCTCTTAAGCTATTCATCAATCGTAGTTCGGGGCGCTTTGCGACCAACGTAGTCCATGTTCCTCAAGCCAAAGCGTAGCCAATACCCAACCAAGGCATGCATTGGCATCGGCTCGCATTCACAACGTATGCTGATTTTGACCGGCTCTTGTGGATGATATAAAAACCTGTTCTCTATAATGATAAATGCATGGTATAACATAATTCGTGTTTTAATTTCTGTTCGGGAGTAATTTCCTGAGCTATGCTTAATGAAAAGGAAGATTATGACATAATTCACGAGTACGATCGTTCCATATCAAACTCATCATGATTTCTCCCTTGCGGGGTGGGTATAAAATGTGCGTGGTCGCCTCGCATTCTTGTAATAATGGAGCTAGGGAAATGACCTTAGAACTTCCTATGCATCCACATTTCGTCTCTTTGGTGCGCTAAGAATGTTGTACGACTTCCGTTGCTCAGTAATCCGCTGGGATTTAGATCCGTGCACGAGGGGATTTAGACAACGTGTAATGTAATCGACAGAGCATGTGACGGTCATGAATATCGTCGCACAGCCATCCTTGTGGTGTGCTTCTTGTTGGGCACAGTGGATATCGGCAACCGATTTAGTCCCGGGACAATCGTGGTCTTCATGTACCGCCTGTGAGCATGCTTTGTGAACGTGCTCACGACATCGTGCATGAGTGGAAGTCCATTTGAATAGCATAATAACCGTAGCTAAGCAACATTCATGGGCACACCGAGAAGAGATGACACTTCGATATACGTAAATTGTTGAGGACATTTTCCTCGCTGTCTTATTTATAATTTTGCGTGGGGGTCGCGAACTTTACACATGAACCCCACAATTCAGGGTAACAAAATGGTGACGGTTGTCACAACCTTTACATTTTCTCGAACCGACTTTTCAAGTTTACACGCAGACTTCTTGTGTCGCCCAATGGTAATCAAAGCAATATGTAACCGGAAGATGTTTTGTTCTTGTTTAGAGACAGTCTATGGGACATCCTGTCACGTACCTGTTGAAGTTTCCCGCGCACACTTCGCTCTCGGGGCATTTTTGTGCGAAATCTTTAAAAGAACGCAGCACCTCACTGCCTTCATAAAAATGACCATGGGATGTCCCAACAAGAATTTGTATTTAATTCCTGCCGCCTAGCAGTGAAGGATTTTCACCATAGGATTTTTCTGGACTCTGAAGGCACCCTGGGAAGCTTACTTCACGTTGTCTGCAAGATGCAGGGGTAAAGCTCTGCGTCAACTTGTTCGTGCACAAATGCATCGAAAGCGTACTTTCTGCGGTCTAACGGGATGCCATTGAGCCAAGCCTTTTCTGGCATTGACAAGCTAAACTGTGGCGACATAATGACCACGTCCTCCAACGGCAGAAAATTGATCATCTAATTAAAAGCTGATAGTCCGGTTCCATAACGTCTTGTTAGCCTGAAGCCACGCACTGTGAAGCACCATGGATTGTACCTATCTGCACCAAAATCCACCAAGCAAACTTTAGCCTGTCGCCGCGACTACTGAAGCAACCGTGAACTTTGCAGTGCTATGGTGCCTACATAGGAACAAATGCATGTGCTGTGATTTGATATAAGTGTTGTCTGACCGGGGGTATGACATGACATATGGCCGTTCATTCATTCAGCATTCGGTATGCTGCATGGACAGAGAGCCGAGTAAAGTATTAATTCATCTGATTCATCGATGGGATGTTTGTAATTGCTTTACGGGTACGTCCAACACTCGAGAAGAGATCTGTTCTCACATTGTCACTGGGACACGGTGAGATATATGTCACCGTGTCCGTGCCCCGTGTCATTGTGAACAGGCGAAATATAAGGAAGTCTCCATTCTCTACTATCACATGCAGGCCACGTGAACATAATTACTCGCGCAAAGTAATGAAACTAGATGAAAGTAAAGGGTCCTCGTATTTATGTTGTCCCTGTGACCATCTGAGGTGCTGTTGCAAATCACGGAATCATAGCGTAGTGAATCACTTTTGCCACAGCCGTAGGCGAATCCACGGGGAGAATCCAATAATGACCTTCTCCGAGGTCTAAGGTAAGACAAAAATCAACATTCCTGAATTTGTGCATAAATGTAGGCAATATTTACTACAAAACGCTTCAAAACTCGTTAGTACAAATGCAAGTGAAATCTGGTTCATTTTTATGTCTACAACATTTCTGATTTTGTCTCCCTTCTCAAGCCGATCTTTACTCTCACCTTGTGTCTGGAACCGCCATTGTAGGTACAAACCGAACGTTTACAGAAATACACATTTATGATGCGGATAAGTATTGGATTTGGATTTGTCGAGTCGGAGAGACATCAGCTATGAATACGTCTTAAATTATCCCGCATTCACTCTGAAAGATAATAATTATAAGGAAAATGTGATGCATTTCGCCACACAGGATCGGTTTGTCTCTATTTGTTGATATGAACCAATCGAAGCAGAGACAAAAACTTACATTGAGATCTCTGTAAAATCAGCCTGCATTATCTGTGTTGAACAGCTATGCCTAGATGAAAGCAAATAGAAAGTTAAAAATTGCACAGTGGTGCCAACTAGAGATTTGAATATTTCATATTTCCTTGCAAGGTGTCTTGATGGGAAAGTCTACTTTGCAGCCAAGATTAACAACTAAAAGCATACTCTGATATGTGTGGGGCAAATAACATGAATTATTCACCAATCGATTCAGAGGATGCGATTTCATCATTAGGACCTTCGAATAACTAATATTGAAGCGATGCTTAGCAATCGATTATGCATAGTTGATAATTATGTTAGTATAGTATGGTTGCAAATATGGGTTCAATTGCAGCCAAAACTTCCAACCAATCGATTCACCGCAAGCCATTTCATCGGCGCGTTTTAATATCTAAGCCTCAAACAATGTCTAACAATTATAAATAGGCAAATTCTGTTGCGTTCAAAACAATAATCCGATATGGCTGTGCCCAAGTTCCTGCAATATTCACCAATCGGTTCAGCGTGTGCAATTTCATCGACGCTTTTGAATATCTAGGCCGGAATCAGTGTCTTTCAATATTTAATTAACAACTCATAGATTTCCCTATTGCAGCCCAAACCATGCTCCGAGATGGTATGGCCAATATCCATGGAAACTGCATTAATCGGTTCAGCGTGTGGAACGTCATTGGTGACGTTTTCATGCAGATCGTTCCAGCCATCTCGGATCATAGCTTTGACTGCACATGGACAAATCTTGGAATTCATCCATCAGGGATTGGTAGACACCGTCCCAGGCTTAGATATCCAAAAGCGTCAGTGAAATCGCATACGCTGAATCGATTGGTGAAATTATCATGGGGATGGGCCCAACATTCTCAGATCATGGTTTTGACTGCAATTGGATCTGTATTCACAGAAACATTAAAGATTGCTAAGCATCGTCCCAAGCTTATATATTCAAAGGCATCGATGATATCGTATCCTCTGAATCGATTGAAGGTAGATCAGTTCAGCCACCTCGTCGTATGGTTTTGGCTGCAAGCTTTGGTAACAAAGCAGGCCCTCCCGTCTTCGTGACATTAAGTGGTCAGTAGTCCGGTGATGGTAACTAACCTCGCACTTGCTACAAATGAGTCATTCAAAATAAAATGAAACATAAATGTTTCCTGCACACAAGGGCAAGCAAAGAAGTCACTTGGCATCTCTTTATGTATGACTGGCCTTAAGAGTGATGTTGAAACAGCTGACTAGCCAAGATCACTGAAAAGGGAAATATATTCAGTGAGAACAACGAACATATCAATAAAGGCGGACCCATGCGAAGCGTCCCCTGTAACACAAATCAGCATATCGCTCACAAAGTACAGGGTGAACAATAGGCATGGCTTTTGTTGTTCAAAAGTATTTTGAGGTCTCATAAATGTCGCCCATTGAATCACCTTGTTTGTTGGTTGATTACAATTTTGCTAGTAATAATCAGGGCCTATTATTTTGCAGAACACCGGCTGTTATTGGCGGAAGACTGGTGGAAGACAACATACTGAACTGCATTGGTGTTCATACCAACTTTCAGTGAGGGTGGGACAAGCCCAAGGCATATGATAAGGAATAATTTGCACATTTGTGTTGCTCACAGCTCAGCAATGATAAATATGATAAATGCGTGTGCCTTATTGTATGAAACCGCTATTTTCCAGAATATTTAGCACTGGGAAGTAGAACCAATCACAAAAAAAAGTTGTTCCAGGCAGTGGACCCACCCAAGCTTTCCAGATCCCTGAAGCTGGGTGGTCCTGACCCCGCCAGCATTCCCCTCGTGTTTCCACCCACGCTGTACACGGTTTGTGCCATTCATCTTGCGTCCTTTGTTTCCATGCAAATTCACAAGCAGGGGAAATCATATTGCTACTTTAGCCTCCTGAACAGTGCCTCTCACCAAGGGACAAAGATCGTTTGCGTTTGGTGCATGGGGCTAATAATATGACAAATTTCGGGGTTGGAGGGGAGCATGGCCGTATTTTCCCTCCCCTCCCTCTTGACCCACTCATGGCCCGAACTCTCGTCACCATTAATACTATACATAAGCATTTTTACTTGTTCTGTAACTGTTGTCAGTGTAGCTCAGTAGTACATTATTCATGAAATATGGTGGAATGTGCCACTTTCTAAGCACTGAACAGACACCCTTTCCAAGGACGTGTCACACTTCGCGACTATAAGCTGGATTAGCATACATCGTGCTTGTTCATGTGTGCTTATGAGTTAGGCAGTTATCGGGTTTTGTGGCGCATCCACTACAGAAGTCATGCAACGTCCCCATGTGTACCCATGAAGTATCCATGACTTGTTTCTAAGAGCATTCCGTGTAAAAGTAGCATGCACATGCTCGCCATTACGGGCTGTGATAAACAAGCATCTCGTAGCACAACTCCAGGTATAGAGATTATCTATGATGCAGTGTTGCTAAATAATGTCATCTGGATACCATGACATTACAATTGTTATTATTTGCATACTTGCATATGCGTCCCTATATTACGTTTCGCCCGAAATGAATTGAAAGCATGCATTTATCAGTATACTACTAGCTAAATATAAATTTCGAAGGACTGAAACAATATTTTAATTAGCGTGCTTCCGTGGCCAGTTTCGACATCCTACTGTATTCGTTTCAACATCTCACACCTAACGAAAAACTATTATTTTAACGCCGTTGCAGCTGTTGCGTCACAACGTGATGTGTGCCTGACTCTGTGGCTTCACTGTGACTCTGTGACTCTCTGACGTCACAGCCAACATGGATGGTATGTCACCGTGATTCGCAATGAACGAAATAGAATGAAAGCGTTTAAAATACGATTGCCATTTGGGTGCTCACCTGACCTGGTGTACACTGTGTGGTGCATAACCTGGACTTGTTACCGACTGTTTACGGCTCGGACAGCTTTTGTCGGAGGAGTGGATACTTCTGTCGGCATGATAGGAGCCTGGGCACGGCGTGTGCCATCTATTTGGCGCTTTTTTGTTTCCATGCAAAGTTACGAGCAGGGAAAATCCTATTGTTACTTCAGCCTTCTGCAAAGTGCCTCTCATGTTCGATTGTTCGATTCTCATGCAACCCATTCTTGTCTTTGTACAAAATCGTTTTTTCTTTCTATGAACTGGGATTGGAAGAGTAAACTAGATCTTACTTAACCGTTTCCGGTGAGATTCTGAGATCATCACACCCAGTCTCGGGGGGTCCCTGATAAATGTCCTCCTCTAATCTCAATACTAAGTGTCGCACGAAAATGCAACAGGTGCCATCGGAAATCGCTCGACAAGTGGGATCCCAAACAAATTGTAACACAAGGCCACAAAACTTGTATTCCCTAAAGTGTCGTCACTAGGGGTCTACGATCACGAATAACATCGTGTTATTGGCTCTTGCAGAGTTCATTTCGGGAAGATTTTAAAAACGAAAATTATTTGGAATTGAAAAAGGAAGTGGAAATCGGTCATGGCCCCAAATGGCCCTACAATTTTCGCCCATCCCAAAATTAAAACATTAATTTGGAATTTTTCGAAATTCCGAGTTTTCAATATTTAAAAGTTGTCTTTCTCTAATGGGTAGAGGGGACCGAAAAACATTGCTTGAAATCGACTGGCTCTTATAAACAATTGCTTACTTTAGTTAGCATCTACAATTTTAACCACTAATGTGCAGACGTGGACGAACTAATGGGTCATAAAAAACGAAAAACTTTTTTTTCGGTGCTTTTCGTTGAATCCCGAAAGGTAAACGCTCGACGTTTATTCAAATATTTTTATCTGTTAGAGCGTGACGACTGGTTGAACTTTTTTTTTTCAGGTGACCTCACCTGCCCTTAAATGACTCGTTCATCATAGACGTGACCCCAAAATTTTCACACATGCCAACTTGATGCGAGAAACCGTATGCGAAACTTCGGCGCGCGGCAGCGCGCCGTTTTCCACTATCCACAGAAAATCTTAGGTGGGGGCACAAAAAGCCGGGACATATCATCGCTTGGTGGTTATTGGCTTTACGCCACATCGACCGTTGAACTACGTAGCGTCGCCAATCTCCGACACCGATTGGTCGCGGGCGAAGGGTAGCAACAGGTGAGACTCGAACCCATAATCCTTCCATTGTGAGACGGGCAACTTACCCCTAGACTACTCGTACCCACTTATCTTCGCTTAAGCCGTCCGATCGCGGGATTATTTTCCTATAAAATATCTGTATATTATGGAGTAGTAGGAGTTCAAGAGTCACCCTTGTATGAATTGCAACTCTTTCACCGGTATTTATATGGTTTTTTTCATGCCTGTCGGCCCGACCCATACAAAGCATTTGGAGAGCTGCTACATTGACTGGAGACAGTGACACGAGCAGCCCAGGCGGGGTATATGCAGCCCATGTGTGTACGGAGGTACGACCTTGGCATCTGGACCGCTATGCTGACCGGGTACTGTGACACGAGCAGCCCAGGCGGGGTATATGCAGTCCATGTGTGCACGGAGGTACGACCTCGGCATCTGTACCTGCTATGCTGACCGGGTACTGTGACACGAGCAGCCCAGGCGGTGTATATGCAGCCCATGTGTGCACGGAGGTACGACCTCGGCATCTGGGAAACTGTTATACTGACTGGAGACTGTGACACGAGCAGCCCAAGCGGTGTATATGCAGCTCATGTGTGTACGGAGGTACGACCTTGGCATCTGGACCTGCTATGCTGACTGAGTACTGTGACACAGCAGTCCAGGCGGGGTATGTGTAGCTCATGTGTGAACGGAGGTTTCGACCTCGGCACGAAATACGCCCGTCAGCGCACCAGGCTGGCAACAGGTGGCCACGAAGCGCCACATGCAGTGGCGACGTGGCCAAAAGTCAACCGGGAACTCTTTGAATATTGAAATATTAATATGGATAGTTTGGTCAGTTTGGTGGACATTTCGCCGCGATATGTAGCCATTAGTCGAACATAGGCAAGTTCGGATAATATACATCTTGATTTGCATTTCATGGCTATTTATGATATGGGTGACTACTTTTGACATAATTACCTATTTTTCAAAGCAATTCAGGTTCCCTCTCGTCATAGGAAATGTGATTAGCGCAGCTTTGTAACGACACACACAAACCAGATAAATACGCTACGTTGAATGGGAACGACAGTGCAACAACACTGTTGCCTTCAAAGCAGTTCGCAGCCAGAGACACAGTTCGCAAACGAAGTCCGGGACCCGGCGCCACTCACGTGACACTTGCGCGTGAGGAACATTGACGGAGCTGCATTGGCACTGCCGGTGTCGCATCGGCTGACAGCGCGCCGGCGCCGCTCTCAGGCCACCGTGAACACCATCACGCGCTCACGCTCACACCCACACCCACACACACGCACAGTGCTGGCCGGCCGCGCAGCCGCCGCCGCCGCCGCGCCGAGTGGGAGGCGGCTGGCCGCCCGCTCCTGCCGATCAATACCGCTCCCGACGTCGGCGAGCGTCGCTCTGCCTCCGCCGCAGTCGACATTGATCGGCGCCGCCGTGCGCCGGGCTGGTCCGGCCGCACGGTGATCAGCTGGTCACCTGGTTACCTGGTCACCTGGTTACCTGGTCAGCTGGTCGGCTGCTGAGCTGATGAGCTGATCACCTGGTCACCTGATCACCTGGTCACCTGGCCGGCTGGTCAGCTGGTAACCTGGTCAGTTGGTCGGCTGCTGAGCTGATGAGCTGGTCACCTGGTCGCCTGGTTACCTGGTCACCTGGTCGGTTGGTGAGCTGGTGAGATGGTCACCTGGTCACCTGATCACCTGGTCACCTGGTCGGTTGGTGAGCTGGTGAGATGGTCACCTGGTCACCTGATCACCTGGTCACCTGGTCGGTTGGTGAGCTGGTGAGATGGTCAGCGGACCCCCTCGGGAGCCATTGGGCCTCCACCTGCAGCGGATGCCCAGGGCCGGTGGCAGCCGCGACTGGCCTGTAAATGTCGCACGGGAGTGTGGATGGTCTGGAGGTCCGACAGGTGTCTGCAGACCGCTCGCCTGTTGACCGGACGTCCCGTGAAATGTCTGTTCGACAGCCACACAGCGCTTCTCTGTTCATACACAGCATTTCGTGATATTCTGTGTTTCCGTCCGTTTTGTATTTATTTTGCTGTTTACAATAGCCGTTTCAAATTGAAAATCTTCCACGAAGTCTAATCGATGGCGGAAACCGACTCTTACAAACGGCTCGTCAGGCAAGCTGAAGTGCTAGCTGTATCGTTGCTTGGAAATTCCATGGAGTTTTGAGTGGTCGAATGTTTGCGGAGTGCATCATTTTTCTCAGAACGCATGCCTGTTGTATCCCGCATTACTTTCCTCAGGGCCGTATGACTATTGTACCTCGCGTGAATTTCCCCAGGGACGCATTACCGTTATATCTGGCATTATTTTCTCCAGGGACACATTACTGTTACATCTCGCGTGATTTTCCCCAGGGACACACTACTGTTATATCTCGCGTGATTTTCCCCAGGGACACATTACTGTTACATCCCGCTCAACCCGGCCCGAAACCGAATTTATCTCTACGCAGCAAAAGCTTAGCTTTCAGGGCACAGTAGGTCCTCCGATACTCATCTCTTTCCTCAATGATTTGTTAACATGCTACCAAATGTTAGCAGACTGAGGCAAGATACCTCAAGCGCACTTTCGTCACCAATTATTTAATATAATGCTTGAGAAGCTGGCAGGTGTTTTTTTAGCATGCGTTGAACGCCCCATCCGAACCAAAAATTATAATCACTTTAATATTAATGAGTCATGGTGCTAGCAATCAGCTATCTAGCAATAAACACTTAGGTAATGAATCATTAAAAGTTCAATTGGCATCGAAGCAACCTTGGAATAACACTACACATTGAACAAAGTAATGGACATCAGATCCCCACCAACACAACCAAGCTGCTACGCTGTTAGTGCTACCACCAATCAGTATCGGCCTATGAACTAGTGAAAAATAGAAAGTAATGCTATATTCTTCTCTTCCATTGTTTGCACTGACCCATTGCAACATTCGGAAGTAGAAACGTCAATTTCAACGTGAAGCAACGTCAATTTTATATTTTGTATTTCAGGAAGCCACATCGATTTGATAATTAATGTTGGCCATTGCTTTGGCTTTCTTCCTGACCGATTTCAATTGTTTTCCAGAAAGTTTTCACAGCAGAAGGCTGGATGGTAGGCCATATAATCACCAGATGCGCCTTTTTGCCAACAATACGATCTACTTTGTCAAAAATACTACGATTTTCTCTGTCAATACTGTGGTCTTCTTTTCCAACACTAACGATCTTCTTCCTGGCCGATTACCATCGAGTTTGAATAATTTTCCGCCATCGGGTACAGCCCATCACTTATAATCGTAAGCATGGTTGACATCCTGCCGACGGAATATTTTCTTGGGGTTCGATTGCTTAATGGTTCAGCTGAGCGTCTGGCATGCCAGAAGTACAGGGTTTGATTCTCCACGATGCCCGCCCTTCCTGCCAGGGTGAGAAGCAGGCGACGCCATATGGCCTCCGCTGCTGAGTACGTCGTGAAGCTACAAGCACCACGGAAGATTTTCTACAGCCAGCAATGTGCCTTGGACTAAAGGTAGAAGAACTTCATCAACATTCGAGCCCAATCCCAACCCAGCTCAGCCACATAGCGAAGAAGTACACGACCTTCTTCCAACCCACGGACCAAATGGCTCTGCCTTAACCAAATTACACGTGCAGCCGGTTCCAGCTAGCTCCAGCTCCGGGACGACAGGCTCAGTTCTTGAAACTCTGCCATTGGCGTACTGACAATAATTATTTTTAGACCGAACCACAAAACCATGCTCATCATTCATCGAGTGTTTGGACAATTTATTCATTGTCGACGATTCGGCAATCGACACTTTTAGATCTCTATTGCAGCGGTGCTAGACGCTTGCGGACGATTTCTGGTGAATTGACGATGCGTTCAAACCATGTGTGTTTTTGTGCTGCTAATGGTTTATTGTCAGTCCACCTGGTGGGGAAGTTCCCTTGTACCAGCTAATCATTGTCCGGGCAATGCGAAGCTACGTCAATGGTTAAAAACGAGCAACGAGGATAAAGGCTAATCCGGCTGATGGGTGTATCGTGACAAAATATAACTGGCGTAGAAAGCACAGCACACCCACCAAAGGTAAGTCAGCCCAGGGTATCGCAGGTAATGACGGCAAAACAACCCAGCAGATGTGAATGCCGCCAACGCCCGACAACCACCCGGTCTGATCACCCCTGACGGGGTGATTCTTCCCGGCACAGCAGGACAAAGACAAATCAGTTTGACGACTAGTCCATGCTCCAATGAAATCATTTCATCACCATACTCCAATGAAACCATCTCATCACCAGATTCCGCTGATAGCCTCACCGCTGAGAGAAATCCCCTCCGCCACCACCGCTGGTCCGCATACCCCGCAGATCTTGCACGGTGGCGACGCCATTGATCAAGGCTACTTGTCCGGAATCAGTTCAACTGCGGCCTGCGCCGAGCGGTCGCCGTGCCGACCGGGAATTCCCCGTCCGTTTACCGGCACACCTGCAATCAGCCTCGGGCGGTCGAGGACCCTCCCGTACCAGTTCCGGCTCACCCGTGGTCGCCCTCGCAATAACTCACCGGCCACTGCAACTGTTTCATTGTGGGCGAAGCTCCGGTCATCACATATGCTAATGCACTGAAGCGTCAGCCACTGGAAGAACGGGGGCGTACTCTATGTACTATTAGCGTCACAAATGACTTGGCAGTCAGGCTGGGAATCCTGGCACCTCATCATCCCGCGTAGGAGTGCTGCTTCCCACTACACCTAGGTGCTATTGGCGTCACAAATAGCTTGGCAATCCGGCTGAGCATCCCAGAACCTGTACATCCTGGATGGGTACTCTGTTTCACCTATACCTATATGCGGGATATTCGGATGCCAGGACGCCCATCCTGACTGCCAAGATATTTGTGACGCCAATTACACAACCGCTCACTCAGTGGTCAGGGTGTACATTATGCATCCCGCTCATTCCTTGAACACGGGGCGCTGCACTTCGCCCTTGTCTCGACATCAGTTAGCTAAGGAGGGTAGGTGGGAAGCACAGAACAGGACCGGAAGGAGGCGATTGTGACTGATGTGACTACGAACTGCTGCGATGATACAATCCTACATGCATGCTAATTGTAGAATCTTGCGGGTACGGGTGGGGTCGTGCGAGGATTGTAGGGTTGCAGGCTCAATATTGGATCGATCGTACGCGTATGTGTTACGCGATGCAGGTCATTTGTAGCATGTCGCGCCATTTGTAGCATTTGTAGCCACATTCGCTGATGGGATGGACAAGCCTTGCTCTCAGCTTGGTTTGTGCATGGTTAAATAGTCAGAATACCTTCAATTGACGCCCGTACCGCCGAAACTGCAGCTATTTTGGTGTAGGTCCAGCTGCAGTACGCAATTGATTATATTCAACACAGCCAAGATCAACTAAGAACACCAATACATTTATCGTAAAGTTTTGTCAAGGCCGGAGAGTGGGCGCAGACAGTCTGAAGTTTCGTCGATAGATGTTCGCTCATATATCACATGATTAAACAAGTGAAGACAGCTTTTAGTTACGAGATACAGGGACATCTTCTGGTCTGTCCAAGTTGCAAAGTAGTTGGCCATGCCATAATGGCCACATTCAGCAAATCATTTAATTAAAAGTGAAGCTCGTCGGGCGATTTTGAGCCCACCGACACCTATGTTTAGTCTTACAGCTCCATACCTGCTAGCAAAGCAAATATAAATAAACTCAACAAATGACCAGTCAACCAGATTCAGGTGTGACATATGCTGTTGAGTATCCTTTTGCCCAAGCTTATGTTATCTTCTCTTTGCAGAGTTAACCCATATGGTTTCCTCTGGCTTTTTTAAATTCTGGACGCTTTATGACAATATGGCCTTAGAGATAGGCTACAAAAAGAGTAAGCAAGGAAACACAAGATATTGGACCAAACGAAGAAAGGAAGAGGGAGAGAGGAGACATTGTATAAATATATATATGTGTGTGTGTGTGTGTTTTTTTTTTGCTTGTATATGTGTGTGTGTGTATATATATGCATAGTGTGTGTGTGTGTGTATGCATAGAGAGAGAGAGAGAGAGAGAGGGAGAGAGAGAGAAAGGGAGAGAGAGAAAGGCCGTTGTTGGTCCATTCCTCCATTCGATATGTCTTATACGGAAGGGACGAAATGGTTTTCATCGATTGCTTTTCACACAGCGCCATGGACGTAATATGTAATGTTATATTTCGTTACGCTCGCATTGGGCATGCTCCCCCACCCATCCCCCATGTCCTCTCTATATGATGTCCATGAATTCATGCCCTGAACTTCCCAACATGTACTATGTTCGACTGATGGATTTTTCCGTCACTCAGGTGAATAAAAAAGCGAACATTCTGTATTCAGAACGCTATGTGGTCGAATCGTAAGCATTGTAATGCCAAGGCCAGTATCTTAGCTGCAAAAAAGGTGATTTATAAAATGCGAGGACCATGCAGCAACCCCAGGTGAATAGAAAGGTGCCAAAATATTCCATGTCCACGGGAGAGAGAGAGAGAGAGAGAGAGAGAGAGAGAGAGAGACCTTGCCCAACCTGACTGGATAGGCTTTGGGGAGCAGCAAGGTCCTGTCTTGGCTGTACACATGCTTATATATCGGCGCACGCGCCGTTCTGAACAACTCACCACAGCTGTAAAATGCCACTGAACAGCCAATTAACTGCTATGTGCTGAATATAAAACGTCAGGCCATCATTTAGGACGGAAATGGCCGAGTGGTTAAGGTGTTGAGCTCTGGGTGCAAAAGATCTCGGGTTCAACACTCCTAACGCTAGGGACATTTCTCAATTCCGCGGCCCACCAGCGAAGCAGTGTGGGCTGCGCCATTAGCCGCGAATATGTACAAAGTGCGTCATGAATCACCCAAGAAACAATCAAATGACCATCAGTAGGACATTTTTGGTCAGGATCCAGAAGACAACAATGACACACGCGAAGTTTCTGCCAAGAACTGAGCGCCATGCCGTATTACTCATGATCACGACTGCCCCTGCCCTCCCCTCGTTCTGACACGGCTGACAGTCTCGTGATGCTCCTGTTCAGTTGGCAGTGCGCGCCGCCGTGTTCATCTCCCGGGTCGTAGGTCACGGCACCTCGCCGTTAGATTGGCAGCACACGCACTTCCGTTTGGATTCTGCGCAGCCGGGCTGGCACGTACCGCCCCGCATCGGCGTTATTCTGCAGCGCACGCAATGGCCGGACGCGAGGCGATGCGAGTCGCTGGGACACTTGCGCAGCGACGCCAGCGCCACGCAGCGGCCGTCCCGCCAAGCTAGCAGGCCGCCCGTGCAGCTGGCTCGGCTGCTGAGCGGTTCTGCGGCCGGCCGGGAACGGGTCGGGTCGGGTCGTGAATCCGAGTCAGACCGTGGCCTCGAGCTGGACCATAGCCTCGGGTCGGACCGTTTCCTCGGGTCAGGTGGTTGCTGAGGGCCTGTCGTAATTGGTTCGGGTCGCGAACTCTGATCAGTGCCGGATGACTCCGGATCGGGGCTTCGGCCATAGCACTGTCCACGTGCCAGTCGAAGATATCCAGGAGGACATCCACTACTTTTAGCGGAGGAGGTTCTGGTTGGTGCACGAGCTCGACCTCCCGATCGCTGGAATGGATGCTGACCTGTTCTTGAACTCTGCTGCCCTTGTCGTGGGCGCTGCCGTCTCGTCGGCTGCTGCTCCTCTCGTGATCGCTGCTGCTCCTCTCGTGATCGCTGCTGTCCCTCTCGTGATCGCTGCTGTCCATCTCGTGATCGCTGTTGTCCATCACGTGACCGCTGCTGCCCTTCTTGTGATCGTTGCTGCACATCTCGTGATCGCTGCTGTCCCTCTCGTGATCGCTGCTGTCCATCTCGTGATCGCTGCTCTCCATCTCGTGATCGCTGCTCTCCATCTCGTGACCGCTGCTGCCCTTCTCGTGATCGTTGCTGCACATCTCGTGATCGTTGCTCTCCCTCTCGTGATCGCTGCTGTCCTCTCGATCGCTGCTTCCCTGCCCTTGATCGCTGCCGTCCATCTCTGGGCCGGCTCTTCCCTCTTTTGCGCTGCTGTCGCTCTCCTGGTCTCTTTCGTCCACTCTTATTCCTCCGCTGTGCTCTTGTCCGCTGCTCGCCCTTTCTTGCTCGCCGTACTGCCTTCCTCGCCATCTGTTCGGGAGATGACTGTGGATCACCTTCCAGCTGGCTTCTGACAGTCTGGCAGCGGTCCTTTCTGTCCATCACCTCTGACCTGCAAGGCATGCTTCCGGCCTGGCCGCGCTCGGACATGTCGGAGGTCCCGTTGGGCCGAGGAGCCATACCGTGTTCCGGTGTACGGTGCTCGCGCTGCTGCCCTCTGCGCCCGCCGCCCGGCGGTCCTCTGCGCTGCCCGCCGCCAGGTGTCCGCCTCCGGTGTCCGGCGCGCTGGCCGGATCTCCCCCGCCGTACAGCCTCCCTCGTCGGACCAGCGGCCGCGTCATCTCGACCTCACGCAGCGGCACGGCGAGCCGACCGTGGCGGCTCTCTGACGTCACGGACGGCTGGTGCTGCAGCGGCGCCAGGCCGTCCCCGTGCTCCGGCCCGTGCGCCGCGGACACGGTGCGCCTCTGCCACGTCGGCGCCGGCGCGTCGTCGCCGTCGCACCTGCCCAGTGCCAGGCGGAGGCGCGGCGGACAGGCGGGCGGGCCGTGTCCGGCCAGGCGGTCGTCGGTGCCGACAGCGTCGTCGGTGCCGACGGCATCGACGGTGCCGACGTGCACGACTGGCAGGACGAACACAGTCAACAGCAGCAGCGCCGCCGCCACCGGCGGTGTCACCATCGTGCCAGCAGCTATGCTGCTACCCGCCGCTCCGTCAGCCGTCGCCGGCTGTGCTGGCCAGCAGTGACGCTGCTACCCGCCGCTCCGTCAGCCACCGACCGGCTGTGCTGGCCAGCAGTGACGCTGCTACCCGCCGCTCCGTCAGCCGTCGACTGACTGCGCCGACTCGCTCAGAACACACGCATCTGTCCTGTCCAGGCGGCAGCCTGCTTCGTTTGTTATCCTTACCCGGGTGCATTCGTCTTTGCTTTCAATGTCACTCTTTTTTGCGCCGGTTTGATGATACACAGACGAAAACAGCTCGCGTTTGAAGCTGCACAGTGAGTGGTGTAGTCGAAAAACAGAGTCAAGTGGGGCCGCGTATTGCTGTAGACTGCTACCGTGCTACGGTGAGGTAGTCTGACACAAGGACTGTTTAACGCGGATCATGCAACTGTGGCAGTATCGAGCACGTGCAGTTTACGCCTGTTATGCCACGGAAAGTGACCAACTTACAAAAGCGTTTTGATTGCCAGTGAAGGTATATAGAATGTATATATATATATATATATATATATATATATATATATATATATATATATATATATATATATATATATACATATATATATATATATTTGTATATCGTGCATCATATGCATCATGCATATATCACTTGACTCTAAATAAATTTGAAAAGTAAGTAATCTTCAGCATATTTTGAAAAACACCATGCAGTGTGAAAGTGATAATTGCCACTGCCTCTGATATCAGGTTAGTCTCGCAGTGATTTCTGAAATTCCTGGCGTAGCAATTAACCGCTGAAGTTGAAGACAATAGCTGGAGATCCCGGGTGGATCGAGGGAGGGGGAGTCTGGACCCCCTTGACTTGGGCTGAAGTTGAAAGCCATGATTGGAGATCCCGGGTGGGTCCAGGGAACGGGCGTCTTGACCCTCTTGACTTGGTGCACTGCTAATGTTAATTTATCAATTGCCCTATTCAATCTGAAAGTATGTCTTGAAAATATAGACTAGGGTCCCCTGGTTTCGTGAGAGATATCCAGCCCTGTTGAAGACCGTTACTATTTCGAACTAGCACGGAAAATATCTGACCAGTTTATTTCCTGCACGTTGCCGTGTTTGCAAAACCCATGCTGCATGGAGTTTGGGAAGGCCGATACCGGTGTGCTGATATGTATTCCAATATCATTTTCCATTATTTTGGCACAGCACTTTGAATTGGCTTGGGACATTACGGGGAATTTTACGCTCAAATTGACGATTTTTTTCTTCACACCAATCACGATAAATAAACATGGCTAGAAAATAATCGTACTACAAGCAGATAGAACAGCAGATTACTTGCTTCTATATACCTTTCACTACCCATTTGAAAACTGCCGCAACACTTTACGCTTATTTTCAATGTCCGCATTAGCATTGTGACGATATATCTGAGTGCGCGCGTTCTTGTGTGTGTGTGCGTGTGCGTGTTTGTGTAGGTGTGTGTGTGCGTGTGTGTGTGTGTGTGTGTGTGTGTGTGTGGTGTGTGTGTGTGTGTGTGTGTGTGTGTGTGTGTTTGTGTAGGTGTGTGTGTGCGTGTGTGTGTGTGTTTGTGTAGGTGTATGTGTGCGTGTGTGTGTGTTTGTGTAGGTGTATGTGTGCGTGTGTGTGTGCGCGTGTGTATGCGGCCGGGTGTTCTTAGAGGGCCAAGTTCAAGGCTGGCGATCTGTTGGACGCAGGTTTTCTGACGGTCTGTTTAGGACTGCGGTGTAAATATGTCTCAGATGCTGGGCGGCTGCGTGGCCAGCTGATACGAAGCTCAACATCGCCGCACTGTAATTGCTCAACACCAGATTAGAGTGCAAAAGAGGATGCTATGACTTGTAGCTTAACACATTTCGAGCTGAGTTTGCGCCCATGGTGAGCAAAACAATTAAATATAACTTGGGAGAGGCTTTCATGGTAATAGTGAGACAAAGAAAACAGTGAAGTGGGAAATCTTCCCATATTCTGGAAATGCTGAAATAGAAAACACATCCTGCTTCCAACTGAACCCTTAGGCTTAAGCTACAAATCCGTTAAAAGCTGAGAATTGTCGCTGGCCTAGGACAGTAACAGTGCTGAATTTGCAGTGGCCCAGGAAGCAGGGCGTCGGTAGCTCGGTGGTTTAGCTTAACGTCTGGCAATCCAGGGGTATAGGGTTCGATTCCCCGCGATGTCCGCCCTTCCTGCTAGTGTGAGAAGCAGGCGACGCTATATGGACACAGCTGCTGAGTATCGAGAAGCTACAATGCATTATCTGTATATCCAAGTTACACACACACACACAACACACACACACAACACACACACACAACACGCACACACAACACGCACACACAACACGCACACACAAATATGTATATATGTATATATATATATATATATATATATATATATATATATATATATATATATATATATATGTATATGTATGGCAAGTAGTTAATATTTGGGGAAATGTACTCCACGCTGACGTGGCTAATGCGAGATATGTAATCCCGATCCACAAGCACGATAAAGACCAGAAATTAAAACGAACCATTTAGCTACCGACAACAACCAAGAAAAGAAGGCATAGTACGGAAAATAAGGGGAAGTTAACACATCTCTAATGAAGACATGGATTGTATTAGCTTGAAAATGCGAGGTTTCAACTCCATGGACACAACTGCTCTGTTTCTGTTGTCTGCTACGTTGAAGCATAGTTTAATTGGCAGGGTGTCCATGCTAAGGGAATGGCCCACATTGTTGTGCCTTTTCAATACCGCTATGCTTTCTCAAAATGAGGCGTGAATACCAGTGGGGAAAAATAAGTTCAAGATTTGGGGACATGGGAAGGGCTAGCAACATGCTTGGTGAGCTTTGCCCAACACGAGGGCGTACCGCAACTCATTATTTTTTTTTACTAAATCAGTGTCATCCAAGGCGAAGCAACTGGCCCCGCTGGATCGGCCGTCATGAGAGCTATCGCTGGGCTGTCTGTTTCGCCATCTCTGGGGCGACCGTATCTCCTGAAGCAGCTGTAGCCAGGCCATTGGGGCAGCTGTGGCCGCTTAGACGGTAGTCGCCGCCAGGACGGCTATGGCCACTCGGGCGGCCGTGGCTACAGAGGCGATCGCCACTATGGGTCCTCTCCGTCGGCGCTGGGTCCTCTTTGGTGATCCAAGGTCTCCTCTGTCAGGCTGGAGGCCCTGTTACAACAGCTTAGTTCTCAGCCATATGGCCAGGGCCATTTTACATCCTGTGCCACATCCGTCAGTCCAAGGGCCCTTTCTGACGGCCCGAGGTCTTCTCCGATAATTTCGACAACTAGGGCCCCCTCTGTCTTCTTAAGCGATCCAGAGTCATTTCCGACAAGCTGGAGGCGCCTTTTCGAACAACGCTCGAGGCTCGTCCATCAGGTCAGGAGCTCTTCCGTCAGCTTGGGCTCCGCCGACAGCCTAGGGGCCCTTCATATTGAATCGGGCTCTCTCCATTAGCCCGAGGCCCTTTCAAGTATCCGGGATCCCATCCGTTGATCTGCAAACCATTCACGGTAGCCCAGCCAAGGGCCTTCAACGCCTTCCTGAGGGCACTATCCGTTGACTCGGTACCATCTTCATCGGCTCGGGATACTTTCCGTCAGCCCGGGGCTCATTTCGTCGGTCCAAGGGCCCGAAAGGATCCCTGCACTGACGCCTTGAGGGGCACCCAAGGCGGCCACCTAGAGGGCCCCCTCCGACCCTCCAGGGGGCGGCGGCTGACCTGTTCGCCCCCACTGGCTACGGCACTGCTAGGAAGCTGTTAAGTATATTTCCATTTCATGAGGCACCGACGAGACACAATTACATGTCGACCATAGCAAACTATTGTGGCGAAGCTCCCATTTAAATCAACTAGTATGCCATATCCGTCCCAGCGTGTATCTCCAGTTGGGCTTCCGGCCGCCGACAGCGTATCGACTGCGCCGCTCAAGTCTCAGCCCGCCTACCGCCAGCGGTGTTTGGGGACTGGCTGTTGTTCAGCTGTTGAGTAACGCGGAGCGCGCGGCTGGTGAGGTGAGGTCACGGCACACGGAGTTGGACAGAGGACTGGAGCGGGCGTGCGATCGGACGGCTGACCGTCACGGTACCGAAAAGGACTTGGAACTGATCTGTGGTCACGGCACACGGAGTTGGACAGAGGACTGGAGCGGGCGTGCGATCGGACGGCTGACCGTCACGGTACCGAAAAGGACTTCGAACTGATCTGTGGTCACGGCACACGGAGTTGGACAGAGGACTGGAGCGGGCGTGCGATCGGACGGCTGACCGTCACGGTACCGAAAAGGACTTGGAACTACGAACTTTAGAGAGACATGTGACTGTGTCTCTGTGACAACCGCTGTGGGACTGTGGAAAGACACGTGTCAGTGTCAGTGTGACAACTTGATATTGTTGAAAGGCACGTGACAGAGTCTGTGCGATAACCGTTGGGATTGTGGAAGGACATGTCTGTGTGCCAACCGTTGGGATCGAGGTCCTTGCATGACAAGCCGCCGCCGGAGTATCGTGCTCATGTGGCGCACTGCCATGGAAGGCTGTGCTCCAACGTCGCTGTGAATCATTTGCAAAATCGCTGAATTACATTGTGGGGAAATCCATTGACTGGATTGACATTATCCCACCCGCGTGGCGGTCCCGAAAGAAATGCGCCTCTGGTTGTTGACATTAATCGCAGTAGATATGCGGTTCCGGTTCCTGACACCAAGTGGAGGAGGTATGCGCCTTCGATTGTTGGCATTAAACGGAGGAAGTATCTCATTTTGCTGGACAATTTTATACACACCTGCCATTTCCGAGGCGGGCTGTTGCATCTGCAAATTCTGCGCTGCCGTCTCATTCGCACACCACCACTGCCGGCGGTTAGGACGTGGATTTCCGAATGAATCTAGGCCATGGCCCCGTGACCGCATTCTCTGCGAGTCCATCACCAGTCACGATGGGACTTTGCCGTCGACCGCGACGCTCTGACGTCATTGCGCGAAATTGACGCTGCACCGCCGGCACCATGAGCTAATGACTGGCCTGGCTGCTGCCTACTGAACGGCTAAGACTCGAACTAGGAACACGGATGCGATAGAGCATGAGTCTGACCTCGGACCTATGACATGGCGTCAAGCCGTAGGAGGTATGCGCCTCCGGCTGTTGGCATTCAACGGATAAGGCATCCTATTTTGCTGCAAAATTTTCGACACGTCTGCTATTTCAGAGAGGGCCGCTGCATCTACAAATCACGGGTTACCGTATCACTCGCACACCGCACATCGAACACGTCCTGACATGATCTTTTGTCCATCGAAATGGCACAGTGTTCATCTTGTAGGGCGGAAGCGTTTTGAACCTATTTCTTTCTATGAAACGCAGTAGCGTACAAGTTGCATCTTCTCAAGTTGCACAGGCAGCTGCTCCAGACGCCATTTGGTGTGCTGCGTCCATACAATGGTCAGATGATGGACTTGTCGGGCACTTCGATGACTAGCCACTCGCCGCACGAAGTACTCTGTTCGCCGATCGTCACTGTATGTCTCATTCCCTTTTTAACACGAAGTAGAGTTCAAAGTGAAGTGGCGGGTGGATTTGCACGTGGAGAATACCGTTGGAAGTGTGCGGACTGTGAGACGTGTCATGCTGAACTTTCGGTCGATGGGGTGCACACGTGGCGTGTGATGTGGTGCGGGCGCACATGTGGCGTGTGGTGTGGACCACGAGACATGCCATGCTGAACCTCCGGTCGGCGGGGCGCACATGTGGCGTGTGGTGTGGACCGTGAGACATGTCATGCTGAACCTCCGGTCGACGGGGCGCACATGTAGCGTGTGGTGTGGTGCGGGCGCACATGTGGCGTGTGGTGTGGACCGTGAGACATGTCGTGCTGAACCTCCGGTCGGCGGGGCGCACATGTAGCGTGAGGTGTGGACCGTGAGACATGTCATGCTGAACCTCCGGTCGACGGGGTGCACATATGACACCCCGCTGTCACATGTGACACCCCGCCTGATGTGGGGTGTAAAAGCCACGTACAGCAACACGAGGTGATGCAGTTTCTGAAAGCGTGGCATTACATCCGCCACGTATTTACTCGATGTGCAAAAACCACGAAACGCACGACGAGACCACGTGTATTATTCAGCGAAATGCGTTGGCGCTACTTCACCTTCACGAACTTGTGGCGTCATACGTATAGTTTTTATGTGGTGACGCATTTTCAGAGGGATACTCATCGTACGATGATATGCTTTGCAACTAAACCGAGAAGTTCTTATATCAAGCATAAGATTTCCGTCGCCCATGTCAACGAAAATTATACTGACGTGAAGGCAGCTGAATTATGATTACACCCCAAAACCGGCAATTTCGAAATCCATATTACGTAAATAACATCATTGCAGGGAGTCTTGCAAATCGGTGTATTGTGGCAATTTACTCTGACTTGTGAATTGAAACGCATTTGTATTGCTTCGCCAAACAAGCATTGCGTGCTCCACCTTCGACCGTTTCGACTGACTCCCGATTAAACTATATACGGTTCTTGTTATTCATCAATCACGAGCGAAACAAGAATGTCAAACATGTAAGTGATTGTCAATTAGCCAAGCATCTGTTGCAGTTACTTGTGATATCTACATCCTGATTGTGCGACCTGGTACGCCCAAAACGTTGATTGGAAACATAATTATTCCATTTCTCTGACGTCGTCACATCGTCTGACGTCACAGATGTCACGTGGGCGGTGCTGAGCTCCACGATAATGAGATTCGTGACCGGGGGCCGATGTCGGGGCACGCTACACTTCACCGGATTTTGCTCAGTCAGTGCGTGCATCGAAATGGTAATGCGGATATTAAGGCAGCCTTGTTCCACGTTTAGAATTCCGTTTTTACACTCGGTAACACATATCACTGTGTGCAGTGCATCCAGAGTCGCTCGATTTCCGTGTCGCAATGTCTGCTGACGTCACGATGACGTGGATCTCGAAATGGCGTCGATGAGCGTGCTGACGCGGTCACGGTACAGACGCGATAAAACGTAGTCGGGCCGGCCGAGCGGGACTGGACGTGCACGCCGGCGCAGATATGCCCTTGTTATGTCGGCGCTCGTCTGGCCGGACTGCGATCGTGTGCACGATAGGGCGACGCTCGCTGTCGCTATCCGAGCCATCTGGCTAGACCTCCACCCGGACGGCGAGCCTGAAGCGCTCGCTGCAGCACGTCGTGAGGTGCACGTCGTGATGTGCACGTCGTGATGTGCACGTCGTGATGTGCACGTCGTGATGTGCACGTCGTGATGTGCACGTCGTGATGTGCACGTCGTGATGTGCACGTCGTGGTGTGCACGTCGCGATGTGCACGTCGCGATGTGCACGTCG
This sequence comes from Imbricaverruca yamaguchii, assembly GCA_034440575.1. NCBI lineage: Eukaryota > Metazoa > Arthropoda > Thecostraca > Neoverrucidae > Imbricaverruca > Imbricaverruca yamaguchii. Next base: position 709,487 of record JAOTOL010001628.1, read on the forward strand.
TTCCCCTCCCGCCGCCAGGGGACGCCATCAGGCCCGTGCTGCCCATCGCCAACACAGTTCCTTTGGCTGTCGCACTGACGTCGGCAATCGGCTGACTGGCGTGCCTGAAGCGACGGCTGAAGGAATGGACGAGGAACAGTTTTGAAGTTGTGATGCATTAATGTGAGCTTCACTACTGGACCTTGACCTTTTCGTATTCCACGAGCGATGCAGAAACAAAGCGAGGTCAAAGCCCGAGCGGGGTTGCTAGTGCGTGTAGGAAGACACCGTGAAAAGCCCTGCCCAACCTGACTCGAACCAACCCGGCCTGACCCTATCCGAGCACACCCGATCGGGCCCAATCTGACCTAGCCCAACCCAACCCAGCCAACCCAATCCAGCCCGACCCAACCCAGCCGACCCAACCCAGCCGACCCAACCTAGCTCGACCAAACTGGACCAAACTCGATCCATCCAGGACTTCACACTTATTTGATCGTAATCACTTTTTATTACAGTGCTTCAGGCCCCCCTTTGTCCATCCAGTCATGGGTGTCCTTTTGCAAGCCGTGTGGATAACTTCACCCCATCCCTGTGAAATTATGCACTACGTTTTTGAATCTTGAACCAAAGTATTTTAGTGCTCTTTCGTCAATCCACTGATGATCCCATAAACCCATCATCAGTTCCCAGTCTTGTTTTATAAATTCAAATTTTCGCCATATTTTATGCTGGTATTTCCTCTAGTTTTGTCACGGTGCATCACGCGTGGCTAGGGGGTGCAGGATCACAAGATCAGTTGAGGGGGCTCAGCCCTGGGTCGTTCAACCTAGGGTATCCCTCATGCCAATTTGTTCCCGGATTTGGGCCTCTTCATTGTGTTATTTTGAAGAAAAAAACACTACTTTCATTAAAAATAAGTATTAAAACAAAGTTTTCTATGAACTTAGCCTATTCGGGGACAAAATAATCCGGAAGTGGTTAAGCGAAAAACTATTACCACATATGGAGAATCCACTTAGTGGCGAAACGACTTCATCCCCTTTCCCTTAACATTGTGCCTAATTTCATTATTGTTTTTATGATATTTGTGCATGTTACTTCAAATTTCCGACGATGAACACGGATTAAAAACAGTGTGAAAAGAAACAACATGTAACCATCATAACAAACTTCACATGACGATCAGTGCAAAATGACCAGTGCGATTTTAGATTTCAGGACACATAATAGGATTGCTTGCACTATTTCAATTTATCAAAGAGGACAGTCAGCACCAACACACCAACAAAGCAGCACCAATACTTAGAAGAACAGTGAGAACATCGCCACCACCCATAATACATTTTGGGCAATATTACGCATACTTAGGTTGAACACGAGTAGTATGTCGTGCTCGATATTTATGCAACATTGCTTGCATTTTTCATGGGTTTATATTCATTTTGGAGGGGGACTGAGCTGCAAGTTGGGGTTTGAACCCCCCCCCCCCACACTGAATAGCATCCTACATCCCTGCACGAGGCCGTTTAACCTGTCATTGATTTCGCGTACCGCGACAGGTAACCAACCGGTCGACTATCGCAATCGGTGAGAATGTCGGAAGAGGGCATTTTTCGTTTAATGCAGGCGGTGCAGATACGTCTCATCAATGATTTTAGTGATTTGGTTTGGTGAATGTATCGCATCTGTAGTTACATGATAGGGCCCATGAAAGGGTCCGGGGCCATGTATACCTGGTTGAAGGTGTGTATTGCATGTAGCGAAGGTCGTTCTTGTAGGCTCGTGATATAGTCTAGGAGACCAGCGCGTCGCGATAACTCCAAAAGTTCGATTACGCTGCACTTAATGTATTGTGCAGTTAAAGGCAATTAAACGGTAAAGAAAAAAATTCGCACGACGACAGTAAATGCTAATAGTTCTAATTTAGGGGCCGAAAGACAGAAGATGTTCAATTTATCGAGGCGTCCGAACGACAGGCCCGCTGCGCTCGACAGTCCAGAGAGCTCTGTCCGCGGGTGTCTGGACCACACCTGCACACACCGCTGCACACACCTCAAGAAGATTGGTCACTCTCTCATTGGCTACTAGTAATGACGTACTTTAGGCCCCGATTCCAATTGGTAGTCGAATTGGTGACATTTACCCGACCCGGGGGGGACCACCGGCCATTGGACTTTAGCCTCACGTCCCGGCCGCCGCCGAGGCACGGGCCGCCGGCAAGCCACCGGCCGGCTCAAGTTCATTAGTTGCATGTCGGCTGGCCTTACGGTATCACAGCATTTTACAGTTACGGACCAGCATTGCGGTACTATGCTAGTATACACATTTCACGGCTCAAACAGTACATTTTAGCAAATTTGTTACATGTATATAGAGCACGACTGGCAATGTTTGCACGATGGATAGACACGGAGCTACCTTCGACTGCGCCGCGCCATAAACACTTGCCCGTCGTTCGTCCGGCGCCCCTATGGAGCTTTCACTGGGTTGCATTGATTACAAATGTTATGAATACTAAAGCCAGGATACGTCAGAACAACTGTGGGCTTGAGGGCACGCTGTTGAGAGCAGACACAATGTGATGATTATTATCCCCAGGCCCCGTGAGGTGAGCATAGGTCAACTGGATAAATTGAAGCCAAGTGGGTACCGAAGCTGTTTTCCTTTTCTTTCTTTTTGAACTCAGAAAGGACTCCATCATGCATCATTGATGTCCAGAGGCCATTGCTCTTTATTTATCTTCGGTAATCTTACTCATCTGATAATTCGGGGCTAATTTGGCGCATGATTCAAATGCCGCGGTACGTTGATGTTCCAAGCATTACCATTACAAGCATTCCAAGACATACCTGGTTCTTTCCTAGATACATCGATTTTAAAAAGCGAATACATTGGATTCAGGCTGTGTCGGTTGGTGCAGGTGGCGAGAATGAGAATATATGAACGCAAGGCCATCGACTGTTTCGTTGGTTCATGTAGATCCACATCGGAGGGAATGTCGCGGAAATGGTTAAACCTTACTTCGTATGACAGCCCGTGATCTGTAATCGACACTTTTACGCAAGCTGTAGAACGGATTGGCGATGCATTTCAGCGCAGAAATAGTGCTATTGCCAACAGCGCCTCCCTTTCTCCACATGGTATGGACTGTTTTTTTTTGCAATCTGGCCAATCCGCAGTGATAAAAAAGAAGATTTAAGTAAAACTTGGAATAGGTAGGAAATGCAACTAATAAGTCGTTCCACCGGACCAATGTCATTTTAAACAATGAATGAGGATGGCACGTCTCCACTGCATCATATTTTCAGCTATAGATGAAGTTAACATACATACACTGCATGCTTCTGCTGTGCCTTCCCTTTCTCAGACCATGTCAGAAATGCTGGATACATTTTACAGCAATCCTCCTTCGGTTAGGTGAGGAATAACAGAACTGCAGAGTTTGTCGATGCTATTTAATTTCCATTCTTTTGCACATTCGTATACTCCAGGCGAAGCATTGTCGTTGCGGAAATAGCGCTGACACCGTCAACTCTTTTCGGCATGGTCTGGTGGTGTCTTTACAATTTGGGCAGCCTGGCGTGGCAGATGAGAACATTGTAGTAAACTGTTTTAGCAGGAAATTTTAACGTGCAGTGGCACCCGAACAACCATGCTGTAAGCTTTAGATCAGGTTAGCACGCCTGCACCGTATGCTTGTACCCGTGCCTTTGCCTTTGATTGCTCCCATTGCGATGCACAGTAGTGGGCGCAAACAGGCGCCACTTGGCCCCTGGATACTTCATGGCGGGCAACCCTGATCCGCGCAACCTCGTGCCCGCCACCGGGGCCACTAGTAACAGGCACATGGACAGGAGAGGAGGGATTCTTCCATCCCAAAATATGGAAGCTTCCAGTATGGGGCCCCTAAGCGTCCCATGCGATGAAACGACAAACTTGATCCGCCATGCCCTGAACTCTGACGTAGATACTGCTCCCCTCTTCAGTCGGCGCCTGACCCTGGCAAAGGTCAGGTGGAGGCAAGGGCGGATTTAGGCGGTCATCTTGAGATCGACTGCATGCCTGGGAGTACCCAAACATTGCACCCAACTCCGAAAGAAACTTTGCATGCTGAACAGTACGAGAATAAGAATTCGCTGAAGCCAATACTTTCTCAATATACTACGGCTTGAATTGCTTGAATGGCCCTCACCACCCCTCCCTCCCGCATTCGCCCTGACTCTGCCTCTGGACGGGTGCCCGCGGGCCCACGTGTGGCCAGTGATGCGTCCGCTGGGCCGGTCGGCGGTCGACGGTCGGCATGGACGGACAGCGGTCACCTTGGGTCAACGGACGGAGCTTGCAGGGGACCGATATCACGTGAATTGACAGTGTAGCGAATATTGGCGACTGTGCTCATTTCGACGCACCTGCGGCGCGTTGCTGCATTGGGAACTGGGCGACCAGCGGCAAGTGCACCCTGACATCACGACGGACTCCGGGAGCGATGCAGACCTCGCGTGCAGTCGCCCGGCGTCCATCGGCTGCGTCTCCGCGACGGACTCTGGGAGCGACACAGACCTCGCGTGCAGTCGCCCGGCGTCCACCGGCTGCGTCTCCGCGACGGACTCTGGGAGCGACACAGACCTCGCGTGCAGTCGCCCGGCGTCCACCGGCTGCGTCTCCGCGACGGACTCGAGGAGAGACACAGACCTCGCGTGCAGTCGCCCGGCGTCCACCGGCTGCGTCTCCGCGACGGACTCGAGGAGAGACCTCACATGCAGTCGCCCGGCATCCACCGGCTGCGTCTCCGCGACGGACTCGAGGAGAGACCTCACGTGCAGTCGCCCGGCGTCCATCGGCTGCGTCTCCGCGACAGACTCGAGGAGAGACACAGACCTCGCGTGCAGTCGCCCCGCGTCCACCGGCTGCGTCTCCGCGACGGACTCGAGGAGAGACCTCACGTGCAGTCGCCCGGCATCCATCGGCTACGTCTCCGCGACGGACTCGAGGAGAGACACGGACCTCGCGTGCAGTCGCCCGGCATCCACCGGCTGCGTCTCCGCGACGGACTCGAGGAGAGACCTCACGTGCAGTCGCCCGGCATCCATCGGCTACGTCTCCGCGACGGACTCGGAGGAGAGACACAGACCTCGCGTGCAGTCGCCCGGCATCCACCGGCTGCGTCTCCGCGACGGACTCGAGGAGAGACCTCACGTGCAGTCGCCCGGCATCCATCGGCTACGTCTCCGCGATGGACGGTGCGGTAGGAGGCCACGAGTGCTAGACGCTGGTGCTCAAGTGGTTCGTCAGGTGAATAGGAGTCAGGCGTAGAGACTGGATCTTGACAGGTAATGCCACCTACACGCCTTCGTTCGAGGCGGCGAATTGATCCAGGTGAGTCACGTGACTTCCAATTGAACGATGTCCGAGATCCGTTGCAATGGCTCAGAATCTTCAAAGAACAGTGCACATGCTATTCGGAAGCTGAGCATGTACTACTTGCTTTCTACTCGCTACATGTTTTGCTATTTAGGTGAATATACGTAAGTTGCTCCTTGTGCAGTTGTTAGACCAAGATATGTTTTGTTTTGCTTAATTGTGACTTGAATATATTTAATGCTCATTTATTAAGATTTTTATCATGTAAGTAGTTCAAACATGCCTGCTGATATCCAATAAGACGTCACTTCACCAAGAAACTACTAGGAAATGCATTCAAATAGCACTAAAGCCATACCAGAGAGGCATTTGTTTTTGGCCATGAACGTGTTATTCCCTCACAAACACACTGCAGGTTCATAGAAAAAGCGCCTCGGGCATGTTCATGATATCAGTCATGCATACGCTTTCGTAATCGCATTCGTATTCCAATTTCGCTCCTATTTTTAGGATGATAATGATTGGGTTTTTTTGGCGCACCGACCAGGGTAGGTCATTTAGCGTCCATAACAGCATGCCCTGCCTACTCAGATAGGTGCATTAGTGGTACAGTTCAGCACGATATCTTCACTGCCACGGTATCATTGAATCATTGAAATGCATCATTGAAAAACCTGCTTTTGCAACGAAGCGACACACGCTCCCTAAGCACTGAGTAGTTTCCGAGAAGGCTGGAGAGCATTCTGTTAGTCCCACAATATTGGGCTCTGTCCTGTGAGCAAAGGTGACATGTCAGAATATGATGTAATGTCAGGGGCGAATTGTATCGTGGTCACACTGGGTTGGCCCCATTTCTGAGCAGGTGACATGTGTTGCGCACGTGTGTCCTATTCGCACTCGTGCTAATGCAACCTCTTCCGCCCGCAACTTCCTCTAGGTCGACAACCAATGTCCTACACGTGGCTTGATTTGTTTGAGTTTGTTTGTGCCTAGATCGTCCCAGCTGCATTGCGACTTCCCATGGACTTATTTAAAGATCGTAGGGTGAAAATCCTGTGCCGGAAGAGGAAGGGAAAGATTATGGGGTCCCCGTGCCTTTCGCCTCGCTGCCCCATCAGTGAGCCGGATGCCGACATGACACGTGATCCAGCAAAATGATATACGTCTTCCCTGTCGTCTCAGTAAAGTAAGAAAGTAAGGCGGGTTAAGATGTCTTGTAAAATTTGTTCTTGTGGGTTAAAACCTTCCAGTGCCACGAGTATGCTCAATAAGTCAGGTAAGATAACACAGGAGTTCCAGTCACTAACTTCGATGAAACAAAGCGGTTTGAGGATCGCCACGAGCTCTAAATTGTATACAGACGCATTCGTTGGGAGCGAAAGGCCTTTGGTAACCGGTGAAGAAACGAACGCACACCCTGCACCCTGGTTTGCTTTTTATTCGTCTGTGTATATCAGGGTGTGTCCATTGTATGTGGCGATGCGCTCCAATGAGTTCGCCCGGACGTCGTGGGTTCGCGACGGACGATAGTGACGTCCGCACGTGCTGTAAGGGCGTCACTCTTCTTGGAAGAGTACAGATATATATGTCTATTTCTGGCGATACTAGTTTCCAGGGTGGTGTTTGCATTTGGTCGGCTATGCTAAATCCGTGTGTGTGGATACCGCTTTCCTGAATGGATGCTCTAACTCTTATCCAAAATGGTTCTATGATTGTCTTGCGTCCTCCACGGAATAGTTGGTCAACGGCAGGAAAACACCGCGTCATATGTATGATGCATGGAATACTGCTTCAGCTCAAGTGCATTCAGGAGGCCTAGCTTCAGTCGTCTTAGTGCCAGTTGCGGTTCGTGGGCTTGCTTACCGCTTGCCTGGAGGCTTGCCACCGGCGAGATTCCGAATGCTCCTGTTGCAATTTGCAAGGCTGTGTGGTGCACGGTGGCACAGTGGCAAGCACACGCTTCCTGGAAGAGCATGCCATACTCAAAACAACAGTATAGTCAAGGTTAGAACGGATGAGCCGTCGGTACATATTTAAGAAAGTTGTACGGTCTGCTACGTGTGTCGTGCGTACTGCCTTTAAAGACCTCAAATACATAGACGCCGTGTTCTTTGACATAGAGACTGCACATGGCACCGCCTCGAGGCACGACGTACAGCGGAAGTTGTTCGACTGTGGCGTGAGAAGGCACAACTTTCATATTATTAAAAGCATTGAAACAGCGCTGGCACAGTGATTTAAGATGGTCAGCGTAAGTCAAACTCCTGTCGAAAATGACCCGAGAAACTTGGAGAATGGGCGCAATGGGATTGCTTTCCCCATACAGCTGGAGTGCCGGTTCGGGATAACAAGACCATTGGCGACAGAAGTATACCAGCGCAGCGTTTTTCCGCGGAAGGGCGAAGTCCGTTTCGAGAACTCAAATTATCCATTTGGTGTATGGAGAATTGGAATTTTTCACCACCCCCAATTTTCCCCCCAAAAGTGACGTCACTAGGTGGCCTAGGTTTTCACGAATCATGCTTTTGGCTCTGGAGAGTTCATTTTGTGGATATTCGAGAACAAATTATTTGAAATCAGAAAAAGAAGGTGAAATCGACAATGGTGCAAAAATGTTAGCCCACTTAATAATCAACATTTTATTTGTTAAATTTCACACAAAAAAAATCCTTTTTTAGTTTTCTTTAATTTTTATTTGTCTTATGGATAGAGCGAACCGATAGACGCTGTACGAAGTTAATTTGCTCTTGTAAAAATGCTTACCTTAGCCAGATGTTCGATTTTAATTGAAATGGGCAAGTATGCAAAACTAATAGGTAATCAAAGACAGAAAAAATCCTCTGATGCGATTTGTTTCGTCATAAAAGAGACACAAACGCTGAAAGTTTCATTAAAATATGTTATCCGTTAAAGCGCGAAGACCGGTTGAACTTTTCTGGAGGTGACCTCACTTGACCTTGACTAACTCGTTGACCCTAGATGACCTAGCCTAAAAATTTCAACACAACATGCGAAATTAATTAGGGAAAATATGCCAAATTTCGGCGCGCGTCGTTCCTTCTCTATCCGCGCAAAGCCTTAGTCGGGGGGGGGGCGGAAAACAATCTCTCCGAGACGGCGTGGGCTAAAATGGTGAATCAGTGGCTGACGAGACTCAGGTCCAGTGCTGAGGTGCGGCCCGATGTCAGGGCAAGATGGGTATGTGCGCCTGTGTTCAGAAGGCAGAGTGGCTCCTGCAGGATTACAGTCTCAAGGCCTCGTGTATTAATGTGTAAGCACCCCAAAGCGGTGCGATGAGCGTTGAAATAACCCAGAAGTGGAACTGGTGATGGGAGCTCAGTCAGCAGCTGCCTGAGATTCACACTGAGGAACGCAGCTCCAGGAGGAAGGTACAGGGAGCAGACGCTTATATCTCGGTGGGCAAATGCAGACAATCTTAACCGGCGCATGTCCGGGGGGGGGGCAGATATCTGCCCCCTCCGGGTTTTCCTCATTTGCCGCTAAACTAATTGGGTTAGCAAGACCAAACCTCGCATAGCTGTTCATTGGTCTTTTCTGCACATCCTCATACATTTTGAGGCCTGAGTCTTCTCAGGTCAGGTCACCAGGTCGGGAGAAGTGACCCAACTACACTCCGAGTTCTAGGTGGCATAACTTCCACAATAATTGGGCGATTTATTTCAAACTTATAACACGTCATGATCTCATCAGGTACCATAATATGTATATCGTTTTTTTCGTAGCATTGACCTTAGCTCAGGTCGCTGCCATGGCTTCCCCATTATAGGGTTATGGTAAAATATACACATGTTTCCTGGTTACATATTTGCGCTCGGAATGATCTCACAACGGTTGTGGCATGTAGATGGAAGCTATGCTCAATGTCACCGCTGACATTTTTGCTCAGTGACCTCACCAAGATCTCTGAGGTCACCTGGGATCACTACACATTTATGCGCATTAAATCGTACTGCATTGAGCTAGAAAGCTGAACTTACCGTCATTGTGCTTGTATCGCCAAGACATGTTGATTGATACATTGCATGACCTCCCTTGGCGACTCCACGACCTTGAACTGAGGTCATGGCTTCATGACCTTGATCTGAGTTTCGGTTGACCTGACCGTAAGTTACACTGCCTATTGTCGGTAGCGCATTTCAAGGACTGTTGAATAGTGTTCGCCGTTTGTTTCTATCTGTTGCAGGTCCTGAGATATGTGTCAATATCTGAGTCCCACTTGATCTGGTCGAATTTGACCTATGATGACCCAGTGACTTGAATGTTGACCTGAACGAAAAAATGACCGAAACACTTTCGATAGAGCCCGTCACCAGCTATCCAACGCCGTTTTTCGTTTGCTGCTAGCTAGCGTAGTTCTAGAGATCTTAGGGGGCAGACATCTGCCCCCGGACATGCGAAGTTGGCGCGGACCTCCGGACGTGCGAGTGTTAACATTAATGCATGCACAATCGATCCAGAAAAAACACACTCAGTTATTTGACCTCTATCTGTGGCGCATTTCATCATGTAGCACTAATGTCCCATTTAGCAACGCGTTCGAAACGCATTCACCAATATTCTCTGATTCGTCTGAAAATTTTACTCAGCCTTCGCAACCGTACCGGCGATGCGTCTCTAGGCTCTAAAACACGGCCGTAGCTGTACATGCAGCACGACGCGACTTTTTCTACGACGAACCCTTTTACATACATAGGTTCAAAAGGTCAATGAGGTGAAATCTGGTGAAATATGTTACAGACTAATGCTGGGTCATACGGTGTACGGTGTTTCGTGTTTCGTGTATCGACTCCGCATACATTATTGCTAAGATGGTCCACATCTATTAGTTCATCTGGCCAGGATATGGTACTCCACTGGACCACTGCAATTTGCTGAATTCATTCATCCTGGGCAGAGAGCAAACGTTGACGTTGAAGGCACATTCGATGTGCAGCTTCCTTGCCCGGTGGGACTATTCGGCGCCAATATCCATCTTATAAATGTATTCGGGAAGATGTTATTAGGTGCCCCATAATTTCCCCATAAGACGTAATGCAAAAGTATTCCTTGGCTTAAGGTCATATAATGACCTCAAATAACCATACGATTTGGTGTGCAATATCCATGTTGATAGTGGTTGCACAAGCGCTTCAGTTATTCAGATACGTAAATTTCACGGCAATTTATATGGTACCAAAGATTTCATCTGGGTGCGCTTTTCGAACATTTTGATGAAAAGATGCGTCATAGCAAAATATCGTATCGTAGTGTAGGTATGTAGGACAACGGCTGCGGAGGTTGTGTCAAATGTTTAGTCGAATCCAATGATGCTCAAAATGCGTTTCTGAATGCATTGTTGAATAATGGTAGTTAGTGCTAGTTAGTTATTAGCTATTGCCACCTGATGCTATTTGCCCCGGTGAGCTCCCCCGAGGTCGAGCTCAGGTCGCTCGGTGTGCTGTTATTGTACCGATTGTGCGTTTAACACTGTTGAGCTAGTCTTCATTTATTGGTTCGTCTGCTTAACATACGGAACAACATCGGACCACTTTGCATTCCGAATTTAATAAACCCTGACCTAAGTTCAAACGCTGACCATGAAGGTCACATGCTCGAATGTGCATCGTCCTTGTTCAATCGGATATCATTAGGCACTAATATCCACCAGAGAAATGTATTCAGGACGATTCTATTCGCTACCCTGTAGTTTTCCCATGATCTGTAATGTTGAGGTTTTCCTCTACCTGAGGTCAAATGGTGACATTCAACGGCCAGGTGATTTGGTGTGCCACACCCTGCCTTAATAACAGTCTCACAAGCGTTTCAATCACTTTGATAAGTAAATTTATCGGCAAGTTATGTGGTACCGAAGATTTGACCTCCGTGAACGTTTGGACCTCTGTAGGTGAAAAGATCCGTCGTAGGAAAATATCGTGTCCCATCGCATATACGACAACGGCTGCGAAGGCTTTGTCAAATTCTCAGACGAATCAGAGGATACTGATGGATGCGTTTCTTGATGCGTCACGGAATAGGACGCTAGTGCTACCTGGTGAAATGTGCCACCGATAGAGGTCAGGTCACGCAGTGTGTTGTTTCTTGTATCGGTTGTGCACGCATTAATGCTAAGCTAGTCTACATTTACTGGTTCGTCTGGCTAACATACGTTACCTCAGTGGTCTACTCAATGGACTACTTTAATTTGAAGAAGAAATTTTTCTTCTTCATTAATCCAGAATTGAGGTAAAACGTTCACCTTTGAGATCACATGCCTATATATACTGCTTCCTTGCTCAATAGGAAATTATTTAGTGCTAATATCCGTCTGATAAGTGTATTCGAGAAGATGTTCAGTGCCCAGTATAATTTTTCGTGGGGTGTAATGCTAGGTTAGGTTTATCTGTACCTGAGGTCAAACGTTGACCTAGAAGGTCACAGCCTTGGATTTGCTGCTCCCTTGTCCAATGGGAGGTTATTCGGAGCTTATGTCTATCCAATTGATGTATTCAGGAATATATTATTCGGTACCCGTAGAAGGCAGTTATGCGGGGTTAAAACGTTATTTTGAGAACTTTGGTAAATTTTGAGATCGCACATCACAGGCTTCAATGTGTTGCATCCTTGAGCCCTAGCTAATATATTTGTGTTGATTCATGGTGCTAAGTGAAATATCGTGGAAGCCATAAGGCACCCAATAATATTGCATAAATACTTTATTTTATACATCCTTTACGAAAGAGGATACGACTGTGACCATGAAGGGTCATTGTGGCCGATGTACCCTCCGTATGAGCTATGTAGACATTACGTACAATAATCACGTACATCCTATGTTTCACCATGATTTTATTCGGAGCTCCGCGCACTGATATAATGCACGATAAAAACCAACCTTGATGACCTGATGTCAAACTGTGACATTGAAGGCCACGTAATTGGATGTGCTGCATCCTCGATGGAAAGCATACATCCAGGCATTCGAATCGTTTCGCTCAGTGAGATACTTTCATCCCATTTTTGCGGTGCTCCTTTTTTACCCGAATGACCTTATTTGATCTCTGGAGATCAAATTTCTTTCACTATATTAATAATTTTATTTTCCTTACTTTTGCAAACAACGTATATCGTATCCTGAAAATATGAGCAAAATCGGAGGGTATGCGAATGCGAAGCCGAATGCGAATGCGTTGTGGATATCACGTGCATGCCTCGGGCGGGCTACAATGAATGGAAGTGTAAAATTAGCTGCAACCGCACTAAACCTAGCTCACAGATAATTCATCAGGCGAGATTTACAGTTATTTGATCACCCTGTGGATGCTGGATGGCTTAATGTGCCATTGGAAATATGCTAGCTAATATTTCTCAAGAAGACATTCATCATAGTTCACTGTCATCAAGAAATATGTGAAATGAGTTGTTGTGGTGACCTCCTAATAATGTCTTGCAAGCATAGCGTACCTCGCATGTCGCCTCACAGTTTATGTTTACAACGGTGACTAAGGAAGACCCTGATGATAGATAGGCGGATGTTGCACTTTCGTTCAAGTTATTTATATGTGAATATGAATGAATATTGATATTCAAACCAAAAAACGACATGAATAAATCGTAACTGAACTAATATACTTTAGCGAAAATGGCTTTGTCACCATGAATTACTGAATGTGTACCATTTAGTAATTCACCTCAATACATCAACAGCAATGCCCTTTGAACAGTGACAAATATATTACAATGTAACGAATGCAAGCTCATCAACATGTATGAGTTGACGAAAATATCACGAATTTAAGTACGTGGACAACAATGCTTTTTGTACTGGAGTCGAAATTCACGACAACAGCCATCATTGACATTCAGTAATGTCATGTGCTGGTTCAGAAGAATAGGCTCATTAATAAATGGTGTAAGTCCCGTAAGTGGCTGAGGTCTCCGTCGTGGGACAGTATGCCCATTACCGGTCACACAGAGCGAATGAATTTTCACAGCAGTAGTTCTTAGTTCTAGATCATTTATTGTGCCATCTATACATATGTTTAAATATGACTTGAGACACATACCCATAAACACGCCAATCACGTCCAACATGTGTAAACGCGCACGTTTAAAATAAACAGATGTGCGGGCTGAGAGCCTGAGCGAACAGTTCGAGCCGGCCAGATAAAACACGTCTATTAAAATCGACGAAAAAAGGTTCACTGCAGCGGTGGAGGAGATAGCACAGAGCAGCACCAACAACAGGCCGTTCACGCGCCGACCTCCCTCAGGACCGCCCCGCCCCGCCGGAGACGTCACGAGGGGGCGGCGCCAGCCGGCGTGACGTCACACGTCTACCGGCTGACTGTGGACGAGCTGGCGGCCGAGCCGGAGGAGGTTCGCAGCGCGCCCTTGTCGCCGTCGGCGGCGGCGGCGCGCAGCCGGTACAGCGGCACGGCGCACGCCAGCTGGTCAGCCACGTCTGCGCGGCCCAGCTCGAGCAGCGCGGCGTGCAGCCGGCCGAGCGGCACGCCGGCGGCGGCGCACTCGTCCAGCACGCGCGCCGTCCGGCTGGCGGCCGGGTTGTCGCCGGCGTCGAGGCGCGCCAGCCGCTCGGTCAGGCCCAGCTGGACGGCCAGCAGGCACCAGTCCTTGCCGAGCGGGTCGGCCGGGTCGAGCGCGGCGCACAGCCGGCGGCGGGCGGCCGGCGGCGCCGCCGCCACCGGCAGCTCGGGCAGCCAGACGAGCGCGTCCAGCAGCGGCTCGGCGCCGAAGCAGAGCAGGTCGGCCAGCGTGTCGGGCGGCAGCTGCGAGTGCGGCCCGCTCTGCAGCAGCGCGGCGGCCACCTGGCCGGGCGCGTGCACCACCGGCGCCGACCGGTGTAGCCGCAGGCTGGTGGGCGACAGGTAGTGCCGCTCCACCGGCAGGCCGGGCGACATCTCGCAGAACACCTGCCGCGGCCGGCACGGCGCTGGTCAGCTATCACATCGGGAGAACCAAAGTGCGCACACAATTCGAAACGGGGTGCGTTGAGCCTCTCAGGGTCGGTACATAATACCTAAAACCACCCTGTTGCTCCATGAACATTAGGGGCTACCTTTAGCCACGTACGTGAATGAAATCGTCTGCAGCGACACTCCGGCTGATAACGCACCGTCTGGGGTGTGTATGCATGGATATCGTCCATATGGAGACGATGAACTGTTAACAGATATATCGGTGTGTCCATTGTGTCGGCAAACTCTCCTCTCTTCTCCTCTCTCAGCCGTCAGAGAGCTTCAAGGTATATACTCCGCACTTCGTTTGTTATCGGTTTTTGCTCCCCATCCATTTCCCGGCTCCACATGAGATATATGACTCGGGTCACGTTTTTGACGAGCGTACAGTGGTACTCTGTACCTGCGTGAGCCCAGCTTGTGAAGGGCGCCGATGATGTGCGTACTCTTAGGCACGCCAACCCCCGACAGATATTCTTTTGCGAGCTCCGGCAATCACAAACCAGGTGTAACGAAACTCAGCATGCACATAATTAAGTGTTCTCTGACTGTCCTGGCGCCTTTCATGGAGAACTAAACAGACTCACCTAATGCAAATTAACTAAGATTTACCATCTACGTGATCGTTCAGCTAATTTGCATCAGCTTAGTTCCCCATGAATGGTCCTCAGAACGACCGAGCAGTACAAAACACTGGAATGTGCACATGTTGCACTTTGTTTCCACCTGGTTTGTGGCAACTAGTGTTTGCCCCAGCCCATATGAACTCTCCGTCAGGGGTTGGTATGGTGTCGAGTGTACAAAAACTAAGCCGCACACGGTTGCATTTTTGGAAGTGCATTCATCGGCGCCCATCACAGGCCGAAGTCGCTCTGGGCCCATAATAGGCGATCTGTGTACACTCGCAGGCAGCGCGACTCCCGTCATACACTGCATGTGGGGCCTGGAAGTGACTAGGTAACACAAACTAGTGACAGGCAGGCGGAAGGTGAACACATTGCAGCCCGCTGACGGTCCGGACATCTCGAACGTCGTACAAGTAGATTGACACGTTAACTGTCACCAAATGTTTGATTCAACATAATTTGCGCAGAGGACACCCCGGGTGGAGAATTCTCAGCCGGAATGCCGCTACCGGCGATTTCATCCTTACCTTTGGTTAAGTGATACACAATACCTGACTTGACCTCCACCGGCAAACGGCACCCCAGTACATCCCTTACACGGTAGCGAGGGTGCGACGCGAACGGGCGCATATCGCCGCTCGCGCCTCGAAGAGTGTAGATAACCAGGCAGCATGGAAATGGCGCAGCAACGCGACATTGCGCATTGCATGTAATCAGCTGACAGAGCTACATTTTCATCACCCACCACTTGCTGAGCAATGTAGCCTTCCTTACATGGAGCCAAATTCAGCCGGGAGAAGCGCGTCCTCAGAGACCAATGGAGCTGGGCCACGGGCTGTGGCCAGCTCACCTGTTGGATCCCTGCCTACATAGAGCTCAGCTCAGTCCCGGTCCCGAGACCAGTGGAGCGGCGTCAGCCCTCCCTACATAGAGCTCAGCTCAGTCCCGGTCCCGAGACCAGTGAAGCGGCGCCACGGCCGCGGCCAGCTCACCTGTTGGAGCGCGGCCAGCAGGTCCTCCATGAGGTAGAAGCAGGCGGCGCGGCTCTGACACGGCCCGCGCACCTTGAGCTCCAGCTCGTGGCCGCCGCGAGACAGCGTCAGCAGACTCTCCAGCCGGTCCGTGCAGAACTTGGAGCCCTCCGACCACTGGTACAGGTCCACGTCCCGGCCCGGGTACTGCTGCGAGAAGTGGCGCAGCTGCACCTGCGTACACGCGCCGGCACAGAGTCACAGACAGGTACACGGTGCCGTCGGGGCTGGTGTACACCCGTACAGCAGGTCAGGACGTCATAGAGGGGTCTGATGTGATACTGGATGTGATGTATCCAGCTATAACTGTACCGCTGACTATATGATATGGAGGTCTGGCGCGGTACTGGATATGGCGCAGGCAGCTTCTTGGTTGGTTATTGGTTTTACGACACATCGACCGTTTAGTCATGTGACGTCGCCAATCTCTCACGCCGATTGGTCGCGGGCGAAAAGTAGCGACAGGCGATACTCGAACCCACAACCCCTCGATTATGGGACAAGCAACTTACCCCTAGACTAGTCTTCCCTCACGTATGCAGCTTCAGCTGTACCGCAGACGGTAGGAGAAGGACGCAGATTGGCCTGCTATGGTACTGGACGCATACAGCTATAGCTGCACTGCAAATGGTCTGGGTGGGACGCGGATGGGGCTGGTGCGCCGCTGAAAGTTTGAAGTCGGCAGGAACGAAACACGCGGAAGTCAAGCGGTTACAGCAATCAATGAGCGGGGATGTTCAAGCCGGAAGTGGCCGGTGGCGAGCCAAACCCACAGCTGAAGCCACCCGGGGCCACGCGCTACACAGCGGTGCACCATCTGACTACCGGCTCGGCCCGCACCCCACGATCGGTCACCGAGGCGACTGTTTAAGAGGTGCATCGAAATCGGCGCCAGGCGCCAGACCAGGCAGGATGAGTGGCAAACTAAAGCAGTGGCCTACACTGAACAGCCAGAACAATACACACGCCCGAAGCAGCTCGCAGACCGAAATAAGCGCCATCGGGTGTTGGTCGATAGCAGGGACAGTGCTTTATATAATTTAGGAGAACTGTCGCCTCAAAGTTGGCTTTGCTCCCTCCCCATCCCCAACAATTTCAACTTTTAACACGGGACCTTATGCAATACGCCCCTTCCAATCCATTTGAGCCTGCCCATTGTATTCACATATTTTTCCACCTCAATTTTCAGAAGTCAACACAAGCGGTCGGTAGGTGGGACGACTTCGGTGACGTGTGCGAGCCGTATGAAGGCGTCACCGACCTGTATGCGCGGGAAGAAGGAGCCCATCAGACACTCGGTGCCGTCGGGAGTGCGCAGCCGCAGTCCGCCGTAGCAGAGCTGCGCGGCGGCCGGCGGCGGCGGCGGCGCATCCCACAGGCCATCCAGCGTCTCCACGAAGTTGTAGCACGGAAACTCGTACTCAATGTCGCCGTCGTTCTCGCACTGGAATTAGGCCCGAGCGGATCATGCGTCGAGGTCAGGTCAGAGCAAAGTATATACCGAGGGCAGGTCGGAACAGGTCATGTGTTGAGGACAGGTCAGTCATGTGGGAAGTCAGGTCGAGGTAGGCTATGTATCGACGTCAGGTCAGAGCAATTCATGCATTAAGGGACCGCATTTTGAGGCGGGGACATATACATGTTAATCTCCATCCAGGTCACAAGATGTTCTGAAGTTAAGTGGGTGCAGGTTTTGTCGTGAAATTCTGGTGTCATTTATTGAAATTAGGTCAAGCAAGGTAATGCACGAAAGCCAAACAACAACAGCTTTGTGAAAAAGATTGCGAAGTAATACAAAATAAATCAGTGCCGTCATTGTCAAAATCACAATTATCACAATTATCAAAGAGCCCCATCTGTGCCCTGACCAAACATCTATGGGAAGCAGCATCCAGATATTTTTTCACACTATTTTGTGCATGTCCGTTGAAATCCCTTGAAACATTGCAAATTCCTTACGCCTACTAAACAACTGAACTCCGTTACACCAAATATTGCCATCTAATAACGAAGGCATCGGCGTTGGCTTTCATTGGACAAGCTGATGGGTGAACCACCTAGACAATCTCTTGTCATATATTTAGAGGAAGAAAACATCTAGGAAGGACAAGGAAAACAACTGGTCATCGTTGGTCGTTTTGCCAGGTAATCTTGAAAGAGCGTCGTTTACGCATTTTGACAGCATGTCTAAGATCAGAACTATAATCGGTTTATGTCAGTAAATTCACCGCACAGAAAGTATCTTCACCAAGGCAAAGACAAGTCAATAACGTCAACGACAAGTCAGCTATTTTATGGTCAACATCGTTAGTTGCATTAATATCGATAATTTACAAACAATCTTGGCATAATACCTGCCTGGAGATCGAACGAACGCAAATGATCATGCAGTCGACGCACCCAAAGCACAATAAAACCGACTAAAGCCCATTGATGATCTTCAGTATATTCATTTACAACTAAAAATGCAACTATATTACGTACAATGCATCGACAAGAAGCCATATTATCACTCGCAAATTATATATATTTTGAACGACTTTGTTATGAAGCTATTAGTCACTGTTACTTAGTGCACATTCACAATGTTCTCAATCAATTACCACCCCGGCATGCCCAGAAGGGTTGTCAGTTAGATCATACGTCTGGGTATGATTGTAATCCCCAGGCACTTCACTCCATCTACCACGACATATGTACTGCAAGGGCAGGCCGATGTCTACCAGTTCGCTTACATGAGAACGACATATTATTTGCGTCTTTTTGAGCCGGACTTTTCCGGTTTGCGACCCTAGAACAGCACATTGTCGGTTAGAGCTTATCTGCTCCGTGTAAAATCGAAGACGGGAATAAAAGTACCGTTTCGTCGACTTCGGCGCATAAAGAGAACCAACGGTTTTTGTACGTCAGGAAAACTATGCACGAATCATCGCTCCTTCACATAGGGCTCTTTTGACCACTTAAGAGGACAGCAAAGGATGTAATTTTAATGTAAGGTTTGCACAAATATTTTACAGTTCCTATCATGTCGGTGGACCAACACTGTAGCACTTCACAACATGCACGAGGCAGTTCATATCTGGGACAGAATCGTTCGATTTCACTGGGACGACCGAGAGACTATGGCATCCGCGTATTCTCCACCACTCAACTCGTCTTGCCTTCTCGGCTAGGGCCAGATGGACGCTTGTAACCAATGAAGTCAAACGCTATGCGGCCACATCACGCCACCGCCTCTCGGAATCACCATGTATATACCGTGCAACATCGGAGCATTCGCACAGTGTACGTCGAGTCGTACCTGGGTGCAGAGCCGCAGGGCATCCAGGACCTGCAGCAAGTCCAGTGTGTCGCACTCGGGCATAGACATCTGGAAGTCGTCCACCGTGTAGCAGCCTGTACAGGTAGCAATCTCCGGTCAGCAACCTTGACGAGGTGGCTGACCTTGGCCACTGAAAACGGCGCCAAATTCCGCCGCCGGAATTATGCGACGTGGTTGCTATCGACTGAATGTTGGGGTATCGCGACACGATGTTTTTGCTTTTAAGGACATAACTTTGCTGTCCGAAAAATTATCGTGTTTTGTCACTCGCGCGGTTGAATATGGTTGTCGACACTTCGAGCAAACTCCCAAGTCATGCAAAGCCGGTTGATATCTGGCAACACTTCAGTTTATGGTAGCATTACTCAAACTGACAGAAAATGACGACCATCTTCAGAGAACACTACTCCGGGTGACGGGTGATCTTTCACTGCTTCTCTCCGTTCCTAGCACGCTGATTCTAACGCCAGTGTTTTCCGTCTGCCCAAACACCTCAGCTCAGTTGTGCCAGTGTATTCCCACCTCAGACACCTCGGCTCAGCTGTGCCAGTGTATGCCCACCTCAGACACCTCGGCTCAGCTGTGCCAGTGTATACCCACCTCAGACACCTCGGCTCAGCTGTGCCAGTGTATACCCACCTCAGACACCTCGGCTCAGTTGTGCCAGTGTATACCCACCTCAGACACCTCGGCTCAGCTATGCCAGTGTATACCCACCTCAGTCACCTCGGCTCAGCTGTGCCAGTGTATACCCACCTCAGTCACCTCGGCTCAGCTGTGCCAGTGTATATCCACCTCAGACACCTCGGCTCAGCTGTGCCAGTGTGTACCCACCTCAGTCACCTCGGCTCAGCTGTACCGGTGTGTCCCACCTCAGTACCTCGGCTCAACTGTGCCAGTGTATACCCACCTCAGTCACCTCGGCTCAGCTGTGCCAGTGTGTACCCACCTCAGTCACCTCGGCTCAGCTGTGCCAGTGTATACCCACCTCAGTCACCTCGGCTCAGCTGTGCCAGTGTATACCCACCTCAGACACCTCGGCTCAGCTGTGCCAGTGTATACCCACCTCAGTCACCTCGGCTCAGCTGTGCCAGTGTATACCCACCTCAGTCACCTCGGCTCAGCTGTGCCAGTGTATACCCACCTCAGACACCTTAGCTGAGCTGTACCAGTCCACATAAGACAACTCAGCTGAGTTGCACTTACCGGTTGCGCGCGCCTTCTGGATGAACTCGCCAGACAGCATGTAGCCGAGCACGTCCGAGCACAGCCAGCGCGGTGACAACACCAACAGCTCCTGGTCACCGGTGGCCGGCTTAAGCAGCACCACCTGCACGATAGGTCGGGTCACGTCATGTCTTGTCGTGTCAATCGACAGTAGCATATACCCTCCCGCACCCTCTCCTATTACTTTAAGGACTACTATTAAAGTCGCCGTCACTCGTCGCATATTAACGGCTTTGAACACACTACTTACTATGTTTATTACTCACACAAATTTTCCTATGTAACTGCAGGGACCGTGAAGGAACTTTGCTCATAACGGAGTCCCAGTCGTGCGACTGACTTTACCCATCGGCCGTTACTGCCGTGGGCGCGTTATGGGCAGTGCGACTCACCTCGCCCATCAGCTGGAGCTGCTGCACCACCTCCTGGACATGCTCGTCGCCGACCAGCGGGTTGACCTGACTTCTGACCATGTCCACCATGTCGGGCCAGGTCATGACCGGGAACTGCGGCTGCAGGCGACGCCAGCCGCCCAGCTGCGCCACCACCGCCTCCAGGAAGCCGGTGGCCTTTGGCAGGCCCTGCGGCGGCTCGGAAGGTCAAGACCAATGCCAGAGCTGGCGGCTGGTGGGTGGAGTGGTGGGGTGCCGTTCGGATATGCTCGGTGCGGCATTGGTCACACACTGTACTGGTGTACACCTCGCACGCGACGGCCGCCGTACTGATTTGTGCGGGGCGAGACGCTGCAGTGCGTCGATCAGCACAATTGTAGAGCATGTCGACGTAGTGCCGACACAGCTTCCGTTGAACACAGACGTACATTCTGATGTCGCTTTATTTCAAACAGTGTTGCAATGGATAAGATGAACGTCATATAGTTCCAGTATGAAACCGCAATGTGCAAGCCGTGGTGACAATGAAGAACTCGAGGAGCACAAAAAAGATGGACCAATTTCACGTCAATAAAAGGGACCAGTAACGTGTCAATTTTGGTGTGAATGGGCACAAATATCCGTCTACCGTTAGTATTACTGCCGGTACGCACACTTTTTGTGCATTTCCGCCAAAGTGCATTGTTTATTCTAACGTCAATAACCTAAGTATATAGACAAAGATGTAAGACAATATATACATAGATACACCACAGCACACACAAAAACACATCAGGCGCTTGAAGAGAAAGAAGAAGAAGAAAATAGCGCCGCTGTGCATCAGGTGAAGAAATTGTAAAGAAATTGTAAAGAAACGACGGAGTGATCTATTTTTAACCTTTTGAGGAGGTATGTGACCGGTGGAATAATACTGTACGGACCAGATGGTCTGCACAGCGGCATTGGCCAAAGCAGCCTAGTTGAAAAAGGGTCGACTCGACCTTCGACCAAGTTCGCAATGATATGTGAACGTTTGCTTTAAATAGGCAAACTTGTGAGTTTAAGATATCGTAATAGTCTCGGTGAGGCCGGTGGATGTTGGGTAAGCCGGCATCGATACGCAGAGGTCACCGATGTGCCGGCCGTCACACTGACAGCCAGTCAGTGAGTGGGACAGTGTTCTGAGCTTATTGTTCTTGTACAGTGTAAGAGAGCAGGCAAATACGTTGAAACTCAATTACATCGAAAAAAGCAATATGACGGGCAAAAGATGATGTATAATGATGCATATATGTGAATATGGAACCTGTTGGCAGGATGATGGTTGCAAAAATGGTGAAGAATGCATGTGCAGCTACAGTTGAATTCTGCAAAGTTTTGGTGCAGGTGAATTCAGAAAGTCAAAGCTGGGCGAATAGGAAGTGAACACTGTTGATCTGTTAAGTGTTTATTTTTTTGCAAAACTTTCCGAATTTCATGGCGTTGTGGTGCCGCGGCACGTGACTCGTGACAGAGGTGAGGTAGTGAGGTGAGAGATCAGTGGGTGAAGCGACAGGTAACGGAAGCCAGTGGATGGGTTGTGGTGACGCGGCACGTGACTGGTGACAGAGGCGAGGTAGTGAGGTGAGAGATCAGTGGGTGAAGCGACAGGTAATGGAAGCCAGTGGATGAGGCAGCAGGTCACAGAGGTCAGTGGGTGAGGCGGCATGTAACATCCACAGAGGTCAGTGGGTGAGGCGGCATGTAACATCCACAGAGGTCAGTGGGTGAGGCGGCACATTACACTGGTAAGTGGGCGAGGCGACATGTAACACCGATAGCGGTTGGTGGATGAAACGGCACATAACAGACTGGTCAGTGGGTGAGGCAACACATAGACAGGTCAGTGGGTGAGGAAACACGCAGCAGACAGAGGCCAATGGATGAAGCAGCACGTGACGGACGGAGGTCAATGGTTGAGGTACTCCAACGGCGACCCAACACCACACTGAGATACACCGAGAGAGGCGTGCCCGAACACAGACAAAGATAGAGCGGGAGGCAGGAGATCGTGCGCTCACCATCGCTGACGACGGCGCAGGATTGACAGGATACTAGAGGAAGAGTAACATGGAGCAAGTCACATACACTGCATCAGCTCAGTGAGTGGACATTCGAAATATAGAGAACGCCGTGATAAGAGAGCAGCCAGCTGTGATCTGTGTTGTCGTTCGATGCAGCACACGTGGATACAGGTGTGGGCAAGCGGGAGGAGGACCGGACATGCGTCGCCAGCTGCCCGGCCGTCAGGTCGCGGCGACTCAGCCGCAGCAGCGGACCGAGCCGTGATGTGGCGGACATGCAGCACTACTGCCGGCCAGCGGGCGAGCCGGCGAGCCGGGCGCAGAGCGTGCGAGGCACACGGCCGGCCGCTGCGGCCACCGCCACTTTCCTTGAGGTACGCATCGTCCGCCGCCACCAGCTGCCGGTAGCCCTGTCGGCCGGCGCCAGCGCCCCTGCCAACACCACCACCACCAACACCACGGACACCGACAGCGCCCTGGAAGCGGGCCGCGGCGCGCCGTTAGTGATGCCACGTCCAGGGGCCGCCGAGGTAGGTGGTGGTCCGAGCGACCGGGGCGGGACAGAGCAGCCCGTGACGCGGAGAGCGGTCGACAAGCGTAGGAGACAGCGATAGCCGGTGTGTGGTGTGTCCCAAGCGATGCCACCTACCCCGCGCACTGCATACTACTCGCGTGGGTGGTGTCGGCCTGACCGAGGCACGCAAGGACGTCCACTGACACGTGGTCACCATCGGCGGCGGTGACGGTGACGGCGATGGTGACGTCACTGGCCACTAACCTGGGTCACCTTGACCTTCATGTCGGCTAGGTAGCCCTTGAGGTGCTTGAGTGCCGGGGACGAGGCAGATGTCGCGTCCAGCACGAACGGTGTCTCGTGCAGGTCAAACACCGGACCGAACCGCGACCGCACTTCCTTCATCAACGCGTCCACCTGTGGGAGGCAGTCACAACTTGGGCTTCAATAATCGTACACCAGGGGAGGGAACGATCATGCACGCCTGGGACTACCATCGACTGAGTGATATGTCTGGTGGTTGTAGGTAGCATATAGGCAGCCTTCGAATGTGCAGCAATATTGTTCTCGACATGGGTGGGAAGGTATGACACAATCCCGCAAGTTTAGTCGTAAGAATGCTTACACAACGGGACTGCAAATAATGCAGGAGGCCTCCTGGAAGCTAGGCTGTCAATTTGTTAAGTAAAAAAAAACTACAGACCCAGAATAGTTTATTTTGAACTATTTCCAAGTTCGACAATATTGGTCTGAACTCGACCACGCCCGATACATTTCCAGAAGTGGATATTATTTTTTGGACCGACCCACGCAATTCACCATGCAAGGGCGTTTCTCCGCACACCCGGTTTGATCTCCCTTTGCTCACAACTGAGAAAATATGAGAAAATATAAGAGGTCAGTCTCCACTCAACGTCAGACAGACATATCCAGGGAACATCGGCCCACAAGGATGACATGGATCAATACCCTTTCCGTTGTCCATAATCTACGAGCAAATGGGGAAAAAGGTAGAAAAGCGAATAGTGCTCAGGGAACTTCCTGTCACACGAGAATCAAATCGTAGATTCCATAATTACACTGGTGGGTGGGCTCTTAGTTAAATTTGTGACAATTTTATCTCTGTCGTCTCATTCGCTTTCCGAGTACTCTCATCTTCGAAAGGGCCTTAGGGAAGATGACGCTCGAGTTGGTTTCTGAAGCTGCAAGTGGAAGGAAGTGCATTTCTACGCCTCTTTTACCAGTCGATTTACCGCGTTTTTGGAATATAAATTAACGTTTCAAGATGCGAATGGAATGCGTGAATGAAGTGGGATCACGCGCAAGCGAATTTGAATGGGCGACCAAGATCGATGTTGAAGAAACAGCAAGTTAAATGCAAATTATTATAATTCTGCTTTTCAAATCGTCATGTTTTCAACCAACCTATAGTTCGCTGAGTAACGTTGATTTTTTTCTCGTCAGAAAACGTCACGTTTGGAGTTATGAACCTTCGCATGTGCAAATAATACGACAACCACTATAAATGAGCCGATATGTTAGGTGTTGTAGAAAGGGGGCAACGCTCCTCGTGACATACCAGCGTGTTCAAGTAATGGAAACTGCAAAGATGATGAAGTTGACACGACCAAATCACTGTTGTGTCAGCACGTTGGAGAGGAAATTAAAGCCGGTAATCGTCAAGGTCAGAACAAGAAGAAACTGAGCATAGATGATATCACCAAGATGGCAATCGAATGTGAACTGACCGTGTTCCTGGCGTGGTTGGTCCACAGTCACCGACTGACCTCTGCGGTGCCGTACTCGCCGTGGTTGGTCCACAGTCACCGACTGACCTCTCGACGGTGGCGTACTCGCCGTGCCCGTTCTCGTGTCACTGACAAACCTCTGCGGTGGCGTACTCGCCGTGGCCGTTCCTTTGGCACCGACTGACTTCTGCGGTGGCGTACTCGCCGTTATTGGTTCACAGTCACCGACTGACCTCTGCGGTGCCGTACTCGCCGTGGCCGTTCTCGTGTCACCGACTGACCTCTGCGGTGGCGTACTCGCCGTGGCCGTTCTCGTGTCACCGACTGACCTCTGCTGTGGCGTACTCGCCGTGGCCGTTCCTGTGGCACTGACTGACGTCGGCGTGGGTGGCCACCAGCGCCACCTTGGCCGGCGTGCTGGATCGGCCGCAGTGACCTGTCAGGTCACAGGTCATCACCGGGTCAGCGGTGACGGCTCGTGTGCGCCCACCCACCGGGTAAAGGAGAGAGAGAGAAGGAGGAGGGGTGCAGAGAGAAAATCGCACAGGGTTGCCTACGACACGACCCGTGTATGCTATAGTACGACTGGCTTTCAGGTAATCTGATTCGACCCGACAGAGAGGAACTGTAGGACTAGGCGTCCATTCACAACCACAAATTCGATCTATTCAGAAGTATGTTGTCAACAGCAGCGTCCTGAGCACCGCCGCTGGGCTGGAGTCGGTGCGACGGTGCAGTCAGAATCCGAGTGCAGAAATTACAGTGGAATGCTCTGAAGACGAGACTATGCACATTATGGATGTCAAGACCGAGATACACATTCAGCGCATGGCAACGCATACCTTACAGCGGCACTCATTGAGCATACCACAACACCATTTACCATCATACCCCAGCATCACTCATCGGGCATACCACAGCACCATTCACCATTATACCCCAGCATCACTCATCGGGCATACCACAGCACCATTCACCATTATACCCCAGCATCACTCATCGGGCATACCACAGCACCATTCACCATTATACCCCAGCATCACTCATCGGGCATACCACAGCACCATTCACCATTATACCCCAGCATCACTCATCGGGCATACCATAACAACATTCACCATAATACCACAACACCATCCATCATCATCCCACAGCAGCACTCACCGAGCTCACCACAATAGCACTCACCGAGCTCACCACAGCAGCACTCACCGAGCTCACCACAGCAGCACTCACCGAGCTCACCACAGCAGCACTCACCGAGCTCACCACAGCAGCACTCACCGAGCTCACCACAGCAGCACTCACCGAGCTCACCGCAGCTACACTCACATGATTCACCGCAGCTGCACTCACATAATTCGCCACAGCGGTACCCACCGAGCGGCTCCTTGGCCGGGATGCGCGCCTGCAGGAAGCTCAGCCAGAAGACCACCTGCTGCAGCTGCACGTGCGCCGGGTCGCTGAGTCGGTACAGCACCAGGTGCATGCAGTTGGTGTTGCCGATGAAGTGGTCGTAGAAGATGTAGTAGCTGTCGTGGCCGGAGAAGTCCCACACGGACACGCCTCCGACGCCGCTGAGGGCCGACTGGGAGCACGGGGGCGGTGTCCCTCAGTCACGGGACGGAGCGGCGTGCGTCAGGCACGGGTCAGGACGGTGCACGGGTCACACGCAAACACGGGAGTGTCAGAGCGGTGCTCATCAGCCAGGGGCCGGCCGGCAGACTCATCACTGCTTGTCTTGTGGCTGTTCGCTGTTCACGCCTTGCGGCCGTTTCAGCCTGCTGCTGCTACAGCGACAGCGACGGCAACTCGTCAGTGCCAATCGCCACACCATGTCACTCGTGACACTGATGTTCCGAACACAGAGTGCTCGGTTCTGCAGTGAGCACAAGTGAAGTATGTCGTAGAGCAGTTAATACACGTGCACAACCGACCTCACTCGGCTCGGCCTGCACGTCTTCACTTATCGGTTTTGACGATAAAACTGGGGTTATGAGATTAACACGAGCGGCGGGCACGTGCACACGTGCTCCTCGTGGCAGCTCACTGGTCAGTGCTCCCCTCCGATGCGACCATGCCCTCCGGCCAGGTCACAGCGGTCACGGCCGACCAGCAGGCGCTCAGAGGCGATGCCAGGCGGAGTGAAATTAAAAATGTGGGCGTGACGACACCCTGGAAGAAATAATGCGATCCATCCACTAGTTCCAACGATAAATTTCCACTTTTACCACTCCTGCATTGTGTGATACTGACAAGTTAATAAGTGCGTTGCTTATAAAGCAGAAAGAGCTCGATCGTGATCAATACGATCACATCTCCGTAGAAAATAACCACACGATAGTCAAGACGAAAAGAGTTCCGGTATTATGTTTTTCGAGTGATCTCTCTTGGTGCCCGTAAATACCTTAATTACTCCGATTTTAGTGGAAGCACATGAATTGTTAGAATAAAAGAACCTCTCTCGACAATTCGGCACTGCACTATAATTTGATATGCGCATTCGACATTTGTTATTCTTCATATTCGGCAGAGAAGCGCAATTGCTGACACAGTGCCTTCAAATTCTGCTTATATGCATTGAAAAGAACAATCTGTTTCAACTAAAACTGGCTGCATTTTTTCCGAAATCGGATCCATGCACAGAGTATGATGCATGTATCTCAAACTGAAATTAACTGCGTCGAATTGTGTAATTAGCACAGACACCAGGCTGTGTCGCGGACATTTTTCATGGCGGCCTTCTCGCTGAGTTTGTGCCGTGTGCAACCGTCCAACGTGGCCTCCTCCATCGGGTTGACACCAGCTATACAGACCCAACCATTTACGGGATCTTATCTTTACTAGTGACATCACGATTGTTAGGGGCGATTTTCAAAGGTCGACAAGGTACACATTGTTTTCCCATATGTGGAAGCAGTGTGATGTTTCACATACATTTTGCATTGTAAATGAGTTCAAACGTGTCCAACATATATTTTTACTTCGAGCAACTTTTCTCCTCCTTTAATCCGACCCACTAGTTTTTCATACAATAAATCGAGCTGAAGAAAACCCTGTTACAGCTTCTGTACCTCGCTGACTATAAACAAAAACATCTAGACTGTCAGTTTTCTTGCAGAATTAATGCACAGAGGCAACGGAGATCACGCGTTTGGAATGCAACTTGTTGCATACTAGGATTCCAAATGAATGCAATAAAGCAATGATAAAGAACATGCAAATGCACAGAGTTCTCTTTCTTTTGAACAGGCGTAGCTAATACATCCATTAGAGCATATCAATATGTCCTATGTCACCAAGCTCGTTTTTTCGACCATAATTTAGTTTAATATACAAACATGTACGACCAAAAGCCAATTGAAACATGCCCGATTTGGTGCCAAGCAAACCGAAATGTGTACGTGTCCAGTAAAAAGCAACAGCTAGTTCGACTACGTGGGCGGAGAACCTGACCTCCAACGGGCAGAACGCCCTTTGAGAACATTTGTCTGTACGTAGATGGGTGGACAGGTATACTTATGAAAACATGGGGCTATTGGGTTACTGGCAGCTCTTGCTGAGTTGCTCGAGACAATATCTGTCAAGCGAGTAAAGAGACAGGAGGGTGTGATCAGACTTTTCGATGTTAGCAATGTAGACAGCTGACTGCAACTAGCGCAAGCCATGGGAGCATCGGAGCAAAGGGCGGTGGCGATTCAGTGACGGCGGCGCAAATATCTTGCGGGTGTGGGCGGGGTTCATAGAGAAGCTAATTAAGGGCAATTTCATTGGCATCATCAGATGTCTGTCTCGACAATCTGATGGACGCGTCGATTCAGGGCCGTTTCCAGCATTTTATGCTTGGAAGGATGGGGTGCTGATTCATAGGCGTCATCAGGGAATTATTTACGGACGGTCAAAGTGATGGCTTATAGATATCACCAGGAAATTGCGCTAAAGAAGAAGAGGAGGGATGGAAGTGGTCGATCCATGAAAATTATCGATGATCCAGGGGAATTTGGAGGGCTTTGTCTGACGAATAGGAGGGACAGACTTAGAGGCGCCACAGATAATTTGCATGGATATAGCGTGGTAGTGCCGATTTAGGGCCGTTTCCAGGATTGTGTGACAC
The DNA here is from genome assembly GCA_034440575.1 of Imbricaverruca yamaguchii. Classification (NCBI taxonomy): domain Eukaryota; kingdom Metazoa; phylum Arthropoda; class Thecostraca; family Neoverrucidae; genus Imbricaverruca; species Imbricaverruca yamaguchii. The sequence goes on from JAOTOL010001628.1 coordinate 738,821, forward strand.
GCAGGAGGATGGTATGTCGGTTCACGGGCTTCAGTAGGAGTTATCTAGAGCCCTGCTGGAGGGTCTCACATTGCATTAACTGAATGTGCGGTGTCAAATTATACAGTTTACATAATTTAGTTTACTCCCAATAAATGAACCCATTGATTTGGCTGTAAGTCGCATTGGAGGCTACATATTATTCAGGCGGAACTACTAGTTCTATGTTGTTGACCTATTTTTGCATACCCTGCGCCGCCCCTGACGATTGTAGAAAACAAACGGCACACTCCTTTTTCACAGCTTGATAACTTTCCGATATATGTCAACTTGAGCAGTAATACACCCAACATTGTGACTATCCATAAGACGATACGAGGTTAAAGAAAACTATACCCAGATCACTTTTATTCGTTCTCCTCTCATCGGTAACGATTGGACGACTATAATTAACAAGGACGTTGACACTGCAGCAAACAATTTACATCAGCCATCCTTGGTGCGGCAGCCACTGCAATTCTGACCAGGACCAGAGGCGCAGCAAGAGGGAAGAGAAGGGCGTGGGCTCGCCACTGACCAATACATACACATACGAATGAAAGGTAAACCGTGGGTAAACAACGACCTAAAACGCCATAGTTGAAGATGTAATCAACTTATCAGACGAGCTAAATCAACGCAGTCGGACATTGACAGCTGTCGCTGAAGACAACAAAGAAACTTTGTTATTAAAATGAATAGGCAACTCCAGCAAAAACACCTACAAGTCCAGGTGAACAAACTAATTTAACACAGACCACATACATCACCAAATACTTCGAAATATCACAGGACGGAAGCAGGACAGGACAATCCCACCCCTTATTCGACCGTATGGCGAGACAGCATATGACAACTGTGAAAACACTTCTTTTCTTGATCAAAATTTTGCTTTACAGACAAAACTTCACATGCCAGCTGGCCATAAACGAAGCGTCACAAATCGCACGCAGTCCAAATACTGGTACTTCAACGAATCCCTTCTCGTTCTGTCATCTGAGTCGCAGCGGTCAGCAGCGGCCCATACAAAGAGCGACGGTCAGCGCGCGTCTCACTCGGCGTCGACGGTGTTCAACGGTGCATACTTATGCACGCATGTGTGAGCGAGTGTCAGCATACGCGCACGCGCATATGTGTGTGTGCGTGCCTGAGTGTGTACGCACGTGGAAGGCGTGAGAATGAGAGCGGCGCCAAGACTTAAGGCCTTGCACCTTTTGCACCAACATATCCATATATGTAACAATGTCGATCACAATACAATAAACATGATCAACAACAACAACGACCCCCGCGACGTGATGAATCTACCTCGGTGACGTCACAAATTCAAATCAGTGGCGCGACAGATCCGAATCAGTGACGTCACGGGCCTACTTCAGTGACGTCACAAATTCAAATCAGTGACGCGACAGATCCGAATCAGTGACGTCACGGGCCTACTTCAGTGACGCCACGGGCCTACTTCAGTGACGTAACGGGCTCACCTGGGTGATGTCGATGCCGCGCGTGTAGTTGTCGTAGCCGGTGTCGAAGGAGAGCGAGCTGTCCCGGGACCGGGTCGGGGTCATCTCCATGTGCGACCGCTGACGCGAGTCATGGCTGTTGGTCGCTGGAGAGAGGCGGCCCTGGTCAATACAGAGGAAGGCTCACACGGTCGGGGGAACGGCACCAGGCCACGGCTGGATACATGTTTTGGAACCATTGATTTGGAGATAAACATTGTCTGGCATTCCAGGCTTGAGTATATTTCTTACCTAGCAAAATGGCCCTTTGTGCTTTAATGCGTTGAGTAGCGAATTTTGGTTTACAATTTATCCAGAAATATATCAGGATTGGTAGATGGAGCAAATCAAATCGAAGAATGTACGACGCAGCTATCGGTTTCTTCCAACATCTACACTATGTATTACTGAAACGAAAGCTCGGGTTTCAGAGCAAACATATTTGCCTTTTCATCAGGGATCAACGTGTCTTCACCATTGCATTACCAAACAGTGCCATTCAGCCTTCAACCAAGGAAATTGCGAGACTATCTTGCTTCTGGAGGATAATGTTCCGGATGAGGAACACCCAGAGTATGGCTGGGCTGTTTTTTCAGGTCGGAGTCATTTCCACCAGAGGAAACCGCTGGAGGGAGACCACCCCGACCAACAAATACGCACACACGCACGCACAGACGCGCACGTGCGGTTGATCACATCCCGGGAACACACCCATGCGCAATAATATTGCAGTACTCATAGCTGCATGCAGAGCACACGGGTCAATACAGCTGCCACTGTACGTGATGTCACTGCGTGTGTTGTCATCGTGTGTGTTGCCATCGCTACAGTGGCACCTGGACTGGACTGTGCTGCTTGTGAGAAGACGTGAGGTCGTGCTTTCGCCAAATGACGGCCTGTGGAAGCAGTCGTCCATCACCTATCCACCAGTTGTAATCAAGGCGCGGTAAGTGGTCATGAAAAAAACTTACCGTAGAGCTAGCTAATCATTTATGTCGTGGGGAACATCGGCTGCAAGGTCATTTTCACCGTCTATTTAACACGGTATCGGCGCCCCAGCTTCTATAAGCATTGTTTGAGCACACTTCACTTTGATAATCCGGGCCACCATCCTTTGGACGTAAGTCAAATCGAATGACACTTCATTGCTAAGAGCTTAGTTAGGAACCTATAGCGCTTACGAGCTTAAGACCTCGATTTCCCGACACATAGCTCTACGAAACCGAAGTGGCAGGGGAATTCGACAACGAAGTGTGATCTACAGCTTGGGTTTGAGTTTGAGCGTCAGCCTGCGTCAGGGTGAGATTTACCACGCACAGACGGACGGTGGCATCACAAGGCAGACGGCGCACGCCACCACCACATCGTGACCTCAGGATGTCATCCACTGTGACCCCAGGAGGGCACGGCGCAGCTAAAGAGATTCAACAGTTTAATAACAGCCAGCAAAAGTAAAGAGCATCTTGACGCTTCAGAGCAAAGCTGATTTGATACGTGCACGGCCTCCCCACGTCGTGGGACTTACCACTGACTCACCCCTCCCCACCGTTCCTCTAACCATAACTGTTTGCACCATACGGGGCGTTGCGTGATATCAGGTATGCCAGGATACTCACATCTTTGGCTGCCTATACTGCCTATGCTTCCGCTTTTGCTCCTCTTGAAGAAGCTGGAGAAGTAGCCGGTCTTCATCGACTCGACCAGCGTGGTCTTACCGACGCCTGAGTGGCCGAACAGCTTCAGCTTTACTCGGGAGATTGGGTTGGTGGTCGGTATCAGTTGGTTTATATACTCCTCCCGAAGTTCACTCTGCAAATCACAGCGCGAGGCAGCCCGTAAGTTCGATAGACCTTGGGGACCTGTTACAGCACACAATACTCCCGAATATGTTCGCGGCGCAAAAAAAGCGATAAAACGAATCGTCGCACGGTAGGCAGTAGATGAGCTCAACCGGGTGAGCTGCACCCGAAATACACCCAAGATATACCCCAGCCGAACCGGAGCTATACCACGGCTGTGTCCAGAATGTGTCCTAGCTGTATCGAAGCTGTGCCCAGAATGTGTCCCAGTTGCAGCGGAGTTATGCCACAGCTGTGTCCAGAATGTGCCCCAGCTGTACCGGAATTATACCACGGCAGTGTCCAGAATGTGTCCCAGTTGCAGCGGAGTTATGCCACAGCTGTGTCCAGAATGTGTCCCAGTTGCGGAGTTATGCCACAGCTGTGTCCAGAATGTGCCCCAGCTGTACCGGAATTATAAGGCAGTGTCCAGAATGTGTCCCAGTTGCAGCGGAGTTATGCCACAGCTGTGTCCAGAATGTGCCGCAGCTGTATCGGAATTACACCACGGCAGTGTCCAGAATGTGCCCCAGTTGTACGGAATTATACCACGGCAGTGTCCAGAATGTGTCCCAGCTGTACGGAGCTGTGCCGATGTGCCACCGGAATTATACCACGAAGTGTCCAGAATGTGTCTAGCTGTATCGGGCGTGTCCAGAATGTGTCCCAGTTGCAGCGGGTTGTGCCACAGCTGTGTCCAGAATGTGCCCCAGCTGTACCGGAATTATACCACGGCAGTGTCCAGAATGTGTCCCAGTTGCAGCGGAGTTATGCCACAGCTGTGTCCAGAATGTGCCCCAGCTGTACCGGAATTATACCACGGCAGTGTCCAGAATGTGTCCCAGTTGCAGCGGAGTTATGCCACAGCTGTGTCCAGAATGTGCCCTGGCTGAATCGGAGCTGCATCGCCGCTGCGTCTCAGCTGCTCTGTGAGCTATCTCCGACAACACGCGTTGTTTACGTGTCTTTTATTGAGTACGGAATAGTCTGAGGGTCTGATCATGCGGGCATATTTTTCAGATATCGGACGCGCGCAGATGGACGTCGGTGGCATTCGGAACGAACGACGCTTGAAATAGAGTGACGCTTGCCAATGGGAAAACGGGAAGCTGGTTATGCCTCCTATACGTAAAACGCGGGGAGACGAATTGATTCGGCTCGCTTGCATTTGATATGTCTGCGTGTTTCTCGATGGAGGGTGCGATATGCGGTGGATGTTCCTGGAACATTCAGCCCAGGCACCGTTGTTTAAAGAACAAGTTGCTTTCAAGCTATGCAATTCATTTCATTATCAATTGAGCTCATTCGTAGATTTTGTGTTCGTTTTCTCAATGCAAACTATTAAGCTGCCAGAGGAATGACGTTGGTGAAAGGGAAGCCATGACGTAGTGTCGGGGAAAAGACGCACGTGCACGTGTCAGCAAGGTGCCTGTGTGATCGAAACATGACAGCAATGACACAATAGTACATCTCTGGGGATTCTCAGAAACAAGAGCTACCAAACATATGCATGCTGATATATATATATATATATATATATATATATATATATATATATATATATATATATATATATATATTTACAGTATTATATGGTGGTGGATTGGAGTTTAGGGGCGCGTCGACATCTAGGGTCATTTTGCGCCCATTATATATATATATATATCGGAATGTGAATCCATGTGAGTGGCATGTGTGTACATGCCAATGTTTTTGTCTTACTTTTCCTTGAAATTTTCCTCGTGTTATAATCGCACACCCAATTTGCCCTTTCTCGTCCCGAAATATTTATAACACAGAACGATCTTAGGCTTCGGACACAGCTTGGCTAAAAGAGCGCCGTTGCAGGTGACTGAGCGCAGGGCGGCCGCGGCCCAGTCCAGACCTGGCTCGACAGCCGGCGCGGCGCTGGTGAGCGTGTCACCGACCCGCAGCTCGCAGGAGCGCTCACGTTGTTGAGTCGGGAGAGCAGCGAGCTGATGGCGTTGTGGCCGTGCTTGATGGCCGTGATCTCGGCCTTGATGCCGTCTCGGTTGCGCTGGTCTATGGTGCACCCGGCCAGGCACAGTATTCTGAGCGGCACAGAGTCGTCAGATGTGAACACATGTGGACAGCAGTGGACATATGTGGACACATGTGGACGGACCTGGACATATGTGAACAGACCTGGGCGGACGTTGATAGAGGTGGTTAGATGTGGACAAGTGTGGACAGGTTTGAACAGGTGAGGACATGCTGGCACATGTGGATGCACGACACACATGTGGTCAGAGCGGTGGACATATGTGGACAAACGTGGACACATGTGGATGCACGCCAGCACAAATGTAGTCAAGCCACTGAGCTTGTCTCGTGTGCTGCTACTTCAGATAGCGCCACAGTATTGTAGCATCACAGACCACAACGCATCACTGTTGTAATATGCATGCGATAATTGTTTTGCACTTAATCTCGTCGAGGGAAGCACCTCAAGTCTGTTTTAAGGAAGGGTAAAAATGGGAATTGCCCACTCCAATGATATACTCATTGCTATGCCACCATGAATTCATCGTGTAGCTATCGAGTCAAACTACGACGTTCCACGGCTGCCTCGGCGTATCACGGGGTCCCACGGGGTCCCGCGGCGTCCCACGGGTCCCGCGGCGTCCCTCGGCGTCCCGCGGCGTCCCGCGGCGTCCTCGGCGTCCGGCGCTCCCGCGGCGTCCGGCGAGCCACGGCGTCCGGCGAGCCACGACGTCCCGCTCTAGCTTTCTGACACAACCACCCCTGCTCCACTCTGACTGGTAATATTTATCCAGGCTTTCGTTGCTCGCTTCATCATCTGTTCAGAACTTAGCATGATGGAAGAGCTCAACGACGCTCGCATTGGACGCCTATGTCTCACCTTCAATATACTTATGGAAGTTGCTACAACAGCAAATGCTAAATGTCGGCGAATGTAAAAGGCAACAAACACCACACATAATTCAACTTGCTGGCAAGGGCTCCATCATATAGCACATATCCACAAATGCTAGTGTGCACATTGTACAGCGGCAAGACACAGCGGCAGAATGAACAGCACCCCCCCCCCCCCCACTACAGTCGGAGGTCCTCACCTGACGATCTCGGTGTGTCCGTGTTTGGCCGCCAGGTGGATGGGGTAGAGACCCTCCTTGTTGATGACGTCCACCACGCAGCCGTAGGCACACAGAGTCTGCGCCAGGGACAGCATGCCTCCAGCTGCTGCCAGGTGGATGGGCGTCTCCCCCTCCTGGTGGACAGTGGAACGGGTGGCGGAAACCACTCAACACCAGGGGACAGGGACGGTCGGTCGGCCCGGGGACAGGGACTGTCAGTCGGTCCAGGGACAGGGACGGTCAGTCAGTTCGGGGACAGGGACGGTCAGTCGGTCCGGGGACAGGGACAGTCAGTCGGCCCGGGGACTGGGACAGTCAGTCGGCCCGGCGACAGGGACAGTCAGTCGATCCAGGGTCAGGGACTGTCAGTCAGCCAGGGGACGGGGAAGGTCAGTCAGTTCGGGGACAGAGACAGTCAGTCGGTCCGGCGACAGGGACAGTCAGTCGGTCCAAGGTCAGGGACTGTCAGTCGGCCATGGACGGAGATGGTCAGTCGGCCCGGGGGCTGGGACGGTAGCTCGGCAAGAGCAGATGAATTCACAAGGCAGCCATGTAATGAGGTGCGCTTTTGCACTTAATGATGATACTATGATGATGGACCGGGCGGCTGGGATGCAATGATGCTATGATGTGGGCTATGGTGAAGTTGTGGAAGAATAACGGCACTTTTTGATCATACAAATCGTAGTATGTGAGTGAATCCCAGCAACCATTGTAGTTATCCAAAGGGATTTGTAAATCACACCAGTTAAATAACATCCTAAACACCCTGTGGATAGCGTTATCCCAGCCATTGGACTCCGAACTTCATGGCAGAACAGCTACAAATAGCTGATGACCGAGAGTTGCTAAGGGTTTCCTAGCTGCACCAATACAATTGTTCAACACGAAAGGCAATTTCATGCTACTCCAATGCGATTGCAATCAAACCCATATAAGTTTCTTCTCCCGTACGTCACGTTCCTCGCACACATTTCCACGGACAGATAATCTAGTTTCTCCTAATTGAAGCGCGAAAAGCACCCAGGCTGGAAATACACAAACCCAACCGTCTGAAGGAAGTTGTTCTGCGCCGCCACTTCCAGAGCGAGTTTCTTGCTGCAGTGGTCTTCCAACATGGTCGGCCCGGCCCAATGACATTTTACGAGACTATTTTCATTATGACTATGGGGAAAATAACCGAGATCTTGCTTTTGTTCTTAGCAACTTGATAGGAGGCACCAACTTCCTGAAATTATGCAAATCCCAGTGTTAGTGTTAAACCAGGCTAGCAAATTCTGCAGATGTAGCTTTGGGGTGGGGTTAGGCGTAGCGCAGCGGAGCGCTTCCCCAATTAGCCTGAATGAGCTCACTACTTATAATTATTCTACACAACCTTGAAATGGACCAAGCGATTAAACTTAATTTTGCACGGCTTCACATTAAGCTCTCATGGCATAAAGGATGCACAAATAATCTACGTACGGTATCATGTTAATGCTCTCTCTTCAACTTCAGCCGGCACTAATATATCATCGTGCAATGTCTTCCGGTGATATCGGGTGATTTTCGTCGACACGGGCTGATGTGGCACGTCGTGCACAGGGAATATTGGCTATAGTTTTAAGGTGCAATCATTGTCACACAACATTCACATTGCTAGAGCTTTGTGGCTACTGGTGGTTGTTGTCGAGATCTAAGACCACCTCTAAATGTTTTTCATTCATTTCTCGTTGATTGATCCTCACTAGTCACAGCCGGACCACGTGAAATAATTCAAACGCGTCACGTGATATTGGCAACATCCGTAGTCTGATTCTCAACCAGTATCTACGCCACGTGATGTTGGCAACATTCATGGGGTGGTTTCGTTCTCAATCACTATCTGAGTCATTTGCGGGCCATTTGTTCATGAATTTCCACCTTGCTGAGGTGTTTTATTTCTACGCGGAAGCCATTCATACTCTTCCTCGGCCTAACGCCTTGGCGGACATTTGCGCGCGCCACTAATACCGGTGCCAGGAACCTGCGCTTTGTTGGATGCACCAAGAAGTACCCAGCCGCCTGGTCCAAATTTCTGCAGTTTTACCTTCTCACCCACCCGTCTTGGCCTGCCCACACGTACCATTTCGAAGAGTGACGTCAGCCTACACTGCCCTTTTGTTGCAGGTACTCCTACTGTTCCGGCGCTACAGATGGCATCGGATATACCGAGCCGGAGCGACCTTGACATAGTCGGGCAGGAGAGGCAGTCCGATCAGAAACAGGATGATCAGCCAATTGCCTGTAGGAACGGGTCCGGTGGAAAGGAGAGTTTAGTCACACTGTAGGAACGGGTCCGATGGAAAGGGGACTAGTCACGCTGCCAGCCCGTTTCCGTGCGCGCTGGGCAAGTGCACCGCGTACCTTCAAACACACGCAAAACCCATGAAGGTGAAAGCTGACAGCAAATTATTCATCTCCAATGCATAACAAAACACGTGGAAACCGATAGTGTATAATTCTGAGTGTCACTATTTGTCGTTTATCGTTATTTTACTAAGCCAGCTTTGCTGAATCCTTGCCTCCCGGCTAGCTCGGTAAAGGCAGAGCGATGACCTACAAAGTCTTAGCAAAACGGATTCGAGTCACTTCATCAGCTCGCTATTCAACTGGTCAGGCGAGGTCGGGGGCGCAGGCACTAGGTAGCCGTGGCCGCTATGCGGACACGCTAAACTATTGGTCAAATTGTGCTACATAAATATAATTTTTGATCGGGAGGTAAGTTCAGGGCCAATGCAACACGCCTGCGCTTAGCACTGACTGATTCTGTAAAGCCTTCCCAGCAACAATGTGAACTCAATTTTTGTTTTATACAAAATGGAACTATTCATCTATATGTCATCAATCTAATCAGGTCAGAGCGCCGTCACTCACGTGATCCGCCTGGTCAGATCGGGTCAGGTCGTCATACCAGACACTCAGACGGTGCGCCTGGCAAGGTCAGATTAGACACCAGTCAGGCACACGTGATACTCTGGTCATGTCAGGTTACAGCACATGGTCGGCTAGGCCAGACCAGGCCAGGCCGCTCACTCACGAGGTCGGCCAGACCAGGCCAGACCAGGCCAGGGCAGACCAGACCGCTCACTCACGAGGTCGGCCAGGCCAGGCCAGACCTCTCACTCACGAGGTCGGCTAGGCCAGACCAGGCCAGACCTCTCACTCACGAGGTCGGCTAGGCCAGACCAGGCCGGACCTCTCACTCACGAGGTCGGCCAGACCAGGCCAGGCCAGGTCAGACCAGACCAGGCCAGACCAGGCCAGACCAGGCCAGACCGCTCACTCACGTGGTCGGCCAGACCAGACCAGACCTCTCACTCACGTGGTCGGCCAGACCAGGCCAGACCAGGCCAGGTCAGACCAGACCGCTCACTCACGTGGTCGGCCAGGTCGCAGTCGGCGCCAGCCTGCAGCAGCAGGTGAGCCACGTGCACGTGCCGTCTGTGCAGCGCCAGGTGGAGAGGGGTGGCGCCGCGCCGATCTATCACGTCCAGACTGGCGCCGGCGTCCAGCAGACTGCGCACCGCCTCCAGGTGGCCGCGCGCCGCCGCGCAGTGGAGAGGCGTCTCGTCCTCCTGCGGTACAGGGGAGGTGGTGAGGAGCAGTGGAGCGGAGTCTCGTCCTCCTGCGGTACAGGGGAGGTGGTGAGGAGCAGTGGAGCGGAGTCTCGTCCTCCTGTGGTACAGGGGAGGTGGTGAGGAGCAGTGGAGCGGAGTCTCGTCCTCCTGTGGTACAGGGGAGGTGGTGAGGAGTACAGTGGAGCGGAGTCTCGTCCTCCTGCGGTACAGGAGGTGGGGGGGGGGGTGGGGGGGTTCCTGGGGGAGGTGGTGAGGAGCAGTGAGCGGGTCTCGTCCTCCTGCGGTACAGGGGAGGTGGTGAGGAGCAGTGGAGCGGAGTCTCGTCCTCCTTGGGTACAGGGGAGGTGGTGGGAGCAGGTGAGCGGTGTCTCGTCCTCCTGCGGTACAGGGGAGGGGTGAGGAGAACAGGGGAGGGGACTTCCTCCTTGTACAGGGGAGGTGGTGAGGAGCAGTGGAGCGGGTCTCGTCCTCCTGTGGTACAGGGGAGGTGGTGAGGAGCAGTGAAGCGGAGTCTCGTCCTCTGTGGAAGGGAGGTGGTGAGGAGAGGAGGTCTCTCTTTGTGGTACAGGGGAGGTGGTGAGGAGCAGTGAGCGGAGTTTCGTCCTCCTGTGGTACAGGGGAGGTGGTGAGGAGCAGTGGAGCGGGTCTCGTCCTCCTGGGTACGGGGGGGGGGGGAGGGAAGGGGTGAGGAGCAGAGGGTCTCGTCCTCCTGCGGTACAGGGGAGGTGGTGAGGAGCAGTGGAGCGGAGTCTCGTCCTCCTGTGGTACAGGGGAGGTGGTGAGGAGTACAGTGGAGCGGAGTCTCGTCCTCCTGCGGTACAGGGGAGGTGGTGAGGAGCAGTTGAGTCGTCCTCCTGTGGTACAGGGGAGGTGGTGAGGAGCAGTGAGGCGGGTCTCGTCCTCCTGTGGTACAGGGAGGTGGTGAGGAGACAGTGGACGGAGTCTCGTCCTCCTGCGGTAAGGGAGCGTGGGGAGAGTGGCGAGCTCGGGTACAGGGGGGTGTGGGAGCGGAGTCTCGTCCTCCTGCGGTACAGGGGAGGTGGTGAGGAGTACAGTGGAGCGGCGTCTCGTCCTCCTGTGGTACAGGGGAGGTGGTGAGGAGCAGTGAAGCGGTTGTCTCCTGTGGTACAGGGAGGTGGTGAGGAGCAGTGAAGCGGAGTCTCGTCCTCCTGTGGTACAGGGGAGGTGGTGAGGAGTGCACAGTGTGAAACGAATTTTACCCTCCTACATGGAGGTTGTGAGGAGTACACAGTGTGAAGCGGTGTCTCACCACCCCTCCCCCTGCACGGGGGAGATGATAAGGAGCACGCAGCATAGTGGCGTTTCGCCCTCCCATGATGCAGACAAAAGATGCCGAGATTACCTACCGAGGGTCGGGCGTAGCCGGTGGGTCGGTGCAGCAGCGTTCCCCATCACTTCCCCTCCCCTCTCGCGCCACAGCGTGGGCGGTGAGCATTGACGGTGACGGAAGGTGGGCGGGGACGGAGGATTGGTGGTGACAGAAGGTGGGCCGACGCAGCGGCGAGTGTGGCCAATGAGGCGTGGCGAGAGGTCCTCGGGGAGGCTCTCGGCTGGTTCTCCGTTAATGTTGCAGCACCAGAGGTCACCAGGAGCACGGCCTCGGAAGCGATCGCCGGCGCCGGTGTCGTGGGGGCAGGCGGCTCGATCTGTTCCGAGCGAAATCTCCGCTGATGCTGACCGGCGAGCGCGTCCGGCTCGATGACATTTCGAAAAACAGTGGCTCTGTCAGCTGCTGACCTGCCAGGGTCGCGGCGGCAGCTGTAGCCACAGGAGTGGGACCTTAGGCGGAGGAACGGGGGAGTATTAACTGGACATTAGCGCGACAAGGAAGGAACAAGGAACAAAGGGGAAAAACGCGACAGTATTTCTCACGACGCCGATAATTCATTTGAATCATCAAATGTAAATACAATGGCACGAACAGTGCCCATATACATTTTCATCTGAGCATGCACGCAATTGAAGCTCATATATGGCTATAGTACCGTACGGACATCGGGGTGCTACACTCTGTGTTAAATAACAGTATGAAGCGTCAGTACTATGGCGTTGGCTAAACAGAAATGACTTCAAATGCAGCCTGCGCCCTCCATTATGTCAGAATGTTCTGGCTGCAATATCTGCATCTGTGTGCGTCGTGGATGACGGCACATGTACATGCCGGATTTCTATTGGTGGCCTGGACATAGCGATAATGCCATTCAAAATTAGGTCAAACGATCGCATAATGAAACATGTTTTTCAGCGTACAATTATCCGATGGACACTTTATATCGAAACGCTGGGATAAAAATGGTAATTGAATCTTGGTTTTAATTTTGAAACATAATATTACCACATTTGTGTGTGTGTGCATAAAAAGGTGCAGCATGGCATGACAATAAATGAGCATTACGGTAAAAACCCGGCGTCGTTTATGTGAAAGCATTTGCAGCACGTCTGTCGGTAGATAACAATTTTGTCTCTGCACGTATGTTGGATACAATGTTAGTGGCGAGGTACTGGCATACGTGTTATCGGCGGATAACCTGCCTCTGGGCACCTGTGCTGGACACAATGATAATGATGACACAATGTTAGTGTCGAGGTGTCAGTAAACGTGGTGTCGTTGGATAATGTGTTTGTCTCGCCACCTGTGCTGGACACAATGGCAGTTGCGACAGAAGCGGCGAGGCGTTAGTAAACGTGGTGCCGTCGGATAAAGTGCTTGTCTCGGCAACTGTGTTAGACACAATACTAGTGATGGGATGGTATGTAAGCGGGGTGTCGTTGGATAACGTGCGTCTCGGCACCCGTGTGCGATATGATGATAGTGGCCATGTATTGGTTTTGGCGAGATATTGGTACAGATGGCGTAGTTGGAAAACGTGTTCATCTCATACCGACAAAACACTTGCATGTTATATGGCCTATTTCGGGATGCAGAATAAGAGAGTTGAAAATAATATATTATTATGCGCTTTCGCTCGGCATCCTCCAGCAAGGCGTTTCAATTGCATGACAAAAACAGAAAACTTAGTCCGAATTCTTGCTGGGGTGGTTTTATGGACCAGGGTCTCATTGCTAGGGAGAGCTTGTTGAGTGAGCACTGGTCCCACCACCCGATCCGTTCATTCCACTTTAACGGAAGAATTATGATTGAGAGCTTAACCCGTCCCGTCTCGGGGAGGGGGTCTTCAACCGCCCCCCCCCCAGGTTTTTCGCGGATAGCGGACGAACGGCGCGCGGCAGCGCGCTCAAATTTGGCATACCTTTTCCCATATCAATTTGACGTGCTGATTCAAAACTTAGAAGGTCAGGTTATCTAGGGTCAACGAGTTAGTCAAGGTCAAGTGAGGTCACCTCCATAAAAGTTCAACCAGTCGTCACGCTTTAATGGATACAGATATTTTATTGAAACTTTTAGCGTTTGCTTATCTTTACGGATGCAACAAAACGTACGAGTTGAATTTTTCTTTTCTTTTTGTTTTTGACTACATATAAATTTTGCGCATTTGCCATATTGCAGTTCAAACACAGGATTCTGGCCAAAGTAAGCATTTTTTATTAGGGCAAGTTGACTTCCAACAACATTTCTCGGTCTGCTCTACCCATTGGAAAAGGAAAATTAAAGGAAACTTGAAAACTCAAACTTTCGAAATTTCAAAAAATTATTATTTTTTATCTTTGGGGGGCCAAAACAATTATAGCCCTGGTCGATTTTGCTGTCCTTTTTCTCATTCCAAATACATTTTGTTTTTTTTCATATATCCCCCAAAATGAACTCCCCAGAGTAAAAAAACATAATGCAAGTCGTGAAAAGTCGTGAAAATCTAGCCCCCTGGTGACGTCACTTTTGGGGGGAATTTTTTTTTTTGGGGGGGGGGTGGACCCAGACCCTACTCGTCGAGCGCTTTTCGATGACACCTCTTTCGTTTTCGTGCGATGCTTAGTTTGGATTTTAGAGGGGTGGGTCTTCAACCGCCCCCTCCCCCCCCCTCCCTCCCCCGAGACGGGGTGGGAGGATTTGACAGGAAAGACGGCGCGGTTTAACTTGCGTTAATGCACGCTACGGCACACAGGGCCGCCCAGGCACTTTGTCTTCGACCTTATCGGGCCAGTTGCGAACCGACTCTCTCGGCCGGGGGTTAAATACGAGCGCGTGAAGCATCTCGAACCCTGTTTTGCCGGGCTAAGGGAAATTAATTATAGCTGACTTAATTATAGTTCATTGGATGGATGCATCTTATCGGTTGGAATGCATCTAAATGCATTCCGAGAAATCTCATTGATTCCTGCCTACTATTTGAATATTTCATAACTTTTTAATAAGGAGTCAAAATAAGTGCAGCGACACGCCAAATGTGTATTCCATTAAGTGAAGTTAGCAAACGACAGTATGAAAAATATCTTACTAAACGTGTTCTGGAGAAATAATTTTGCAGTCTCGTTCTAAAACACATTTTGTACTCGACCTTCAGTCTCGTACAAAGTTCTTTTAGAACTCGACATAGAGATTCCTTTCCCATGACCGTTTGGTAATAAATAGCATTGGCACCTACGTTGGATACAATGCGTTCCATGACTGACTGTTTCTCTGATCATCCCCACATTTTATCCTCAGCTTGTCTACCGGTCAGCACTTTTGCTTTGTCGTACCCATCATATTTTCTTGAGCCTGGGATGTTTCCAATCAGGCATCAGAATCAAACCCCAGGAGAATTTTCTCCACCGTTGGTTTATCCGGAGAACATATGTGAGGTGTCACTCTAAAAAGCACAACTGACGTTCCAACCAATATTTGTGCGGGACAGGGGAACAAATGCCGGCAACGTCCCGTTCTTCTGAGATAGTGAGAGAGTGAGAGTGAGTGTGAGAGTGAGTGTGAGCGCGAGAGTGAGAGTGAATATGAGAGTGATAGTGCGTGAGAGTAAGAGTGAAAGCTGGAGTGAGATTGGGAGGAAAAAGTTACTTTACTTCTCTCACTCTTACTACTTTACCCCTGCTACTTCTCCCATGAACACCCTTCAGACACCAGTAGCGCTTCAGCAATGGCTTCCATCTGGTATTTGAGTAGCTGGACGAGCGTATTGCCTGGGACGTTGATGAACGATGAAGACACGCATCAATCGCTACAGACTGCCAAGACCCAGCGCTGCTCGAACCACTTTTGGTGATTAACGACGTCGTAAGGCTTCCGGTAGCAGAAGAGTGATGCAGCAGCCGAGGCGTTGAGCACCGTGCAGGTGGTAACGGCTGCTTCAGTTCGATCTGGTGGAATTCTCTCACCGCGGCGCGGCCGGCACATTCGGCCGTGGAGGATCACGACCCCGACAGGAACGAGGCGCCTCTCCCGGACCGAGATGGTCCAGATATTGAAGAAGGCGGCACATTCGGCCGTGGAGGATCACAGCTCGCTGGCAGGGGCGAGGCGCCGTCTTCCCGGACCCAGCGAGCCCAGATATTGAAAAAGGCGGCACATTAAACAATTCCCAGCTCAACGCCCGACAGCAACGCCGCAAGTTTAGCAGCGGAAACTAGCGAAACCAGATGGCTAATCGAAACCGTTCCTTGCGCAGAACGCGACGAAAACGCTTCCGACGCGAAGATTTGGATGTACGTCGGTGACGACAGCGGCACTAGTGCTGCACCTTGTCAGCTGTCTGCAGTTGGCAGCCCTAAATAACCATGTCAGTGCAAACGGAGGCTCGGAGGCTCGGCCAAGTTGACTCAGAGTACACACGGGACGGGTTACGGGAAGTGATAGAAAGATGGAGAGATAGAGAGAGATAGTGAGATAGTGAGATAGTGAGATAAAGAGATAGTGAGATAGTGAGATGTCGAGATAAAGAGAGATAATGAGATAGAGAGAGATAGTGAGATAGAGAGATAATGAGATAAAGAGATAGGCAGATAGAGAGATATGGAGAGGGAGAGAGAGAGAGGGAGAGAGAAAGATAGAGAGTCAGCAACTCTTCCGTTCAATCGACAGCAGCTGTTCCGGTCTGTCATCGGTACCAGTGCACTGTGTCGGACTACTTGGCCGGGTGGATATGTACCAGGGTTGATGGATGGTCGGGTGGCCGGGTGGGTGGCCGGGTAGGTGGCCGGGTGGGTGGCCGGGAAGGTGGCCGGGTTGGTGGGTGGTCGGGTGAGTAGCCGGGCAGTCGGGTGAGTGGCTGGGTATGTGGCAGGGATGATGGGTGGTCAGGTGAGTGATCGGTCAGCCAAGTGTGTAGGTGGTCGGATGGCCAGGTCCATCCTTAATAACTGCCTGGCATTGCTTCCGTGAAGTCGAGCGGTTTATACTGTCAAAGCCGTGCTATAAGCCGCCCCTGAATCAGCCATCCGCACCACTTCCGTGTAAGCTGGGAGAAGTTCATCACACTGACTTAGAGCATGGAATCGAGTCCAGTGGAGCGGTTTGTATTCGGTACTGCAAATTCCGACTTGCAGCTGTCTCCGAATACGAGAACGATCCGAGGCGCTTATACGATATTTGCACCCCAAAATGGAGCCTTGAGCTATAGCGCAGTGCAATCTTGTGCTTCGCCGGAACTGTGAATCTTTGCACTGCCACAAGCCAGCGGTAGGCTGCCACCACAGAAACGACTCTTATTCTTCACTGAGGGTGATACAAGTCAGATCGGCTCGATAACAGCGGATAGCCTGTCGTCTACTGAAAGGCAAGCTCACCGTGCCAGCCTGAAGAACATGTTATTTGGTCGTCGATCGCTACGATTGCGGAACAAATCGACACATGCGTCATTCGGTGTCCAACTAGATGTGTACCTTCGTCGACGGATCGTCGCGTGCGAGGTCGACCGGCCAGACCAGCCCTCTGGTGGGAGTGGGGTTGGTGTCTCGCGTCAGGGATCACACGTCACTGGAAATATTATCGGTAAGCACACTTCACCGGGAGGGCACCTACACGCATTACTGAGCGGTAATTGGCTAATTAGCAATACTCCTGAACAGTTCGGGTGCAATATTTATATAAACTAAAAAGCCGCCAACTTGCAGGAGCCAAGTTGGCCTTCCGTCCCAGCAGGATGGCATCTGGGACACAATACAGCCTCCATCTGTCCATACGTGCCGAACGCTCACTACTCGCCTTCGATCACGGCATTAGTCAACAGAAGTATGCACAACTTGCCCCTGGCAGAGCTGTACAGTGTACAAGTGCATCGCCTCATCTACCACAGTGTTATAGACTCCCCGCCCCACTACCTAGGCTGCCACCCCCCCCCTGGGAGAGCCAATAGTGGCTGGAAGCCAATCACGGGCAGGAACAAGTGGGCTGTAGCGGAAGCCACCACTGATGAGGCTTTGACGTCAACAGCTCGCCTAAATTAAGGACAGGCCTTGCACAAATCTCCAGCCGATACATGGACCAGCCACGAATAACAGCAGGCCGCCGACGCCACTGACGACGCTCCGGTCCCGTTAACTTCACAGACACCGCCTACGGCATGCCAGACACACCTTGTCGTGTCCTGAGGAGTGTGTCCGTGACTCGGCATCACGTAGCGCATGGTTTTGTAACGTTTTTACGAAACCATACATTATAATTCAGTTTGCCCGGAGCAGTGAGAACGACGGAGCTCTCCTGCAATTTTTGCGAACGTCCCTGTCAAGATATTGGGGAAATTTTGTCTTACAAGGCTCCTTTGATCTACTGACAATCTACATATAGCCATGCTCTGGCACGTTAGGCTGCAGATGTTGGCGGCTCCTTGCAACATGCATGATCAAATGAGTGGCTGTTCTTCATGTGTTCAGGTCTCGACAGTTGCGGTCCAATCCGGCACCCCCCCAACACACACACACAACTTCTGGCGTCTAATGTTATTCACTGCGGGTGAAAGCTGACAACGCGTAAACCCTTTCACTGTTGCCGGTCCGGACATAACCCACTTCTCCAGAAGTTTTGCCCTACTTCTTCCTCCCTACTGAATGTGCGCATCTTCCCTACTGAATAGTGCATCGCACCCACGAACTGGCTGCCCCCACATTCAGCAAAGTTCGACATGCAGTGCCAAGGGGTAGCGCATAATAGATGATTCCAACTATCGCTCTTCTCAGTATTCGCGGCATCCGTGGCGTCCATGGCGTCCATAACGTTCACAACTTCCACACACGTCCATGGGGATTACGGAGTCCACGGCGACACGCTACCAGAATAACGTATGATATGATATTGAGCCCCGGCACTGCGGCACAGGTCCGGCGAAGAGCACTGCTACATTGCCACAGGGCGGGCAAGGATCACCGGTGTGGTATCACAGGTCAGGTGAAGAACACTGCTACAGTGCCACAGGGCGGGCAAGGATCACCAGTGTGGTATCACAGGTCCGGCGAAGAGCACTTCTACAGTGTCGCAGGGCTGGCAAGGATCACCGGTGTGATACCACAGGTCTGTGACACTGTAGCAGTGGTGAAGAGCACTGCTAGAGTGTCACAGGGCGGGCAAGGATCACCGGTGTGATATAACAGGTCTGGTAAGGAGCACTGTTACAGTGTCACAGGGCTGGCGAAGAGCACCAGTACAGCATCGCAGGGCTTAGAAGGAGCACCGGTATGGTATCACAAATCTGGAAAGGAGTACCGGTATGGTTTTTTATTGTTGGGCCGATAGTGGACGAACGGTGCGCTGCCGCGCGCCGCTCGTCCACTATCCGCGAAAAACCTGAGGGGGAGGGGGGGAGGGTGAAGAACCCCTCCCAGAGACGGGACGGGCTAGAGTTATCACCAAAATAAAATGTCTGAGTGACACGAGACTGCATGCGCCCAAAGTGACGTCCACGCTCCTCATCATAGCCAGCGTAGGAGAGCAGGACATGACGCACAGATAGGCGGGCTTGACATTTCGGGCAGCATAGTATGTCAGCAAACTACATAGCAAGAGTGAGTGAGCGGTATGTATGTTCCATTCTCAAGCAGTATTGAGCTGTCTCGTCCCGTCTATTCCTACGTGAGCACGAACTCCATTTTTCGGGACGCTTTAACTCTCTGTGCTTATTATCAGGTGGTGCCCTTCAGGAAGCTTACGATTTAGCATGCACAAACGCAGAGGTTGTTTGGAAGTGGTGTCGGGCAGAGAGAGATAGGGATCACATGCATGCAGTTTTTGATCCGGGCTGATGAGCCTCGGCACAGCATCACATGGCAGGTGATGAACACCGGTGCAGAATCACAGAACTGGAAAGGAGTACTGGTATGGTATGAAAGCACTGGCATGGCTGGTGAGGAGAGCACCCGTACAGTAGCACAGGTATACTCGCGGTGGCTACTCCCGCGATGGCGGCGGCTACTGATGTGATCGCGGCGGCTACTCACGTGATCGCGGCGGCTACTCACGTGATCGCGGCGGCTACCCACATGATCGCGGCGGCTACTCACGTGATCGCGGCGGCTACTCACGTGGTTGACGACGTTGGCGTTGGCTCCGGCCAGACAGAGCAGGCTGGCAATGACGGGGAAGCCGTGCCACACGGACATGTGCAGCGCTGTCTCCGCATGCTGTGCCGGCGAACACACGCGCACACACGCGGGTCACACCGGGGCCGGCGGCGAACACACACACACACACACACACACACACACACACACACACACACACACACACACACACACACACACACACACACACACACACACACACACACACACACAAACGCACACATAGGTAACAGTGGGCCGCATCTCCAGCGGACCACCGCCGGATGTATTCGACGAACAAAGTACAGTGTGGCTGGGGCATGCCGATGCATTGGAGGTGCGGGATGGGCAGGTGTGTGCTGCAAGCGTTTCCAGCTCAGCACGAAGTTCGGGTCGCCGCTATGGCAAATACATATAGAACGTCGTGGGACTCAAATGCGAATAGTTTTCAGAAATTCACATAGGTAGCGAAATGTTGCAGATATGATGAGGTCAGATGAATTAGATGAATTAGATGAATTCAATATTGGAAATACTTCGCGGCCAGCTTCCCGACCGAGTTCTTCCAACGGAGTAGACAAATGATGGGCTGGATTGCGAGTAAACGTATAATCGGCTGGATAGGTATCCGGGACAGATGACTGGCTAGCTAGGCAGCCGGGACAGACGATAGGCTGGATGGGCTTCCGTGGCAACAACTGCTGGAAGCGTCTGCTTCCTGCGCCTGTTCGGTGGGACGGAATGGCGTCAATATGTGACTAAAGGCTCAGTTCATCGAGAAAGAACCCGATGTTTCAAAAATAGTGTCTTTAGACGATGAATTGGCTGCCTTACACCATCTGACATGCGCTATTTTATACAAGCCCCATCTGATGCACCGATCCCATAAGTTTTGTTCATGGGCTAACTCAATGCATGACTTGAAACGCACCTTGTGCAATTTGGGATGCGCGAATCCTCGTGTACGCCTAATATAGAACAGTATCTACAATGACACTGTCCTTGTCTGACAAGATTAGAGCCTCCCTATGCAATTGTTGCACGTCGGGCTTAAACGAAAACCGTGTTCTCCGAATTACGCTATGTACGACTTTAACGATGGTCTAAGTTAAGCTCATGCTGAGAGATGTGCGACAGCGGCCGGAAAGTGCAGGGAAGAAGAACGAACCTTCACTGATGAGCTCCAAAATTAGTGGAGAATTCGTCCTCGCTATGGTCAGAAACTGAAGTAATCTGCTGGTTGGGTATTGCCTTTATGCCGCGTCGACTGTTTCGGTTGCATAGCGTCGCATGTATCTCGCGCCGATTGGGCGCTAGCGAAGAGAAGCGGCAGTTGGGACTCGAACCCGCACATTTTCGGTTGGGAGACGATCAGCCTACCCCTGACTGACCACTGACCTCCGCCGGAGATAAATGTCTTAAGGGAGTGAGGAACATTTGATGGGTTTGTCTTCTCAATAGGACGGAAAACTCCATCGATAGCTGTACCAATGCGGCAGATATGGTGAATACAGTGCAATTATATTTCCTTTTTTAAACTAAAAACGGTATTTTTATAGTACCACGCCTTATTCGAGCGCCGAATAGCCTGGAAAAATAGAGCAACGCAATGCCAACCGAAGCCTCAGAACCTCGGTTGCATGACAAGCTGTAGACGAGCGAAGGAAGTTGGCTGCATCGGCATACGACACCACACAGTAATCTGTTCAGACAACAAAACATGCCCAAAAAAGCGAACAGCGAATGAAAAAAAAACTAGCTAACTCATAACAACACAGTTGGACAAAAAACGGAGTGCAAGCAAATAATCTAGACAAGAAGAACAACGAAGGACAAGCAAACACAGCAAACACACATGCAAACAGAGTGTATGTAATCATAATTGATGCATCACATCTTTGTCGATAGCTTGATATGAGAATATCATACAAGTGTTCGGTGAACAAATGAGGTGACTTTCGGGCACTTAGCAGCACGGCGCTCATGTGTAGATACAGTAACCCCCAGTTGTCGGAGCTACGGGTTTAGCATGAACGAATAATAAGAATAATTAGTAAACAAATTAGTTGCACACTTACTAACCATGTAACCTACCATTAAAGTCGGCTGGTGTAAAGCTTAGGTCAACTAATATGGAAACAGATTGGATCCTCATTTTTTAGACATATTAAAGAACTCATGAGAACGATACAAGTTAGGTTGGATGACCCTTAGAAAAACACTTCAATTAGCTTTTGGGGCTCTTGGCGGCTCCATAGTCAGATTGTATATTACATCTGACGACAGATTCGCTAGGACCCCCGAAGGTGTTTTTGCAAAGGGTTATCTCAGATAACGTACGGATCCTGATTGTGTTGCCAGCTCTGCGACCAAGCAAGCTGCAAAGATTGGTTTCAACGTTTTTGGATTGCCAGCGTAAAATTGGGAGAAATCGATTGCAAACTATTCATTTTCCCTGAGAAACCATTCATTGAAGCTTATTTCCATATGAACTTACAGATGACCACTAAAATGTGGCTCATTAATACAAAAATCAGTGCTAGCGTTGCTCAACCTTGCAAAGCATTCATGGTACGTAACGTAAAACTAGATGTGCACAAAGTAAAGCGATACCGTTAACAGAAGCTGCAATACAAAAATAAGTATTATGCTGCCAGAAATTAACATTTCCAAAGAAGTTCCGCCGTGGGCCTGCAAGAAACCTTTGACTGCCCTATAGCTGTAAACTGACTGGACCTGACCGTACCATACGCTATAGACACTTGCTAATAGAATGCCGTCGGCATGTCGACACAAGGATGTAAAAATTGTCCCTGCTCGAGAAAACTTCGATTACAGCTTCTAGGTCTTGCTTAATATAGTAATACAAATCAGAATGTGGGCCTATGTTGAGATCAGTAATCAGTTGATTGCTGTTCCATTTCCATTGAATGTCACAAATTGTGAAGAAAGATCTTGTGTTATTTACATCACACGTGCCAATAAATATCCCCACCGATCCAAGTGCGCCATGACCAGATATTAACGGCGGGGGTCGAGAAGCGGCAGCAACGACTTACGTCGTCCTGGATGTCCAGGTTGGTGTGCGCCTCACAGAGCAGCTGGGCGATGGCCGTGCGGCGGGAGCTGGGAATGGCGGGAGCGGCAGGAGTGGCGGGAGCGGCGGGAATGGCAGGAGTCGCAGGAGCGGCGGGAGCGGCGGGAGCGGCGGGAGCCGGGAGGCGGCAGCAGCGACTTACGTCGTCCTGGATGTCCAGGTTGGTGTGCGCCTCACAGGGCAGCTGGGCGATTGCCGTGTGGCGGGAGCTGGGAATGGCGGGAGCGACAGGAGTGGCGGGAGCGGCAGGAACGGCGGGAGTGGCGGGAGCGGCGGGAATGGCAGGAGTGGCAGGAGCGGCGGGAGCCGGGAGGCGGCAGCAGCGACTTACGTCGTCCTGGATGTCCAGGTTGGTGTGCGCTTCACAGAGCAGCTGGGCGATGGCCGTGTGACCATACCTGGAGGCCACGTGCAGCGGTGTCTCCCCGTGCTGCGGACATCCGTCTCATTAGTGACCGACTGTGGAGCTGGGCACGAGCAGGGCCAATGGCTGCCTGCTGCCAGGCCACGATGTCGGAGACGTTGTCATCAGGCTCGGAACACAGGCATCAACACCGGACCAGGCCGATGAGCAGCGGTGTCATCACCCGCCGTCACGCTCGGGAGATACGTGCAGCCCGCTAGTTAATCCACTGGGAGTGGATAAGCCAGGGCTGGCTTAGCTCGGCTTCCAGGAGGACATGGCACATAAACTTACCTGAGCTCAGTTTGGCACGGCGCTTCATTTGCAAATGACATGGCACGTTGAAAGAATATTCCCTTGCCCGTATGTATATGCATCGTAAAAGTATAGGATGCATGAAGTTGAACAAGCAATGATAACACAATAGTTTCAGTTCATATTAATCAGTTATTTACGGTACGATGCGGGCCATGCTGCGAAAAATAGGTCGAGGAAAATATAATCGGCATAGTGAGAGGAAAATTCCCGGAGGAATAACGTCGAGGCCGAAATTTTTATCCTATGAAATTGAGCTTTTTCAGTCAAGTTTGCATCCCATCCAGCAACAAAAATGCATTAGGTTGGTTTCTTCTAAACATGGCGCCAAACTCGTCAGGGTCCTTCTGGCGGTTTGTGTCCACCGATAACAGTCGGAAGCGTATTGGCCTGAATTCGTGGCTCCGACATACGCACCACCCGGCGAAACAGGTACATCAACCATTTGGTCATGCACACGAAGAAATTGTCCTGTGTATCGCCTGTAATATCATCTTCGTCACGATGTTTACGACGTTCCCATGACGTTCCAAGATCCCAGAATATCTTTGGATAGCATGCAAGATTACAGTCAGGTGACACCGGGGAATACATCCCACTTATCCAGATAGTCCAAATGATCCAAATTACATTTTTACCGTGCCAAATGAACGATGACCGGGAGCCTTTCAGGCGCAGCGAACCAGCTGGACAATCTCACGGGTGGCTGCCTTCAACATCTGGCACGTATAACAAGTGTTTCAGACCATCGTTTTTGCACATTCTACACTTCTGTGGAAATACCACTGGCTTAGATATTACTTCGAAAACAACTTCTGGTCGACACCAGGTCTCAGTCCAGGATGATAAACACGAGTTTTATCCACGTGTTGAGAACGCTGAGCCCGGGTGATAAATAGCCGCACGGTTACGAGACAGAGATGTCATTTTGTAAAGAATGCTTGTAGTGCTGTTCAAGGGACTGTTCCAGTTATTTATATCATTTTGCAAAAACACTCCGTGGAATATTTGCCAATGGAGGTGTTCATTGACAGCAGCGTAATTGTGCATTTTGGGTCTCCAACATCAATAATTGACGATACTAATGTAATATATCGTTATTCAAGATGGTATCGACACTGGAACACACGATGGTTCAGCACCAGAACAGACAGGGAATCCAGCCATATAGAGTGATCTGCTGAAGGATGGGCATTCGATAACCAACGCAGCAAAAATATACAACAAAGTAGGCCACAGTGGCAGGCCATCCTACAGATTTCTCACAACTAGTAATGCCTTGCATAGACACCAATACCTATTTATATTTCACAGGCCAACCGAAGATCCCACCTTGTTGCAAAACAACAAAGAGCCTCCAGTGCTATTCGACAAGCGCCATCAATATGGTTCGTGGACGCTTCCTGTGTTGGCAATGGTGTTCCATTACCCCAGCGTGTCGTAGTCGACGTGAAGCGCCATCTGGTGCCCAAGACGAGCACGTTTGTCGGCCAACAGCCGGCAGCAACTCTAACTTACGAAGCGAGAAGCTATGAAAATGACACTTAATGTTCGTCAGGCTGGTGATCAGAATTTTGAAACTACAGTGCAGTGTATTTTATGTTTAGCGAACTGGGATATTGGGCATTACTTAAGTCCGCAATAATAGTGTAATAGTGCCAATGTGGACGACAGGACAGAGTTGTTTTTAAACACTGTCGTGTATTCTCCGAACCGAGTATTGTCGGCAAAATCTGCTCAGGAGGAGATAATAGATGAAGGTGGCTTTCTACAGGAATCCATTGCTTGCATCGCCACGGATACTGGTGATAAATCTAGAGACAAGGGTGAGAAGGTCATCGCAAAGCGGTCTCTGTTGGTTCCTATGTGCCATTATGAACTCCACGGATAATTTCCTTTGTGAGCACTTGGCAACTGCTCAGACAAATCTCATTGAGTCTGAGCACTTTACAACTGATCAGACTCAATGTGATGGCTCGAATCGTGAGTACAAGAGCCAATTTGGTACGCTAGTCAGTTATCCATCAAATTGAGAAAATCCTAAGATTATTTTGACAACATTCCATTTCAATAAATGAGTAAAAACGGCTCCAGTTCCACTAGGTTCAAGCCGATTCCTACATTGATTATTGAAAAGTTGTATGCTTCCGGGAAGCTGTATGCTAGTCTGGTACTTCATCAAAGGCCCACCTCTTCAACGAAATGCATGAACATCACTGAAAATATCATAGGTGCAGCAGTTTCAATCGCCATTGCTCATTCGTGCTGCCATCAAGTCATCTGCAAAGGGCTGATGCGTACATCAGGACAGATACAATTGCGGAACATTTATGAAGCCTGCGATGGCCTCACCATTAACATTTCTAAATTCTAGTCCGTTCACGGTAGTTCCCATCAAGGCAACACTGCACCCGACACGAACGTACAATCGAAGGGCATCGTCTTGTGGCGTTGGTCGCTTGAGCGATTGAGGATACTCAGCAGTCCGCACCACAGCAGTGCCAGCAGTTCCCAGATATCGCCACCAAGCCGCCGTAAGTCTGAACATAATCATCTACCATTGCTATTCCGGCGCGCAGATGGCTCGCGCGACACAAAATCCTCACTCAGCGGGCAAAAATTGTCTCCAGCAGGCCAATGTCTCCTTCCAGGTCAGACTGTACTCCGCGTCCGCGTGTACGTCATGCCGCGGTCCAGCACGGGCGCGTCTGAGGGCGGCTCGCCGGCAGCGCGAGATTACCTTGTTTCGGTTGTTGATGTGAACGCCCTCCCTGATCAGGTAGTTGAGCACGGCCGAGTGGCTGTGGCGGGCCGCCCAGTACGCCGAGTTGTCGCCGTTTCCGTCCAGTTGGTTCAGGTTGGCTCCTTTGGCGCGCAGAACCCGTACCACCTCCAGCTGACCCAGGCCGGCCGCCACGTGAAGTGCAGTCTCGCCGTGCTGCGGCAAAAGGCACCGCGTCTAGGTTAACTCACTCGACTATCGTGCCGGTCAAGGGGTAGCACGTCCAGGCTAACTCACTCGACTATCGTGCCGGTCAAGGGGTACCGCGTCTAGGCTAACACAGGCTATCGTGTCGGCCACCCTCATATTTATTCCCGTCAAATGGACAACTGGCGGGCATGAAATTAAAATAAATGAAGCAGAGTCTGCAGAGTTCACAGATTATCATGTCGACAGCAGCCCATGGTATCAAATTGCAATTTCAGCATCATGCATGCTTCAGGTATATGTCAGAAGGTCGGGCTATGCCAGAATGTTAGGGACCCAACAAAGCTGAATTAAATGTGCTATTAGCTACTGAATATAAAACGAGTTGGAGGTGCCTGTCCGTTGTGTCCCTGTAACTACTGGGGAGGGGGACTCAGATAGGATAGGCATAAACGAGGGATACCCAACATGGATTCCAATCTTGGAGACCCTGGGTAACTGAACTGGAGTTCATGGAGTATGTAACTACAGAAGTTGATGCTGGAAGCAGGATATATGCAATGCACTTGGATCTCAGCAAAGGCTCCGATAAAGTTTCGCACAAGCGTCTAATTCATCAGTTGGAGCAGCACGGGGTTGATGGAAAAGTTTCACGAAGGAATGAAGCATGGTCAGGAGGAAGGAAACAAAGAGTAGAATCAAATGGACATAAATCTGAATGGAAGAACCATCTGAGTGGCGTACCACAGGGCTTCATTCTACGTCCACTTCTCTTTATCATCTTCGTGAGATTTTGAGGCATGACTAAGGAATATGGTGTATAAATTTATCGATGAATTTAAGCTGGTAGGAAGGGCTGACAATAATGATGAATCTAGCGATATTAAGCTAAATTTGGAGGGCCGAAGAATCGGGCTGATAAATGGCAGATGTCTTTGAACTATGATAAGTGCAATGCATCTGGGAAATGGGGTGTGGAATTATTTACATATGCAGTGGGAAGTAGCGAATTAGATATCATTAAAGAGGAAAAATGTTTCGGTCTGATATTTTCAAACAGTCTTAAAGCAGAACAACAATATACCCCAGCTAGGAATTGGGCAATCAGAATACTAGGAACCATGAATGGGGTGTGAAACACAAGAGCAGGAAGCTATGAAAGCTGTACCTCGTCTATATGCTACTTGGAGCATTGTGTACAAGCATGGGGTCATTACTTAGAACGAGATGTAGGTATGCTAGCAATAGCGCAACCAGAGTGAGTGGATGATGGGCCCATAGCCCTACCCTACCCCTACCCTACCGTCGTGCCAGAGGACACATTTCTACGCGTTCGCGCGCCGAAATTTAGCTTTGTTTGCCTGCTGGGAATCAGTAAAACTGAGGGTCCCATGAGAGGTGGTGAGCTCCCAAGAATTGCGTCGGCATTCTGGAAAAAAATTGCGCCGGGTCCCGAAATAAATCGCGCTTGCGCCTCACAAATTCCCGTTGGTTGGCTCTGACTTTACGATCCACCCAGAACCAAAACACAGAGCCAGGTCACAGAGCCAGGTCGGGCGACATCCCCACTCTATGCTAACATGACACATTCCCCAGACTACACTAATATGTCACAATTTCCACACTGCAGACACACACGGTACAGTCCCATACTAGAATGGCATGGTACAATCCCCACTCTGCAAACACAGATGGCACAGTCCCATACTAGACTGGCATGGCACAATCCCCACGCCACAGATACAGCCGGCACAGTCCCATACTAGACTAGCATGGCACAATCTCCACACTGCAGACACACACAGCACAGTCCCAGACTAGACTAGCATGGCACAATCCCCACACTGCAGACACACAGCACAGTCACATACTAGACTAGCACGACACAATTCCCACACTGCAGACTCACATGGCCAGTTCCCACGTCGCAGACCCAGATGGCACAGTCCCCACTCCGCTGACCCATGCGGAACAGTCCCCACTCCGCTGACCCATGCGGAACAGCCCCCACACCACAGACTCAGACGGCAAAGCTCCCATGCTAGACCATCTAGTGGCTTCAGGTTTCTTAGGACCACAGTACCAACTCGAAAAGTGTAATTTCTGGGGAGATGCGACGTTTGCAATGTCGGACGTTAAGTGAAAGCCCCTCCCACGGATCGATGGCGGTTCAGTGATTCCCGCTGATGTCTCCGGTGATTTACTGTCCATAATGAAAACGTGATATACGCTTTAATTAGTAACGAGGCTTCAAGGTTCCACCTTCTTCGGCCAAAATCTCTGAGTATCAGATCCGTACACTCCTTAACCATATTGTTTAAGAAGGAGGCTTATGAAGCGTCCTAAGGTTTGTTTGTTCGCCAGTTTTAACTGGGTTGTGATACAGCTGAACTTTGTTCCCGGATGCCACCTGACTTTTCCTAAAGTTGTTTTGAACGCAGCATGCCAATAGCTTTTTTATTGATTAGAGGCAGCAACAGGCTTGAATTCTGAAGGGTATGTGCTGCAATTTTTTCGGTTTGATGAGCTTTCAAAGCCAGCAAGATACGCACACGTTATGCTCATAAATATGTCCTCCATACCACACCATTGATGCAGAACACGTTGCACATATTGCATCACAAGACATGCACATTAGGGTGTGTCACGAAGGACTTTTTTTTGGAAATTGCACTTTGCTTAGTGAAAGTATCGTGCAGATCACCCAAAAAAAACCTGTGGTCGAAACGAAATCAAAATCAAACAATAAACAAAATATGCGACAGGCCGATAAAGAAACAAATTTGCCGGGCGCCCGGCGTTGAAGTCTCCAGTGATGGCGCTCCGTTGCGATTGGCATCTAACACCACGCGTCCGGCCATCGACGGAGCGCCGCCGCGGCGCTGTGACGAAAAAGGCGGTAGTCGGTGCTGTGGATGCCTGATGAATGGATTCTGGTGATGAAGCTCATTAATAAAACTCAATGAAAGTGTTTAGTGGGGTAAAAGGCTTTTGATAAGCACCAGTCGCTTAATAAGTTGCCTGGATATCTGACGCATGAAAGAAAGGTTCACTTTACGTCGCTTGTTCGTTCCATTTTCAATCAGTAGATCTATCGGCGTATAATGCTAATATTTTCACTTTTGAAAGCTTTCTTCATCTTCAAAATTCCTCGTCTGTTTACATCGAAGACCAATTAAATCATTCTGAGACACTTGCTATCTTATTGTTATGACAAATAGACCAGGCGAAATCGGCATCATGCTCCGTTCCACTACAACCGAAGGAGACGGGCATACAGCGACGTCACCTTTTGTACGAGGGGCCACATTTTTTGTACGAACTATCATTTTATAACTGTACTACTTGTATACATGCTCGACAGAAAACCCGACATTAAATCCTTTTTGCTGCTGAGCACTGGCATTGCCGACCTGTGTTTCAACTTCGCCACAATGTAACCGTGGCGGGCCTCTTCACCAATTACCTTCAAAGACGCCTCGGTCACCACTTTCACCATCCGTTCCACCGTCTGACTGTGCACGGGGTATGGCGGTACTTCGAGAGGACTCGCGATGATGTCTAGTAAGTCATCATCGAACAGTTGTTGCGTCAAGGGCGGCTCGGTTATCGCCTCATTACACCAATCAATCAGCTCCATGATGCTGTTTGCCCCCATATTCACTTTTGGAAGCTTGAACTTCCGCACTTCGTCAGTATCACTACCGACTTGAGTTCTGCGACACTGCTGGATTTGAGTGACCGCCCTTTCCCGTGTGGCTTGATCTTGGCCCGCTGCCATTGCTAGCAGTACTGCCTCAGGGTGACACCAGTAGCTGTTGCGCTGTATTACCGGCTGCACCATGGCCGCTATCTCAGGTCGCAAACTTTTGAGAAGTTGCACGCTGTGCAGCGCACCAGGACCAGGACCAGGACCGTCAGAACATTTCCAGTTCTTCTTGATGCAGAACCACATGGGAGTATAGTGGCACACGATGAACTCCGCTAGCATTCTCAGACTGTCTGATGGCTGTTCGGTTGATGTGTAGAGCCGGAGAATTCGCGCCGCCAGAGTCAGCCACCTGGAGTTGTTTAGTGGACCGATCTTCATTTTCGCAGTTCTATCTGAGATACAGTCTGGACACTACGCGCCAGACTGTACAGAATAGCCTGGTCTGAACTTAGGTCACTGAGAATCTCCTGCGTTATTTCTGAAACATTTCCGCCATCGATTGGCTCAAAATCGACCACTGGCAAGGTTTCTACTGCGCCTGTAGCAGCCCGGCCAATCAGCCCACTAAACGACTTAGGTCCTGTTGTGACTCCATCTAACTGGCTAAATACTGCACGAAGATTAAGTTCATTTGCATGAAGTTGGCACACAAACCAGTGGACGGGGCGTTTTTGTCCGAGCTCAAACAAACGGATAACACCACCTTTTTGGCCAGTATTAACTCTCGTGCTGTCACAGCCAAGCACAGAAACATCCTCACCAAACTCATATGCCACGGCGTTCAGGTCCTGAAAAATGTCCTCCGCTTTCCCAGTCTGTGGGGTAAAATGTCCTAAATATGCACTGTCTGGCTCGGATACAACCACAATGTGCTCTTCCGTCTTCTTTGAACTGGCTGTCATAAGCGTGCGTCTTTTCTACCGTCGAAGTAGAGACCAGATGCACGACCTGCATGATCCTCATGGGTCTGGGCTACTACCTCTCTTCTAATCCGATCCCTTGCTCGCCATACTTTTGTGCTATCCACTATGCAGTCCATATCGTCAGAAGTGATCCGACTAACGTCCACTTGGAAACCGTTTATGATCGCAGCACACGCACGATTAGACACTTCGTACCGATCTGCTGCTAGAGCCGTATTTAGCAGTTCGTCTGTGTTACTGTTCACCATATACTCTGACTCATCGACTACAGATGTGAGGGATGATGAATCTGTGGCGGAATCTTGGTTTGAATAGAATCTAGTTGGGCCATTCCAGAAGGTCCCGGTTGTGGTGATGTGACTCTCTCGGCGGTCAGACGCCTCCTTTCGTCCATGGCGCGTCGACGAGTGGTTTCACGGATATCTGCGGTGCCGATTTGCATTTGGCGAGGTCCTCTCTGGTCTTGGACAAAGGGAAACTCCATTCGTGGCACTTTGTCGGCCATCGCGCATTTGCAGCTATCGATATCAGCACATTTTCGCGATATCGCGATATCACATTTCAGCACATCGATATCAGATATCAGCACGGCTCGTGTCGCCGTCGTTAATAGGTTGTCCCTACTGCTGATAATCCCAGTTTCCCTTGAAACTTGAGTAACGAAAAGGAACAGGAGACTTGGATTGACTAATAGAACAGGGATGTATGGCATGCGAAGCTATTTTGTGTCGTTAGTGCGTACGCAATTTATTCGAATGATGATTCATAGCACTGTGAAAGGTGGAGCACAGACAAAGGAAAGTGGAGCGATCAGTCCTTCGGCGAAGTTTAATCTTTACAATCATATATATCCCGGCTCCCTGATCTGTTTTTGAATTACCAGAATCCATTCATAAGTCATCCACAGCACCGACTGCCGCCTTTTTCGTCACAGCACCGCGGCGGCGCTCCGACGGCGGACGACGCGTGGTGTTATATGCCAATCGCAACGGAGCGCCATCACTGGAGACTTCAACGCCGGGCGCCCGGCAAATTTGTTTCTTTATCGGCCTGTCGCATATTTTGTTTATTGTTTGATTTCGATTTGGTTTCGACCACAGGGTTTTTTAGGTGATTTGCACGATAATTTCACTAAGCATAAGAAAAACCGTTCAGGCGACACACCCTAATGCACATACATCATGGAGGTAAGTTCAGGCTAAGGACGTAGGTGGTGGTAGTTTGCAAGATAATAATAAAGCAGGTTCCTGGCACATTATCATATAATTTGTAATTGTTGAGAATTCCTACAGTGAAAGAATATATTACCTATCGGCATATGCGGATCAAAGTCAGCTTTTGAAGGTGAGGCATCTATATCAAGCATGTTCAAGTAAAGGGAATGGTTTGTAGTAACTAGAGGGTAAGCAAGCCTGGCTGTCCTTGAGGTTTCAGAACGCATGAATTTTACACATGTCTTATGCACTGACTGATACACAAAGTTCTGCGGGCAGATGCGGTCCAATGTTTCCATCAATTTTGGTTATCCTGGATACGCATATAATTTGTTTTATTAATCTTCATTAGTCCAAAATTAAAAGCACCATCTATTTCGAGCCGATTGACAGTAATTGGGTCCAAATATCTGACTAATTGTAATGCGATAATAAAACTAAAATTGGTGTTAGTTTATTCTGTTATTCTTGTGTCGTGATTTTAAACATTAAAATGTTTTTCATATAGGTAACGATACAAGCTTTCGAATCATAGCATCTTCAAAAATTGGTGCCGTGGTCAGCGAGACATCAAGGGGCTGACTAAGCCTCTTCTTCCTATCAATCAAACGACTTTTAATGCCTTACATAATCGGGTTAATTGCGACTTTATCAACTTCACGCTGTTATATATTATGCAATACTTGTCTGCGGTCTCCGCTTTAAACACGGCTCAGTGGCGTCACTTATTGCGCCGGCACGATGTGCCGTGCCGTGTCACCTATAGTAGCTCGCCGTGTAGTATCCACGGGTTGCCAAGAGAGTGCAGTTGAGGCGAGTCCATCTATTCTCTGACCCAACGGTACAATGTCCGCACCTGCGCCAACAGTACTGTCGACCTGCAGCCTGTCTCATGCCCTCGCTCGTCCAGGGACCTAGTCTACGTCTCACGCTTACGTTGCAGGCTTCAGGGAAGGGTCTCTGGGGAGCCCAGATGCAATTATCCACTTGGTATGGAGCAGGGGAGGGGACTTCAAGACGCACAAACTAAAAGCCGCTATGTATGCCCATTCGCTATGTATGTCCATACGCCAGAGCGAGGGGTGGCTGGTGTGTGCGTCTGACGTGACCCTAGACTGTACTGACGTGAGCTGTACCGACCCATCCGAGGAGGCTGGAGCGAGGGGTGGCTGGTGTGTGCGTCTGACGTGAACCTAGACTGGACTGATGGTGATTATTGGTTTACGACACATCGACCGTTAAGTCATGTAGCGTCGCCAATCTCTCACGCCGATTGGTCGCGAGCGAAGAGTAGCGACAGGCGAGACTCGAACCCACAACCTTTCGATTGTGAGACGAGCAACTTACCGCTAGGCCACTCGTCCCCTAGACTGGACTGACGCGAGCTGTACCGACACATCCGAGGAGGCTGGAGCGAGGGGTGACTGGCGAGGAGCTAATGTGACCCTAGACTGGACTGACGCGAGCTGTACCGACACATCCGAGGAGGCTGGAGCGAGGGGTGACTGGCGAGGAGCTAATGTGACCCTAGACTGGACTGACGTGAGCTGTACCGCAGGTGAGCCGGTCTGACGGCCAGTCACCGTCGGTTTCGACAGTGACAAGCAGTGGAAGCACGTGGCAGGAAGCCAGACTGTTGCATTGTCGTGGCTGTGTGAATTAGGTTGAAACGAAGTTCATCAGCTGTTCATTGTCGCTGGAATACAAGGACACAGCGGCTCATTGTGCACTTCCTCACTGAATCTTGTGTTATTGCACCGATTGAATAGCGGCCATTATTTCCTTTGCATGAGCACTTCGGGAGCACACTAGCTTGATAATGCAGAGCATGCATGCGTCGGAGCACAAACTCGTATGCCACCACGGACCTCGGCACCAGATTGTAGGTGCAATGGAAGACCAGGGCATTCACCAACTTCACCAGATTTAACCAGAGCTCCAGGCAGAAATCACGATGACTGGTTGCACGAATCGGCCCACACGGAAACGGAACACCGGCAGCGCGCCGAGTCTGGAGAACACTCCACCCATTTCTACTCCCAGTTGGCAGGCTAAAGTGGCAAGACGCCGTCACTGCATTAGCCTGAGACACACGACAATGCAGCCAGCCGCAGGCGAGCGTCGGCGCCGACAACAGCTACGGAAGACTCCAGCCGGTTTTGGACTAATTTCGATTTAGCTGTGTGCCATAAATACGCCGCACAAACCACTTTGTTCGTTCCGTGCATAAATGCCATTGTTCCCTGACCACTGCAGGCACGAGGACAGATTATACTCCTACTCGCCATATATAAACCGTTCAAGCAACGAAGCCGGAACCTAACGACTTCCCTGTTGATACACATACTCATACATGCACATAAATACGTGCATATATATATATATATATATATATATATATATATATATATATATATATATATATATATATATGTGTGTGTGTGTGTGTGTGTGTGTGTGTGCGACTGTGTGTTGTGAAGTTAATTATATTAGAGTTAGAGACGATCCGATGTTTCTTAGATGATTGTTCTGCAAGAAACCGAAATCAAATCACAAAATCAAAGCGCAAACACAAAGCGAATACGTGGCAAACATCAAGCACATGCGTTTGCCAGCCAGCGTTATGTTTAGTATCAAGCGGCTACGGCTGAAGGCGAGGCCGTACGAGGGGTATATGCGACAAAACGTCACACGAATAACCGAGCTTGGCTTCAACAAGACCCACCCGGCCGAACCAACGGGTGCGCTTTCGAAATATATTTTAACAGCATTTCAAGTCCTAATTTATCTACTTACAATTAGACCTGCAACCTTACTTTCACCCGTATTTACACCCTTTCTAGACTCACCACTACTTGCACTCGTCACATCTGCTCGAAAGAGCTGTTTTGTGGCCGCACCCGTGTCCCCACAAGTCGCTGGGTCACCGCGCCGCGTGTGTCGCCGGGTTTGTCACCGAGTGTGTCGCTGTTTATGTATCTGTGTATGTCTCTGTTATTGTCGCCGGGTGTGTCGCCGGGTGTGTCGCTGGGTGTGTCGCTGGGTGTGTCGCCGGGTGTATTGCCGCGTGTGTCGCCGGGTGTGTCGCGGGTGTGTCGCCGGGTGTGTCGCCGGGTGTGTCGCTGTTTATGTCTCTGTGTCTCGGCGACAATAACAGAGATACATCTCTGTTATTGTCGCCGGGTGTGTCGCCGGGTGTGTCGCTGGGTGTGTCGCTGGGTGTGTCGCTGGGTGTGTCGCTGGGTGTGTCGCTGGGTGTGTCGCTGGGTGTGTCGCGGGTGTGTCGCAGGGTGTGTCGGGTGTGTCTGTTTATGTTCTGTGTATGTCTCTGTTTTTGCCGCCGGGTGTGTCGCCGGGTGTGTCGCCGGGTGTGTCACCGGGTATGTCGCCGGGTGTGTCGCCGGATGTGTCGCCGGATGTGTCGCCGCGTGTGTCGCCGGGTGTGTCGCCGGGTGTGTCGCCGGGTGTGTCGCCTGGTGTGTCGCCTGGTGTGTCGCTGGGTGTGTCGCTGTTTATGTCTCTGTGTATGTCTGTGTTTGTCGCCGGGTGTGTCGCCGGGTGTGTCGCCGGGTGTGTCGCCGGGTGTGTCGCCGGGTGTGTCGCTGTTTATGTCTCTGTGTATGTCTCTGTTTTTGTCGCCGGGTGTGTCGCCGGGTGTGTCGCCGGGTGTGTCGCCGGGTGTGTCGCCGGGTGTGTCGCCGGGTGTGTCGCCGGATGTGTCGCCGGGTGTGTCGCTGGGTGTGTCGCCTGGTGTGTCGCCGGGTGTGTCGCCTTGTGTGTCGCTGGGTGTTTCGCTGTTTATGTCTCTGGTATGTTTCTGTTTTTGTCGCCGGGCGTGTCGCCGGGTGTGTCGCCGGGTGTGTGCCGGGTGTGTCGCCGTGTGTCGCCAGTTGTGCCTGGTGTGTGTGTGTCGTCAGGTGTGTCGCCGGCTGTGTCGCCGGCTGTGTTGCCGGGTGTTTCGCCTGGTGTGTCGCTGGGTGCGTCGCTGGGTGTTTCGCTGTTTATGTCTCTGTGTATGTTTCTGTTTTTGTCGCCGGGTGTGTCGCCGGGTGTGTCGCCGGGTGTGTCACCGGGTATGTCGCCGGATGTGTCGCCGGATGTGTCGCCGGATGTGTCGCCGGGTGTGTCGCCGGGTGTGTCGCCGGGTGTGTCGCCGGGTGTGTCGCCGGGTGTGTCGCCTGGTGTGTCGCCTGGTGTGTCGCCGGGTGTGTCGCCGGGTGTGTCGCCGGGTGTGTCGCCGGATGTGTCGCCAGGTGTGTCGCCTGGTGTGTCGCCGGGTGTGTCGTCAGGTGTGTCGCCGGCTGTGTCGCCGGCTGTGTTGCCGGGTGTTTCGCCTGGTGTGTCGCTGGGTGCGTCGCTGGGTGTTTCGCTGTTTATGTCTCTGTGTATGTTTCTGTTTTTGTCGCCGGGTGTGTCGCCGGGTGTGTCGCCGGGTGTGTCACCGGGTATGTCGCCGGATGTGTCGCCGGATGTGTCGCCGGATGTCGCCGGGTGTGTCGCCGGGTGTGTCGCCGGGTGTGTCGCCGGGTGTGTCGCCGGGTGTGTCGCCTGGTGTGTCGCCTTGTGTCGCCGTGTGTCGCCGGGTGTGTCGCCTGTGTGTCGCATTGGTGTGTCGCCGGGTGTGTCGCTGTTTATGTCTCTGTGTATGTCTCTGTTTTTGCCGCCGGGTGTGTCGCCGGGTGTGTCGCTGGGTGTGTCGCCGGATGTGTCGCCGGATGTGTCGCCGGACGTGTCGCCTGGTGTGTCGCAGGGTGTGTCGCCTGGTGTGTCGCCGGGTGTGTCGCTGTTTATGTCTCTGTGTATGTCTCTGTTTTTGCCGCCGGGTGTGTCGCCGGGTGTGTCGCCGGGTGTGTCACCGGGTGTGTCGCCGGGTGTGTCGCCGGATGTGTCGCCGGATGTGTCGCCGGGTGTGTCGCCGGGTGTGTCGCCTGGTGTGTCGCCTGGTGTGTCGCCGGGAGTGTCGCCGGGTGTGTCGCTGTTTATGTCTCTGTGTATGTCTCTGTTTTTGTCGCCGGGTGTGTCGCCTGGTGTGTCGCCTGGTGTGTCGCCGGGTGTGTCGCCTGGTGTGTCGCCGGGTGTGTCGCCGGGTGTGTCGCCGGGTGTGTCGCCGGGTGTGTCGCCGGGTGTGTCGCCGGGTGTGTCGCTGGGCCGAACGACCGCCGATCATCTGTTCACGTCTTCATACCACATGACCTGCGTGCCCCGAGCCATAACCCCGGCCAGCTGAACACACGACGGACCGCTCAACAACTGTACAGACTGGGCGGGCGGTACAAATTGAGCATGTGGTACAATCTGAGCGTGTGGAACAAACTAGGCGTTTGGTACAAACTGGGCATGTGGTACAATCTGGGCGGGAAAACTGCGAAACGGCAATAACCGTGATTCGCGGCGCCACCTTCACCTACTTTGACAAATCGGCGTAATGCCTTGAGGTTTGGCATACGTGAATGCATGATACATGATCGGCAGAGAAGCTCAATTTCGACCAGGGTATAAATAGGTTCGGCTGACACCGATTGGCTTTCAACATGATACCAAAATTGGAGACACTTTTGCGAAATTATAGTCCTCTGTCAAAGCAAATTATTGGTCAGTGTCCTATTGAGTGACGTAAGCAGCAACGTTTGCAAGCTCTAGTTCCTTTGTGGTAAAACACGATGATATGTAAGCTCAAATATCACAAAGTTTGTTTGTATGATGGCATGTAATACTAAAATCACACTGAAGTGTGCTTTATATACTCAGGACACTTTGATGTGCACGGTGGAGATGTATTTGATGGCATTCTTATGCATTTGTGGCATTGTTAGCATCCAAATTCAACTAGATGTCGCTTGCGATGCATCTTGTGATGAATCGATAATATATTTGTCATAATGTTCGTCACATGCGCTGTCCAATACAAGGGTCTGCACACAGGTACCGAAATAAAGCATCATAGAAATTGCAGACTTTCAACACAACACGTGATGTGATGTGCAACACGCGTCATGTTGTACAACACATCGCACCGTCGTTCCTGCTGTCCGACTTACTGCTCGCTCACCTTGTTGGAGACGTTTGGGTCGATTTTGGCCATAGAGAAGAGTTCCTTGATGCCGGCGATGTTACCCTCTTCTGCGGCGCAGAACAGAGCCGATACCACGAAGTTCTCATCCTGCCGACACATCACCATCACCATCACCGTCACCATCACCATCACCATCACCATCACCATCACCGTCACAGTCACAGTCACCGTCACCGTCACAGTCACCGTCACAGTCACAGTCACAGTCACAGTCACAGTCACAGTCACAGTCACAGTCACAGTCACAGTCACAGTCACAGTCACAGTCAGTCACAGTCACCGTCGCCGTCACCGTCACCGTCACCGTCACCGTCACCGTCACCGTCACCGTCACCGTCACAGTCACAGTCACAGTCACAGTCACCGTTACCGTTACCGTTACCGTTACCGTTTCCGTCACAGTCACAGTCACCGTTACCGTCACAGTCGCCGTCACAGTCACAGTCACATTCACATTCACGGTCACGGTCACGGTCACGGTCACGGTCACGGTCGTCACGGTCACGGTATGGTCACGGTACGTACTCACGTGTCTGGTACGTCACGGTCCGGTCACAGTCACGTCACGTCACCGTCACAGTCACAGTCACAGTCACAGTCACAGTCACAGTCACAGTCACAGTCACAGTCACAGTCACAGTCACAGTCAGTCACAGTCACAGTCACAGTCACAGTCACAGTCACAGTCACAGTCACAGTCACAGTCACAGTCACAGTCACAGTCACAGTCACAGTCACAGTCACAGTCACAGTCA
Organism: Imbricaverruca yamaguchii; assembly: GCA_034440575.1. Classification (NCBI taxonomy): domain Eukaryota; kingdom Metazoa; phylum Arthropoda; class Thecostraca; family Neoverrucidae; genus Imbricaverruca; species Imbricaverruca yamaguchii. The sequence goes on from JAOTOL010001628.1 coordinate 777,759, forward strand.
CAGTCACAGTCACAGTCACAGTCACAGTCACAGTCACAGTCACAGTCACAGTCACAGTCACAGTCACAGTCACAGTCACAGTCACAGTCACAGTCACAGTCACAGTCACAGTCACAGTCACAGTCACAGTCACAGTCACAGTCACAGTCACAGTCACAGTCACAGTCACAGTCACAGTCACAGTCACAGTCACAGTCACAGTCACAGTCACAGTCACAGTCACAGTCACAGTCACAGTCACAGTCACAGTCACAGTCACAGTCACAGTCACAGTCACAGTCACAGTCACAGTCACAGTCACAGTCACAGTCACAGTCACAGTCACAGTCACAGTCACAGTCACAGTCACAGTCACAGTCACAGTCACAGTCACAGTCACAGTCACAGTCACAGTCACAGTCACAGTCACAGTCACAGTCACAGTCACAGTCACAGTCACAGTCACAGTCACAGTCACAGTCACAGTCACAGTCACAGTCACAGTCACAGTCACAGTCACAGTCACAGTCACAGTCACAGTCACAGTCACAGTCACAGTCACAGTCACAGTCACAGTCACAGTCACAGTCACAGTCACAGTCACAGTCACAGTCACAGTCACAGTCACAGTCAGTCACGTCACAGTCACAGTCACAGTCACAGTCACAGTCACCGTCACCGTCACAGTCACAGTCACAGTCACAGTCACCGTCACCGTCACTGTCACAGTCACCGTCACAGTCACCGTTACCGTTCCGTCACAGTACAGTCACGTTACGTCACAGTCGCGTCACAGTCACAGTCACAGTCACGTCACGTCGCAGTCACAGTCACAGTCACAGTACAGTCACAGTATAGTAGTCAAGTCACAGTCACAGTCACAGTACAGTCAGTCACAGTCACAGTACAGTTTCACAGTAAGTCACAGTCACAGTCACAGTCACAGTCACAGTCACAGTCACAGTCACAGTCACAGTCACAGTCACAGTCACAGTCACAGTCACAGTCACAGTCACAGTCACAGTCACAGTACAGTCACAGTCACAGTCACAGTCACAGTACAGTAAGTCACAGTCACAGTACAGTCACAGTCACAGTACAGTTAAGTCACAGTCACAGTCACAGTCACAGTCACAGTCACAGTCACAGTAGTACAGTACGTCACAGTACAGTACAGTACAGTCACAGTCACAGTTCACAGTCACAGTCACAGTCACAGTCACAGTCACAGTCACAGTCACAGTCACAGTCACAGTCACAGTCACAGTCACAGTCACAGTCACAGTCACAGTCACAGTCACAGTCACAGTCACAGTCACAGTCACAGTCACAGTCAGTCACAGTCACAGTCACAGTCACAGTCACAGTCACAGTCACCGTCACCGTCACAGTCACAGTCACAGTCACAGTCACAGTCACAGTCACAGTCACAGTCACAGTCACAGTCACAGTCACAGTCACAGTCACAGTCACAGTCACAGTCACAGTCACCGCCACGGAGCTGCTGCCGTGGTATGGGCTGCGGCCAGTGGTTCCCACCGTGTGAATACCGGCTCAGGGAGCGGCGACCTCCACTGTCCCAGAGGTGACCAGTGGTGATCGACACTCCCTGACCAGGAGTGTCGCAGAGGCGACCAGTGATGATCGGCGCAAGGCATCACGGCACGACCTTGAATGTTGACTGAGTAGGGAAAAATGTTGCATTCGTGGATGGAATTTCGAACAGGATCATTCCATTCATTAATGAAGTTTTCATGATAAACAAATTCAGACTTCCAAATGTCACCAATGTCAGCTGGCTGCAAACAAGCTGGCTGCAACTAGTGCCAGCCGTGTGCTTCGGAACAAAGAGTGGAAGTGCCGATTCAGTGACGAAGCCGGGAATTTATAGAGGGGGTGATGGAGCTGCCAATTGAGGACCAATTCATCGGCATCATCAGGGATCTATCTCGCCAGTCTGATGGAGGTGCCGATTCAAGACCGCTTCAAGTATTTTGTTTCTGCAAGGATGATGTGCTGATTCGTAGGAATGTTTAAGGGTGGTGAATGTGCTGATCCAGAGGTATCGCCAGAAAATTGTGCTATAGTAGGGGCGAGGGGCGAAGTGGTAAATCCAGAGAGTTGTCCGATGGTCCAATGACATTCCGATAGTTTTTTTGATGGATTATGAGTGACCGACTTATAGGGGGTCGCCGGGGATTTGTTTCGAGTTAGTAGTGGCAGTGCCAATTCAGGACTGTTTCCGCAATTTTGTGGCACGGACGAGGAGATTCACGGATCAAGCAGATTCAATCAGGAGATTCAAGTTCACGGGATTCACCAGGGTTTCTCTCGAGGAGGTTCTTTCACACACTACCGTATATTAATGCAACGTGTCAAATTGGAGTCCGCATAATCCAATTTACTCCCAATAAATAAACCCATTGGCTGAGAGGAAGAGACATTTGGAGCCAATACACTACTCAAGTAGAACTACTCACTCTATGTTGATTATCTATTTAGTCATGTCTGACACCACCTCTGCAAATCATATGGAAATTCCGGCTCATTTGTAACCACAAAGTAACTGGAACGTTTTCTACCAAGGACTGTATATATCCAACATAGTTAAATAGCCATCATTACCATCACTACCGGTATAATGTACAAATAATAAAACACCTGTATATATAATCCACCTCTATATATAATCCAACAAAGTCATGTATCAAGTATTAGTATACGCGACACACCAGAAAAGAATGTCGGAAAGCGATTATCTACATAAATAAGACGGATGCGAACTTAGCTCATGTTTCACGTACCGCCAGTGATGGCCATGTTCTAGATTAGGGTTTTAGGGCGCATCGACCATGGCAGGTCATTTAGCGGTCATGTTCTAGAACTTGCTATTCCAGCTGGCCGTCTGCGCAGATGTGCACAGATCTGCACGTATGCGGTGAAACAGACGCAGTTGTGAGGAGCTAGGATCCGGAGGTGGAGGTGTGAGGCCCGACCGGATGGGGTCATGCTGCCCTAATAAGCACACTCGATGAATAACTTGACGTTTGATAACATGTTGTACTACAATATTGAACCACTCTAGATTAAGTTCTGTTTTTTGCAACTTCATGTAGTTGAATTCGGTCCCTTGGAATATTTGGCTCATCCCGAAAGAACTTCGCTTTATATACGGTGGACGATTCCACAGATTGGTGGGACGAACTCGGGTTAGAAAAGCATTTGAAGTGGCTATATATTCAAACTGTTCACTATTTACAAATTGGGGAAAAAAGACTTCGTGAAGTAAATAAGCAGCAAGTGTTCGGGTGATAATGCGGAACGGACTAGGGCTGTCCGCGGTTTCGGGTGATAATATGGAACGGACTAGGGCCGTCCGCGGTTTCGAGTTATAACATGGAACGGACTAGGGCCGTCCGCGGTTTCGGGTGATAATATGGCACGGACTAGGGCTACCAGCGGTAGCAGTCATGACTGACCAGTGCGCTTACCGAGGCATGCAAAGCTTGCTGGAAGGATGGGGGAGGGGAACGTTCTGGTTCACACAGGCGATTTTCAAATATGACAACTTGGAAGGGCTAGAAATACGCGACTGGTAGGCACGGCAGCAGAGTCTGTCCTGGAGGTGATGCAGAGCACTGGCACGGCTCCTGGTATCACCAACGGAGTGAGTAATTCTCCAGGAACCGAGCCGGCCATCGTGCCGTATGCAATTACAGAATGACGTCACTGGTTTCCAGGGATACACTTCTGTGTGCGAGAAACATCGTGCTCTGATGTTCTCGGGCTTTGTGTGGACGCGGTATGATACGTGGGATTCGCCACGAAAAAGTAACTTGAAGGAAATTTTTGCGCTTCAGGCCCATCCTTTCCATCCCAACAGGCGTAATGTCAAATTTGAAAAATGCTATATACTTGAAATCACTGACGAGGTTTGACGGAAAAGCTCAATTCTACCGTAACACAACAATTAATTCTTGGCAAATTCCAAATTGCCTAACAGTAGTTATGTGCTCTCTCATCAACCCATTCACCTGCTGGTCAATATTACATTTGGGTCCACGACAAAAAAAAACAATACACTTTGGAGCCATCCATCAAGCTGTGCTCACACAGTAGACGTGGTCCTTTGGTGGGTCCCGGTGTTTGTTTGCCGGGAGCCTACGATGCACATTCCGAACCACGCGCACGTGTCACCCTGTCATCAGTCGAAACACATTGGCGTTCGGGCAGTGGCAAATGTCGCCGACGTCCATCACCAGCCCACGTGAGGAAGCCGTTCGTGCGACGTGCGTTTTTGTTCTCCGTATGTGTTGTTTTTTGTTGCCACTTCTCACGGGAATGGTGGTCAAGACTTGCAATTAGAGGTGGCATATGAACAGAATTGGGACCGAAACTCGGGCCCGGCCGTCTGCCATGACCAAGCTGGGAAACGGTTGTATCAAAATGTACCGAAGCACGATCAAGCGACAGGTTTTGTAATGCATGTGTGCTTGTATGCAGGGTAACATCAAGATGTTTTTCTACTAAATTTAGGTCACACAGGTAATCCACATTATCGCCAAAGACTTCGTCCACTCGGAGAGCATGGATTAAAAACTCTCTTTATCATGATCATCTTTAACAGCGCTTATTCACAGCCGGTACCGCAAACAGCGTCGTAGCCAAGCGCTGCATAAGAATTTGTTCTGCAGTGGGAGTGAACAAATTTTGAAGAAATCAGTGCAACTTTCTTATACGATTTTGAAGAAAATGAGATGCAAAAGGCACGAGCGTGCTGTAGAAAAGCTTTGAGCTACTGAAAGCTACATTTGGGCAATCTTCGCGAATTGTGCATTGATTTTTAGGAATGAAATGACAAGCCCGTCATCGGGTGTGAGACCTCGGCGAATTTGCGGCTTCATTGAGTGCAGGCCGACGGCGAGGCAGTCAAAACGTCTGTGTTTGATCCGTTGACCGTTGACCGTTCACTAATGTTCACTGATGCTTCCAGCCGACTAGCATGCCTCTTCGCTTAGTGATGCATCATTGATGGTGACGTGCCACCTTTATCGCGCAATCGCAGTACTCTAGGTAGCTGAGTGACTATCCTTAACAGTGAGGCGGTTATGTTCGGTGCCTGTTTGACTTTTTAATTTATAAATTTTGAGCTTCATTTAAAATGAACATTCTAACTTTTTATTCACCGTGCAGGATGCGGTTCAAAGTTTTCATTGGGATAACTCACAATGCACTTGTCATCTGTTGGAGACATGCATTAGCGTTTCATACAAAACCTTTCGCGTAGTCTAACTCCCAAACACAGAACACGGCGGCGGTGGCAGCGCCACAGTCTGTGTTGATTCCTTGCATACTACAGATGCATTCAGAACTGGAGAAAGTCCACTTCTTCTCCGATTGTTGCGCTGGGAAATATAAAGATAGACATAACTTGGGAAGTATCTGTAGCAACCAGAAATATTGAAATATCAGATGTGAGTGGATTTTGTTTGGCACTCATGCGTGGCAAAAATGCATGAGATGGAGTTGGTGGGTTAGCTGGGCGAGCGAAATGTCTTGTCAGACTCAAACGGCTATTAGATATGCAAATAATAGCACTTCAGCATTCCTTGAAAACCGCGAGTCGTGCCTCAGCAATAGGACTAACGTCTTCTCTTTCTCAGCGTCCGAAGTTAGTAGTGCAGCCTGTAAGCCTGCCGCTCGGCTAAGTGAATCGTTTTTCTTGAAGAGCTTAAAGAAACTTCACCGCTTTGTGCCGTGAGGCGGAACGAGGGCATGCTAGTAATAAGAGTGCGGATGTCGACCACCGTAGTTGCTGTATCCGAAACTGACATGCATGGCCCTGCCTTGAATAGTGTTGTGTTGAACCTTGGATGATTATATGCACATGATGTTCATGATTCACTTTTAGCTAAGTGTACATGCAACTGGAATGAGTAGCTGCGTAACTAAATAGCTAAATGAAATGTAATTGAGTGGTGTGATGTCCAGTAATTCCTTCAGAAATGAAAGGATTCAACTTCAAAAAGGTCTTAGAAGGCGAACGGATTTTTCATTGGACGCAAATCTTCATTTCAAGGTTAGGTCAGCGTTTATACATACGCGACCTCTGCGACCTCACATGACGGATTTTGCACCGTCGTGCTCTCTGGACAAACTATTTTCAACGACACCCATGCCAAATACCTTGCATAATGTGCATACAACCTTCATTTGTGAGCGAGGTCACTGATCCATGTCTGACCTCTGCGATATCTGATGCAGTTGCATGTGTGGCAATCTTGGTCCATGAGAAGGGCGTTTTAAAATTAGACCCATATGGGTCATACGTTGCAATGCACACGACGCCACTATTTCGAGGTCCAAGCCACTGACCAGGATATGATCTCGTACTTCTGGCGTACTTAGAAATATCATCATCTTGTTTTATGAGCAAACAGCATTGAAACAAAACCCATACCGGTTATGTTCATCGTCACGCACGACAACACTGTCTGGAAGTCAGGCCATTCCCTGTCATTTCACCTCAGTGATCCAGTACGGAACCACCTTTAACAAGATTGACGCCAACTGTTGGACAATTTGTGTGACAATGTTCGGTAACGATAAGAATTAAAATAGGACATTTTCAAAAGCACATGAAGTCGATAAAATGTCACGAGTAAACATAACTTCATAGCTTCTTATCTTAAAGTTGACCTAAGCAACTAGTTGCGTTGCATTTGATAGGTTTTCCTCTTTCAAGCGATATATTTATTAGGTGATTGCTCAAAATGCAACCGTAAAAAAATGTAAGGCATTTTCTATATGCGCTTTCTGTGTGACCTCAACATTTCGATGGCCCGTAACCCATGACCATTAAGACCCAATGAACTGAAAATATACTCGTAAGCTGGGCCACCGATGATCATATGGACCCATTTTAGTCAATATCGGAGGGGAGGGTGTGTGTGTGTGTGTGTGTGTGTGTGTGTGTGAGTAAACCTTGGTGATTTGATCTGAAATCGCCCGTAAATACGACCAGACATGAAACATTGCAACATTGATACCGTACCATCGTCTTAAAACCATGCGCCACAATGCCATCTTTTGCACACCTTAACCTCGCTCCAGCCTTATTATGTTGCTTGATACGTGGCGAAGAGAATGTAGCTACTGCATTGATTGATTGTTGTTGTAACACGTCCTTTTGAAAAATGTATGTCAGTGATGCGCCACAGCACATCATACCTCGCTTGACTATGCACCAACATCTTTGATGATCTGCTGTGTTGAACAATTAGCATGCCGGATTGTGTGGAAACACCGAAGGACCTACATTTGGATTGCTGAACATGAGAAAGCACTATGAAGTTTTTGAAGCTGAAAAGAGTGTGCTGATTATTTTTCAATTATTTATATGCAACAATCAACTGACAGAAGATCCTTTGAAAGCCCGGCGTAAATCCCATGGGCCGGCGAGTAGGCCCGCAGATCCTAACCTCTACACGTCCACCTCCGGCGGTTAGCATAGAGTCTCAGTTCGGCCGAATAGTCACTCGCAGGTGTCGCTGGCGCGTCTGAGCTATTTCCAATGCTTTTAACGCCTGCTGCGCACGAGTGGCCGGCCGCGGGCGTTTATTGCTGAATACTTCGTGCCGTTCCAGGTCTGAATATTCCGTGCCGTGCCGCCGCGTGGTATAAATATTCCATGTCGACCCAGCTACGGTGTTCGGTACTTGGAATGGTTTTCCCCACCTAATGCTTCCGGGTCGCTCGCGTCAAGCTGACCGGCAAGTTAGTACCAAATTATTCACGGCCGGCAAGTTACTGCTGGCTGGTAGTTTAACTGCTTAGTCCGAAAAAAACTAAACTTGGGGTATGGCTTCGTTCAAATAGTGCATGATAACTTACGATGTGGTTCACGAGTGTAGACCTGGGGAAAATTTATATGGCAAATCACGTTCGCTTATCAAACTTTTAGCCTGAATCATGACATTGGAGGTTCTTACTTACTTACCCATGCAAATCCCATCTCCCGTACGTCACATTCTTCGCACGAATTTCCACAGAAAGAGAATCTAGTGTCTCCTAATTGAAGCGCGAAAAGCACACCGGCTGGAAATAACACATCCAAATGTCTGAAGGAAGTTCTTCTGCGTCGCCATTTCCAGAGCGAATTGCTCGCTCCAGTGGTGTTCCATTAGTAATACTCCATGGCTGGCATGTCAACAATGACATTTCACAAGACTATTTTCATTATGACTATGGGGAATATTAAACGTGATCTTGATTTTGCTTTAACACGCGCCCTGGAAGGGTGCCGAAATCCGCCTACCCGTCCGGTGTTTCGTACATAACGACAGATTTTACCGGCAGATTCACGCGATTGTTTGTGTACCTACTTATAAATGACCGGCGCGTTGTTTAAAGGAAAAAAATGAAAATCGACATAAAATTAGAGTTAGGGGTCGCTAAAGTAAAAATCTTTTATCTGCGCCAGACCACAAATATCGGCGCTGATGCGCATTCCGTGTATTGGCAAAAAGAAAGTGTTCTTGGCAAAACTAGCGACTTGTTTGGTGTACATTGATATGCTATGTTGTTTCAAAGTCATGTCAGGTCACCGAGGTCAAGTCAGGTCAAGTTTATGACAGGTTGACACACGCCCTGGAGGGAGGATGACGAAATCCGGCCACCCCTCCGATTTTTCGTACATAACTCCATCTTGTTCCAGCAGATATACGCCATTTTTTTACGTACCTACTTGGAAATGACCGGCACATTGTTTAAAGTAAGAAAAATGTAAATCTGCCGAAAACTTTTCAAGTCAGGGGTCATTAAAGTAAAAACAATTAGCAGCCACAGACCTAAAAAATCGGCGCTGATACGCTTCCGGTATATTGGCAAAAGGGAACTGTTCTTGACAACACTAGCGACTTGTTTGATGCATTTTGTTAAGCTATACAATCTAAAAGTCATGTTAGGTCGCCGAGGTCAAGTCAGGTCAAGTTCATGACAGGCTAATAGAACCAAACTTGGTCAACTGGAGTGTTGTCAAAAATGCAAATGACTGTCATGCGATTGATGTCACTTTACATGTTACACCTTACACATCCCGAAATCTACTGTTTGTCATTGTGTGCCTAAGCATTTCCATACTTTATTCATGTATTTCACTCCTTTCCTTGCGAAGCCAATTGTGCCGAACCCCCCAACGGAGCAGTCGGGTGGGCAGCCCAGTTCCGGTAACTGGAGCAGGTAATGACCTGCTAAAGTGCTCCTATATAGGTGACCTGAGGTCAAATGGTGGAACTGGCATCTGTATTGCATCATTAGTAATGTCCAAAACATCATTAATGTCAATTTTGGAGCATTTAAACACAATCACAGCGATCCATAACAATGACAAGCCAATCCACGCAAAACCAGAACATTTTGTTATTTTGACCTCATTTGACCTTGAAGATATTGACCTAAGGTCATGACATTTGCGCACAATAGAGATCACTATCGTGCCCATCCACTCTGCGAATTTCGTTGTTCTAGCCTTAGTAGGAGCCGAGATCGTAGGGGGGCGGAATCCGCCACCCCCTCCAGTGCGCGTAATTTTCCGATGCCCTCCAGGGCGCGTGTTAAAGGACCTCCAAAACTTGACTCGCCTGCCCGCCCGGCTGCCTCCACAGAGCACACTGTCATCATATCCGTGCAAAGAAAACCAACTAGTTTGGAAGCAGTAATCAGGCAGACCAACGTACGGCGGCAACGATGGACACCATCATGTGCATATGACGTGACGGCACGGCTACCCCGATCACTGCCACCAGTCTCGCAGTGCCACCTGGTCGCAGAACAACTGGTAAGAACGTACTGCGGAACTTAATGCAACTTTGCACTTCCTGCCAAGATAAAACATTTTCCGTGGAATGCTTCAGTCACATCCGTGCTGAAATGGTGGCGAAATCATAGATGCCCTGCGGGCACTGGTCGGAACTGACGCTAATTAAGTGCACTTGTCTGGTGACGTCAGTTCTCATGGAACACGTGGTGTGAGGGAGCAGCCAAGCGTCACTTCCCTTCCGCTGTGGGTTCAACGTTCCACAGGTGCGTCACCGAGTGACCAACCGGCGCGGACAACACGCCACCGTCTGTGTCAGGAGCCGGAGCCGGAGCCGGAGCCGGAGCCGGAACCGATACACTGTCGGCTGACTCAGGAGACACGGCCGGAGCCGGAGACGGAGCCGGAGCCGAAGCCGATACACTGCCGCGGTTGACTTAGGAGACAGGGACGTGAGCCGGAGCCGAAGCCGAAGCCAACACACCACCACCTATGTCGAGAGATAAGCTTGGAGCCCGAGCCAAAGCCAGAACAAATCGATGTGTCGAGAGATACGATAGTTAGATTGAGCTTCTGCCGGAGCCAGCACTACCGCTTCTGTCCGGAGCTACAATCGGGAGCCTGAGCCAACACTCTACCGCCTGTGTTGAGACATGGCTTGGAGCTTGAGTCAACACTACCACCTGTGCTGGGAGATACGGCCTGGAGTCAGAGTCGAAGCTGAAGCCAAAACGCTGCCGTCGTTCCACAGGGACGGCCAGTAGCTGGAGTCGGGGGTGTACCCACCACTACCCTCCCACCGAGCTGGAGTCGGGGATGTACCCACCACTACCCGCCCACCGAGCTGGAGTCGGGGATGTACCCATCACTACCCTCCCACCGAGCTGGAGTCGGGGACATAACCACCACTACCCTCCCACCGAGCTGGAGTCGGGGGTGTACCCACCACTACCCGCCCACCGAGCTGGAGTCGGGGATGTACCCATCACTACCCTCCCACCGAGCTGGAGTCGGGGACATAACCATCACTACCCTCCCACCGAGCTGGAGTCGGGGACATAACCACCACTACCCTCCCACCGAGCTTCACACAGCACTGAACTTCCCCCACCACCGAACTCAGCCATACATGCACAATGAATGCCTGCAATGAGCCCCGGGGTAACCAGACGCGGTCAGGCGAGGAACTAGACTAAACTTTTGTTCCGCTCTACCACGTTCCAGAAATCACATCGCACGAGCCGAACTTCCGTACTGGGCTCTCCGTACTGGTGCGAGGACGACACAGTTCATCAATTTGTCCGAAATGTCACGGGTGCATTGAGATTAAGCAGGATCCATACCTGGCACTCATGACACGGACTTGGGTGTCGAACCTACGGAATGAAGGTATCACTTGAAATGCGCAAGAGCATAATGGGGAGGATGCCCCACACTTACTGGTGGCCTTACGCAATAACTGTAAGTGGCACATGAAAACAGTCATTCGCACTTCGAAAGTTCTTAAGCTTTTCGAAATGTATTAAGATGTGACTACACCTATATTTGCAAACTCAGCCTATTGGCTACCAGGGACTGTACTAGCCGGGTGTTGTCAGCGACCCGGGCGGACCACGATGGAGCTGGCCTGCACCGGGGAGCGACTTTTCACACAGTCAGACAGCATGGCCATACTTGTAGCACCATGTCCACTTCATTCAGGAAGCTGTCGTGCACTCAGAGTTTCTGCGGTCTCTGACACAGAGCGAAACAACATACCCGTATTTGCCTCGTCACATCCAACTAATTCAGGAGTGTGCCGCTTGCCGCTGACTTGAGGCTCTATTACAGCAGAGTGAGCTATTTCATTCCAATGCATTGACGGTGCACACCCAAACCTGCTGGACGGCTTTTGCGACGATTTGTTTGTTTGTTTCGAAGCTGACCGTCGAGGATGGAGAATTGCCTACATGTCCAGGTGGCGTGCCGCAGACGCCAACTGTCACACAAATCTGCCGACTTCGGTAGTGGACCGACACAAATGAGGTTAACTTTCCGCCGTGCCTCCACAGAGAAGAATAACAAAATGTTGGTTTCGTCTGGCTCTTGCAAGAAGCAGAATAGGCTTTCCCTGCCCGCAGCTATGTTTATTAGGGCCATAATCAGGGCAACATGGTGCAGCTGAACAGCCAAAATAACGTATAATCTGCTAATTGGTGGGCAAGTAGGCCTACCAGAACACACGCAGCCTACACAGTGTTGTCGAATTGCATCAAAACACAGGGCCGCTGCACAGTGCTACATCGTCTCAACAATGTACAGGGACACTGCCCAGTGTTGACGTATCTCAGCAGAACACGAGGACAAGATTCAATGTTCGTTGGGCTCGACTGAACAAAGGGCCATTGCTGAACGCTAATTTCTCACCTTTCTATACACACTTTATAGCACTTATCATCCATTGTCTACTAGACATTTCATGGTGAACGGTTAGCGCATGGCTTTTTCTTACTCCCGCGACTAAAGTCCCATGACTTTTTATTTTCGCTCCTGTAAAAAGACCCTTCGAACATCTGTTCTCCCTTTGCGTGTGACAGACCTCACATCAGTGCAGAAGAGCTGAGTGGCGCGTCACTGACCGCCAGATAGCACGTGATAGGCCGCCACGGGGTCTGCATAGAGCGGAACCAATCGCGGCAGGGTCTGCATGCACCGGAACAGACAGCGACATGGTTTGTATGGAGCGACACTGATAGTAGCAGGGTCTACATGGAGCGAAACTAATCGCGCAGGGTCTCTATGGAGCAGAACTAATAGCGACATGGTCTGTATATAGCGGAACTAATCGCGACAGGGTCTGTATGGAGCGGAACTAATCGCGACAGGGTCTGTATGGAGCAGAACCAATCGCGACAGGGTCTGTATGGAGCGGAACTAATCGCGACAGGGTCTGTATGGAGCAGAGCTAATCGCGACATGGTCTGTATGGAGCGGAACTAATCGCGACAGGGTCTGTATGGGGCGGTACTGATCGCGACAGATGACTACATAGAGCGGGTCTGGAAATAATGGTGGTGCTGTGTCGACGGTAACGGCGGTGGTGCAGTACCGAGAGGCACGCGTCTTCAGGTACCCCGGAGTGGGCCGTTTGTCCGTAACTCCGGCCGTCACGACCGGCCGGCGGCAGCGCCTCATTCACTGCCGCCGGTGTGTGTACACTCCTCGACGGCTCCGTCAGTCGGTCAATGTCCCAGTGCGTGTGCGTGTGCGTGTGCGTGTGCGTGTGCGTGTGCGTGTGCGTGTGCGTGTGCGTGTGCGTGTGCGTGTGCGTGTGCGTGTGCGTGTGCGTGTGCGTGTGCGTGTGCGTGTGCGTGTGCGTGTGCGTGTGCGTGTGCGTGTGCGTGTGCGTGTGCGTGTGCGTATGCGTATGCGTATGTGTATGCGTGTGCGTGCACTTGTGCATGTGCGTATACTTGTGCGTATGAGCGAGTGTACGCTTGCACATTTAGGCACATTTAGGTGCATATGCATGCATATGCGTATGTGTATGTGTAAGTGTGTGGTTATGTGCAACTGTGTGCGTGTAAGCAAATTAGGTGGGAAATTGCTGCGTGGGTAAGTAAAACTCCCTTTGTGGTATGTAAATGATGATACACGAAGTTCAGTAAATGTATGTTTTTATAAACATGCTTCTTCAATCTGTCAGCATGTAATGGTTGGGCTGTACAACTGCGGTGTGCTCCGACAAAATTACAACTTGAAGGTAATCTAAGCTATATGTGGAAATAATGTCAAGTGTAGCTGCATATGCTGAGTATTGTAGCGACCTGTTCGACCTGTTGGAACTATTAGAATGCCTTGGTTGGATGACCACGGTAACATGATCTCGTACCACACGCTGTGCCTGCTTTACAAGTACCACATAGCACACGCTGTGCCTGCTTCACATGGACCACATATCACATACTGTGCCTGCTTTACAAGTACCACATACCACACGCTGTACCTGCTTTACAAGTACCACATATCACACGCTGTACCTGCTTTACAAGTACCATATACCACACGCTGTGCCTGCTTTACAAGTACCACATACCACACGCTGTGCCTGCTGTACAACGTGCGCCGTCTGCAGGAGCCAGCTTCGTTAGCCGGTGTCATTATCACAGTAGCCGAGCACCGTGACCACCACATCCGTCAGGACCGGAACCCGTACGCCCCCAGATTGCGGACAGAGATGGGCAGGCGCCGTTCTTTCTCTTGAGGACCTGCCCGGTATAACGAGCTGCCGCACGAGATAAAGAGACTGCCAGTTCCCCTGTTCAGTCGCCGTCGTAGGCAGCATTTGCGTGTGGGACTGGACTGACTGCTCGGATAATACTTGCTGACTTTTGACTGTAGTTGATAACTTCTGACCGTACCTGCTGACTTTTCCCGTACCGCTGACATGAACAATTGTTATATATTTTCATGTGCGCCTGTGACAGTCCTAATTTACTGATGACCTTTGGTTTAAAGCTTGAAAATGGGCTGTAGTCACGAGTCTATTGTGGGTGGCCGGAACATACGTCTTCGTCCTTATCTTTGTCCTTGACTTTCACATGACATGTATGCCCAATACTACCACGTTAGCTGCCATGAACGTTCTCGCCAGGAGGTGCAACAGAAGAACTACAAGCCAGTGTTCACACAGCGGCAATGCGAGACAAAACTCATCAATTGGTCATCGATTCCGTCTCGCGTGACATCCGCTAAGTAACGCCGTCCGTGTGACTGTTCACCGCGTGGCATGGTTCACTAGTCATCGGCTCACATCAAACACCATTCGCACTGGACATCACTCACACCCAGCACTGCTCTCGCCAGACACCACTCCATCAATCACCACTCACACTGGACACCATTCACACCCAGCACTGCTCTCGCCAGACACGACTCACACCCAGCACTGTTCACGCCAGACACCACTCCACCAATCACCACTCACACCCAGCACTGCTCTCGCCAGACACCACTCTATCAATCACCACTCACACTGGACACCACTCACACCCAGCACTGCTCTCGCCAGACACGACTCACACCCAGCACTGTTCACGCCAGACACCACTCCACCAATAACCACTCACACCCAGCACTGCTCTCGCCAGACACCACTCTATCAATCACCACTCACACTGGACACCACTCACACCCAGCACTGCTCTCGCCAGACACCACTCCATCAATCACCACTCACACTGACACCACTCACACCCAGCACTGCTCTCGCCAGACACGACTCACACCCAGCACTGCTCACGCCAGACACCACTCCACCAATCACCACTCACACTGGACACCACTCACACCCAGCACTGCTCTCGCCAGACACGACTCACACCCAGCACTGTTCACACCAGCCACCACTCCACCAATCACCACTCACACCCAGCACTGCTCTCGCCAGACACCACTCTATCAATCACCACTCACACTGGACACCACTCACACCCAGCACTGCTCTCGCCAGACACCACTCCATCAATCACCACTCACACTGGACACCACTCACACCCAGCACTGCTCTCGCCAGACACGACTCACACCCAGCACTGCTCACGCCAGACACCACTCCACCAATCACCACTCACACTGGACACCACTCACACCCAGCACTGCTCTCGCCAGACACGACTCACACCCAGCACTGTTCACGCCAGACACCACTCCACCAATCACCACTCACACCCAGCACTGCTCTCGCCAGACACCACTCTATCAATCACCACTCACACTGGACACCACTCACACCCAACACTGCTCTCGCCAGACACCACTCCATCAATCACCACTCACACTGGACACCACTCACACCCAGCACTGCTCTCGCCAGACACCACTCACACCCAGCACTGTTCACGCCAGACACCACTCACACCCAGCGCTGCTCACAGCAGACACCATTCATACCAGACACGACTCACACCAGACACCACTCACACCCAGCGCCGCTCACAACAGACACTATTCATACCAGATACCACTCACAACAGGCACCACTCACATCTGAAACCGCTCACAACCGGCACCAATGACACCTAGCACAACTCACGCCCGGCACCGCTCACACCCGGCACCGCTCACACCCGGGACCACTCATGCCCGGCATCACTCACACTCGGCACCACTTACACCCGGTACCGTTCACGCTAAAATTCGCTTTATCTATACCTGAAAATAATCCTGAGTGACTTTTGGTGGATAGGTCAAAGGAACGAAATAAAGAATTTAACTAAAAACATTTCACTTTGCAATGCTTGCACATTTTGTTGCCGGCTTGAACATAGGCTAGGGTGGTTCACCAATGTTTTAGGAAGAATGTCAATTTTGTCCAGACACATGATAATGACTACATACATGACACAATTTGCTTTACCCCATTGGTAAGGACGATATTGCACATAATCTGGAAAACACCTACTCCAAAAACGTACGTTTTAAAAGGAAATTCCATTTAAAAGAAATAGCCTCAGTCGAAGTGATAGCATTTGGAACTGGCCGAAATATTCACCTGGAAATTTGAAAGCACATGGGCAGAGGCTCCGGCGATGAAAAATATCCCCCTTTGAGGGGCAATGAATTCTTAGGCTACGCGTATTCATGCAGCAAAACCCACAGGAGTACAGCTCAATAAAAAATATGAGGCGGTCTGTTCATGTCAAGTCCAAAGATTCCATTCAATTCAAGGCATGAATCCAAGGCATCCATATCAAATAAAATTCAAGGCATCCATACATATGGTTGATTGATTGATTTGACATGCTGACTTTTGTTGTACTGTCGTACTAATAGTGGTAAGTATTTTGTAATAGTGTTGACAAGTAT
This sequence comes from Imbricaverruca yamaguchii, assembly GCA_034440575.1. NCBI lineage: Eukaryota > Metazoa > Arthropoda > Thecostraca > Neoverrucidae > Imbricaverruca > Imbricaverruca yamaguchii. The sequence goes on from JAOTOL010001628.1 coordinate 794,401, forward strand.
GCTCTGTTGTAATGCTTTGCCCGACTTTTTGCAATGTCTGGAAGAGAGCCGGCCTTGTCCACGCACGAACCGTTCTATATGATTCATGCGTGCAGAACAACCGAGCAGAAGCAGCAATTGAAAGCACAGGCTTCGTCAGGGATGGGAGCCGACGGCCTCAGCTGGGCTGACTCACGGACAATGTTGGCCGAACTGGGACCAATCCAGCACACCGCCGTCGAAAGCGCACAACGCCGCCGGTCTGAACAGCTTATTGGTGAGAGTTGTGTTGGCACGTGAACCATAGTCCTTCATGTATGTCGGGCACCACGTCATACGAACGGTTCAGCTCTGCTGGGAAGGGCAGTCCCAGACACCATTTCTGAAGAGGAGCCGTGTCGATCGGTTGCCTGGACACCAGGTGGGGGGGAACCCCCTGCCCGATCCAATCACACTTCACCCGTCCTGAGAGGTTATCACATCTACACTTGTCTAGACACTGGGTGTAGATGTGATAACCCCCGCCCGCTCCAGTCACACTTCACCCGTTCTAGTAATCACTTGTCTGGGCGCTGGGTGAGGATGGGACGACCCCCCCCCCACGCTCCAGTCACACTTCACCCGTCCTGGTACAGCGGGATGTCACGCCACGTATAAAACCGCGGGTGATGTGCTTTGAAAATTGTGGCGCGGTGCATATGTGAGCATGAATAATTTAGTGGATTTTGTTTTGGCCCCCGAAGATGTCCGGCGCACTCTAAATTTCGTTTCCTAAAATGAAGGCACGTTACCCTTTTTGAACAAAATTCCGTGCGACCCACCATTTCCAATGGCGTCCAATTCATGAAGGCATGAATATATGTCACATTTGGCAAACAAGCATAGGCAACATTGGTCCGTGAAGAGCACAAAGGGCTTGCTGCGCAAACTGCTGCACACTCATGGAAAATACCACTAGCTTTCATCAGCAGATACTGGGAAGCAGTGCAAGTTTTCAGCAATAGAAACTGGGAAATTCTGTATGCTCTCCACATTGTAGAAAACGAGAGACACTGCCTATTCTTGACGCAAGTGGCCAGGAAATACTGTATGTTTTTACCACCTGCCTACCAGGAGCTGGAGAAAACGTCGAAACATTGTGTGTTCTCAACATTGCGTGCCGGAAACCACTGCATGTTCTCTGCACTAGGGACTGGGAAGCAAGGCGATCCCTAATCAACACAATAGCATGTTTTTCACTTAAGCATCTGACCGACATTCAATATCCAGATTCGTTGTTACAAACCGGGGAGAAACCAGACATACTCTAATCTCGTGAATGTACGACGTCAGTTTATAGGAGCGATCCCATCCAGCCTGATCTGACTTGACTCGACTAAGCCAGACCCATCCCAATCCAGCCAGGCCCGATCCAACTGTCACACTTTAAAACCTCAATGCCGTCTATCCATGGTGCAATCATTCAAGGGATAATTGTTTTCACTCAGGATTGTGCCTTCCCTTTGCGGGAAGGAGTAGTCTAGTGGTAAGTTGCCCGTCTCGCATTCGAAAGATTGTGGGTTTGAGTCTCACATGGCGCTACTCTTCCCCCGCGGCCAATCGCCGTGACAGATTGACGACGCTAGACAACTGAACAATCGACATGTCGTAAAACCCAATAACAGACCATTGATCAGTGCGTTTACGCTTTGTCTCACTTCCATTTTATACACACTGTATTTCTCTGGTGGTTTTGTTGGCAGATTCTGTTCAGAAGAATTGTGCTGCGTACCTCCGGGCCAGTGTAGGTAGCAGTGCCGATTCGGCCGACCATCGGTCACGTGACTACAGCGTCACGCGGCGCGCCTTGTGTGCCCCGGGGCTGTGCGATTCAATGCTATTGGTAGGCACATGCTGCGCTAAGCGCTTCATGGCATTTTATATTTTGTACGAAGTGCAAACACGCCATCATGGATGGCTAATGACGGATATTCCGAGTGTCAGGCTTAATTGGGGATTCGCTAGGGGGAGGGGTTTCACCTGCCAAACAACTCGAGATGATAGTGTAGGATCTCAAGATCAGTTGGGGGGGGGGATCTGGATCGATGAACCTGGACTACCCCAAATACCAATTTGTCCCCGAATTTGGCCACTTTATTTTGCCATCTTGAAATAAAAAAATTAATTTTATTAACATGTTTTTCCTTTTCCCCGTTTTCCATGAACATAGCCTACACAGGGACAACATAATCAGGAAATTATCAATAAAAACTACTACTGAATATGGATAATCCGCTTAGTGCCAAAACGACTTCTTCCCCTTTCGCTTCGCACTGTGCCTAATTTCATTTTCGTTTTATGATAATCATATTTGTAACCGAGTTTCAAATTCCCATCGACCAAAACGGAATAAAAGCAGTACGAAAATAAACAGCATACAACCATCATAACATACTCCACATTGCGATCAGTGCTAATGACCAGGGTCATGAACGATTTGAGAAGACTTAGAGAAGAGAAGACAGTCGCCACCAATACTAAGGAATACTTAGAGGACAGCGATAATATCGTCCCGACTTATTATAAATTATGAGCAATCTTAAACTTACCTAGGTTTTTCTAAAAAAATAAATTTAATCTGAGTTGTTGCTGGGGTGGTTTTAGGAACCAGGGTTCTATTGCTAAGCAGAGCCTGTTGCGTGTACTCTGGCCCCACCACCCAATCCATGAATTCCAGTTCAACGGCAGAAATTTGATCGTAAGTTTTACGTGCCGTTGATGCACCAACACAGCCGCCCGGTAGCTGGTCCCGGCCTTATCGCGCCAGCTGCCAACTGACACTCCCGGCCATGCGCGCTAAATGCGAGCGCGCGAAGCGACTCGAACCCTGTGTTGCCAGGACAGGAGAGACCAGTGCAGGCCAGCGCCCCAACCAGCAGAGCTACCGGGGCGGTTGACAAGAGTAGCATGTCAGTAAGGTAGACAAGAGCAGTATGTCATACTCGACATTTATGCAACATTCTCTTAATTTCTAATGGATTGGATTGGATTGTGGCTTTACGACGCACTCAGCAGCGTGGCCATATGGCGTCGCCTGCCTCTCACCCTGGTAGGAAGGGCGGGCATCGCGAGGAATCGAACCCCGTACCTCTGGCTTGCCAGACGCTCAGATTAACCACCGAGCTACCAACGCCCCTAATTTCTAATGGGTTTGACTTCCAAAGTTGGTGGATTGGCTGCCAAGTTGGGGGGGGGGGGGGGGTGCTGAGCTACAAGTTGGGGTGGGGGACTAGAGCCCTTCCAACTGAATAGGATCCTATACCCATGACTCGAGAACCAAAAGGCGCAGAGCTCTCACATCTCTCGACACCCTTCCGGTCAACTACGGCCGGTACCATTTTTGTCAGAGGTCATCCTAGATAACTTGCTGTGACAACCGTTTCCGTTCAGACACCACGAGCTGGGCATACTCGCGCCGATTGGCACCGATATTTTGATTTCATGGATAATGGCAACCCAATACTGGCATTTATTTCCTGAATCTTGAGAGGCACCAAACTCCTTTCAGAGAAAGAAACAAATGCTCAATCAATAGCTCAGTACAACAGGCCTTCTTTGTTGATCAAAACGCCTATGCATTTGGTTCTGCCGATGGAACACAAATAATTAGCACTATGTAGCGTTCAATTCATGCCGGTACATGAAATGAATATGGTTGAATTACATGTTAGCAACACCGACAATTTTGTGAGGCCTGCACCAGTGTATTTCACCCATTTCCAGTGTCATCATAGGTCAAACACCAGTTGTACGTATTAGCGCACTCATGATTATATCGCTATTATTATTGCTTACATACTATTAGGAACTATCTTTTTATTACTAATTATAACGTGTGAAACTAGCATTTGGGGTTGCGAAAAAGTTGGTACGCGGGTGAGAGTTTATAAATTCACGTACTCTGCTTCACAATGACGGCCATGTAACGTTACCGGCGACAGCAAGGCAACATGTCTGCCCCTCGGAGCATACACGATATCCGATTGAATCAGCTCAATCAGTTCATTAGGTGCTGATTGAGACGGGAGGTGGGGTTGGGGCTAGTTGCATCCCCCAGTCATCCCTCCGACTCGGCCAAGACCTGAGTTAAGGTCCCGGCAGTGCGCATCATTTCTACCTGCCACCAGTGGCGATGCAATGTAATCGGCAATTGAATGCCACACAAATACCATCTTTTTCAGCATACCAGTGTCGGTGAACATTTCAGATGAGCTAACATGCTATTGATGTGAGCAAATAGCAGCTTACGATACCCACCAGTATTGAAGCACAACCAGCTGGCCTTTCCAGTTACCGACAATCGCATAAGGGCCGATTTCTATATTTGCTTACTTTACTTCATTTGTTATTGCTATATTTGTTCACACCACAACAGATAGCCATGATGCGTTTCGTCAGCAGTGGTGAACTCAACACAAGTACTTCATGAGGAGATATTTTATGATTAGGAAAAAAGTTACCACGAAACTCAGCACACAGCGATGAAGTAAATGGTGTTAAGTGTTAAACAGTGAAGTGTTAAACATTGGCGTCACCACGGAATTGCGATATAGTGGCGGAGGGATTGTTTCGGTCCATTCTTCCCATGCAACATCACGAATGTCCCTACTAGTCACTACTAAATGTTCAGCAGCTTGAGGATGGGGGACGCCGGGTCACCAAAATGTCAAGTCGATGTAAAAACTTCACAAGCCGTCCAACAGACCAACTAAGCAACACGTGTCTCTAGAAAGCGACGACAAGCGACAAATGTCCTTTGGGCACAGAAATGACACTGGGCATGGGATTCAAAACTCTGGTGGATGGATGGGCAGATCCGTGCCCCTACATTGATCACCGTCCACCGGGCCCTACATGTCCGGTGGACGGTGGAGGCGTGCCACCCGGCTGCCGTTCTCACCCTTTGTGGGGCCCCGCTGCGGGCCATCTCCGCTGCACACTGCTGCCACCAGCGCCGCCGAGCCGCGACAAACGTACTCGGCAGCGAGCGCCGCGGCCGCCGCCAGCGCCGCCACCGGCCGCGCCGCGAACTAACGCAACACTGATCCGCTCCCACAAGAGTCTCAGGCGCACACTCATGATTTAGTCGCCGAGCTATTGTACAAGATCAGAGCGTTCGCCTAGAAAGTACGCAAAATCAGAACTTGAGTACAAGTACCGCAAATGAACAAACAAAAGAACAACAGAGGAGCAGCCAAGGGGGCGGTCCCATACCCTTTAGCACCCCAAAAATACACTAGATCAAACAATCAATTTGAGACTTTCACACACATTAAGCCATAAATCTTCGGCGCACTTCGCACGTAGGCAACTTTCTCTATTTCATCACATCTTTATGGTCCCCCTCCCTGAGAAAATCCTGGCTGTGCCTGAAAGTGTATATGCAAGCGAGTTCCCCATGTCAATGCATTCTCTCCGCTGTCAAGGGTTCACACATCAGTGGCAAACAACCGAGGCTTGAAGCACGTCGTGGCACATTCGGCAACATGACGTTAAGACAATGAACAGCTTTTGTCAGCAAATCTAGCAGTCCCAACAGGATTTTCTCGATATGATCAGGTAATAAATAACAATAATACTTTAATTCGGGGGAAATGGGTGGCCAATCATTGAAAAAGCACAGCAATGAACTTCACCGATGTACATTTCACCTTATGGAAACGCCTGCTCTCTCCATTCCCAGCCTATCATCTACCATCCAGCATCTTGATCGTCCGGTTCCCATGCTGTCAGTACCGTGGCAGAGCAGTTGTCGACCACGAGCTTCCTGTCGCCCTTACGGCCCGTGAGCAGTGGACATTAGACTCCGTCTTGAAGAGCCCTGCTCTGGGCAATCATTTCCTTCATCCCAGTTCTCAAGTTCTCCGACGACGTGAAAATACCCCGAGATAATCGTACATATATTTTGCAAGCACAACAACGGATAGCCAGACCGGTTCAGGAGAACATGACGCGGGAACACATCACATCATGTACAACTCACTCTCTGTACCTACGTTGCGCCTTCACCAGAAACTCGTCCTCTACGCACCACATCCCCCTCCACTAGCCACGATTCCAAGACCAACTTCGACACTCGTGGTGATTCAGAAATACAGTGAAGCTGGTGCAATACCGAAGTCGCATATTCGAAAGTTATGACTCTCATGTGACTGCATGCTGCTCGAAGTGCACACATGGGATGCCAGCTCATCTGATATGAGACTAGGTGTGCTATTCCGGCCTCCCACAAAATTCGGGGCAATCGAATGTGGCGTAGAACGGCCAATTGAGGGGCAGCCACCGCATGCCATCACTGAGTTGCTACTGCAGCAGAGCCACAGTCAGCATCTCATCACATGGACTTCCGCTCGTCCATGAGGAGATGGGAGCTGGAGGGCAGTTGCAGAGTTCACCCTCATCGTTGGCAGCTTTCGGTCGTGCCGAATATTTTTGTGACACTCGTCTGGTGGCATGAACTTCTTACCACGGAAAGGGCACTCGACAAGTAGCAGAAAAGCAGCAGAATATCGAGCTATCGACAGTGGTAGTGTAGTGAAAAGCGGCATATTACGCGGCAATGGGCTCTTCATCTTCGGAGGTTAGTATTGTCAGCAGCATTGATGCCGACCAGTTGGAGGAATAAATTGCAGAGGACTTGCACCTCTACGATTTTGAAACTCATTTATAAACATCCGACGGTGAACTGGGAAACATAAGCATTTTCCGTATATATCTATCCTGTTTTGTCATGGTACGGGGTACAGAAATTAAATAACTCCTCCAAAGTGGAATATGTTTAATGTACTTGAACTTGTGTTTCCTATGGCACTGCGAGTCACAAAGCCCTGCAGACCCAAATTATATATTATATGCATTTCTTCTTGACAACAATTATCCTTCCTAGATAACATTTGGAACATCGCAATATATGCGATGCAAAGTGAAATAGCACATAGTATGCTTTCATAAAATGCTCACTTTGTTGTATATGGTGGAATATGTGGACGGGTGAAAGATGAGCTCCATGATTTTGTGATTTTTTTCCGGCCGTAGGAGTGGAGTGGAATTAGAGCGACCTTGATAAGCGCCCAAGGTGAAACTTCCTTCTAGTGGTACCACTGCTTGGAAGATGTTATACTCGGTGCCAAACTTTTGGAGCGTTCCTACACTAATGCCCAGTCACCCTGTGCCACTCACTCACTCTCGGCTGGCTGGCTGACTGGGTCCAGCACCGCCTTCGTCGGGACACTTGACATGTCAGATGTCCACTCACTAGCCGGGCCAGGCCAGCTTCTCGTCTGGTAGGAGGCACACTAGACTGGAGCTGTCAGAACCGCCAGTCGAACCCCGGCGGTAGAACACTGCTTACCGTCGACACCCGGATCGCGTTAATCTCACTCCATAATGCGCGAGTCACTTGTGCTGCGCAAGACCGAGCTGAAGCTGCTAATATCGGAGAAGCCGGATGCGAAGCGCCCATTAACACGGCAAATGAGCAGCATAAATGCGGAGCACGCATAAGCATGAGTGGAAGTAAGAGGCGGAGAGTATCTCTGGAAAGCGTTTGCAAACCTCGCATCTCTTGACGCGTTTGAACATTCCGAAGCTGTGCACGGTGTGCATCGTAGCATCGTGTGTGATGCTGATCCTGCATCGTGCACACATGTACACGCATCTACACACTGTGCGTATTTGCAGCCAACTGAGCTGAAAAAGGCAGAGACTCGGCCGAAATTGTATGGGCCGATACAAGCATAGGATCATTCATAGCATTCGGCCAAATCACTCTTCCATATTTATAGAGCTTCGTTCATTCACGGTGCGAAGGAAACTGACAGAACTTAGTTTGAAATGTTATCCAGAACAAACCAGCACGGCCGTATGACGCCGATAATAGTAGTTAGGACACTGCACTCAACACGCTCGGCCCAGCTGGGGAGGAGCTCTTACCGGAGAACGCACCGTGATTGCCGGTGTTCTCGCGAGTTGCACTGACAGAAGATCCGACGATTCATCGAGAGCGGAACAACTATCCGACGATTACGTCCACCCAACACGAATCACGTGAAATTGTACCGTGAAGACAGCGGGTCCGATGAAGAAGCAAGGAGCACCCGATGTCCCCCACGCGTGTGTTGCGACGATATCCGAAGCGTTGGGATCAGTGTGTGGCAAAACTGGTCCCCGGTAGCATCAGACGCTACGTGGGACACCTTTTCAAGCTACATTTTTAATCTAGACGCCTTTGGAAGGATAATCCGCATCTGACAACATTCTTACTCAAGGCGTCCGAGGTAACACCACCGCGGGAATTACATTCAAAATGGAAGCTTCTGAATAATACGACGGTCGACGCGGCTCCCCGGTGTTCGCTGATTTCGCGTCTGACGACACTGATCAACACCCTCGATGACATAGCCCCGTGGTAAACATCCAAAGCCAGCCCTTTCAGATTCAAGGCATCCGACAACACTGCACCAGCGGCCAATCGGCTTCAAGCGTCCAGCTGTGACTGGTGACGGTAGAAGAACAATTGTGGAGGAGTAGTTCGCTTGTAGACTAGCAGCGCACATATCTTCGAGATCAGAAGGCTCGCTGCAATATGAGCCAACCAACATCATGACTTGGCCGAAAGGTGGCATCACATGAACTCTGACAATGAGGCGGACTGGTTGGCCTAGTTTCCGTCCTCCGATGGATTGGATGGATGGATCATCATGCCTTGGTAGGATGTATTATGTAATGACACAATCTGGTAATGGCAGACACTGGCTGACTCCTCTCGTCTTTACGGTATATGTTGTGGCCTTTTCTGGATGCTCATTTCAGGAGCAACAGGCGGAGATCCCATAACAGATTGAGCTCCAGGTACGGCATGAACATTCTACTCCAGACACATCCATTAGTCCATTCGAACTGAGCAGATTCTTGTAAGCCGCAATGTCTTGGACCTGGATGGGGTATTTAACCAGTAGCAGGTGCGGCTCGACGAGTTACATTTATCAAATTACCATTGGCAGTGTTTCTGGCAAATCAATTTTATCACGTCGCACTTGTCGCTCAATAATTTATCTGGACGGATGGCGACATCCCATGATTTAGTTTGACCACCAGTAATAATTAGAACAATACGGTTAGAGGAATGAAGTGAATCAGTGAATCAACCGTTCCAAACATTGAACGGTTGGCGGCTCGTGGTACTACATGGAAGACAAGAAACACTGACAAACGTGAAGACTAACGGGACGACCTGCATGGTAAAATAATTTTTCCACCTCGAATTGGTATGGAGCGCTTGTTGGAGAAAAACCGATCGTTGCTGACATCTGTTGCTGTTTGCTTCCGCTATTTAGTATTATTGCATTTCTGAGCCATCTGACTACCACCACATCGTTTCCACATACTGTGCAGTGCTCGCTCGACTCTGTGTTCCTTCCCTTGGAAGGCACATTGAGTCCTGGTCCACGTCTGGCCCTGACTAGAATAGTTGGATGTCAGCGCCGAACAAGAGCAGAGACGTATCGTATGTACCTTGTGTCTCGTCCAGAGAAACATTCTGGTCCTGGACCACCAGGTCTTGTGTGCTAGCAAGGGATTCCTCCTGATTTTGTGTAATATCCAAGTCCTGGGTGTCATCAGACTGAACCACCAGATCTAGTGTGGTACCAAGGGCCTCGTCCTAATTTGGCGTAATGCCTGTATGATATGTAGCTCTTGTCTGGGAGACATAATTTCGTTCCGCTCTTCTGTACTATCCATCACAACGGTCCGATCCTGGGTATAGCCCGTTGGAGTGCTTGTGTCTACTGTTATTTCTACAGGTATGCTCGATTTTTGCATGGTATCAAGAAAAACACTGGCACTTTGCTTAGTTTATATCGGCATGGCCTGATTTTTGAATACTATTCGGAGGTATTGTCTTATTTTGTGGTATTTTCACCCAAGTTCTGACTTTGTGTGCTTTCTAGGGGAACACTCTGGTCTTGTACAATAGCTACAGGCACGCACTGACCTCGAACACTGGCAAGGATAACCCCGTTAACATCTGCCCCTTCTTGAGGTGTCTGATATTGTGCACCATCTAGAGAAGCACCCTTATCGTGTGTGTCATCTTAAGGAAGGCTCCGGTCGTGTATGTCGTCTAAATGATGACTTTTGTTTGTGGCAGCTTGAGGTACGCTCTGACTTTGCGCCGCTCCATCCAAAGAACCGCTCTTATCCGGTGTAATTTCTGTCGGAAAGCTCTGATCTTGTGCACCAACCAATGAAATACCCTTACCGTTTGTGTTATCCTGAGGAACGTGCAAATCTCGTGCACCATCTAAAGAGCCACTCTGATGTATGTCATCCTGAGGAACACTCTGACTTTGCACACCCTCCAGAGGACAGCTCTTCTCATGTGTACCATCTTGAGGAACACTCTGACCTTTTGCATCACCTAGAGGACTACTCGTAGCGTGTGTGCCAAGCTGAGGTACGGTGTGATTTGTTTGATTATATGGAGACACATTATCTAGACTTACGTCCTGATCTTGCGTTTTAACGGGAAGCACATTTGTACCTTGCGAATCATCTAGGGGTAAGTTCTGATTTTTTCCGACATCTAGAGGCACGTTCTGACCTCGTGTACTTTCAAGTTGGCTGCTCTCAGCTTGTTTCTTATTCAGTGTACATGTTTGTTTGTTATCCAGAGAAGCATCATGACCTGTGGCAATATCAAGCTTCTCGTGCAACCCATCATCTGATAAATTTTGTGTTTCTGTCAAGTTTGGTTGGTCCTTTCGGCCTTCTGCAATATCCGTGGAAATTGATCGACATTGTACACTACCAAGAGAAACGTTCTTGCTTTGACTGCCATCAAGCGAAACGCTCTGCCCTTGTACAGAGTCTAGCGGAACATCCGGATATTGTGCTCTATCCACATGAATGTTCCGACTTTTGGCACTACCAAGAGGAATTTCCTGAACCTTTTGCAAGATCTAAGGGTACATCCTGACCTTGTGCAATATCCAGAGGCACATCCTGATCTTGTTGAATATCCAGAGGTACGACCGGACCTTGGGACTTATCCATGGTCACGTTGCAAGCTGGCAAAACATCCAGAGGAGAACCTGCACCGACAGAGGGCACGTCCTGAACTTTTGTAGAATCTGGAGGAGCATCCTGAGCACGTGCATAGCCCTGAAGAGCAGTGTGTCCTTGCGTGCCATCGGCAGGCCCACTTTGGTCAGAATGGACACATTGTGACTGGTCTGGCAAACTGGCAAGATCTTCGATAACCACGCTTGGGCCATGCTCGGCATCCAGCTGCTTATCCTGAACTTGTGAAGCATTAGGAAGAGCCGTTTCATCTGATGTACCGTCCACAGGCACGCTTTGTTCTTTCGCACCGTACAGTGCTACGTTTTCATCTTGCGTACTTTCCACCGGCAAGTTCGGATCTTGTGTCGCATCGTGGAGAAGGTTCGAACCCTGAGTGTTATCTAGGGCCTCATGCGGAATTTGTTTTTCATCTGGAAGTATTTCCTGCATACGCTGTTCATCACGAAGCACGTCCTGAGCTTGTTCCACACCGACTGGTGCATCTTGACCTTGTGCTCCGTCAAACGGCACACCCTGACCTCCCGCTTCGAGTACCGTCACCGTTTGATCTTGCGTGGCGTCGGGCGGCCCTGCCTGGCCTGGTTTTAAAACACCTGCTTGTTCCTCACCGACTGGTACATCTCGACCTTGTGCTCCGTCCAACGGTACAACCTGGCCTCCCGCTTCGAGTACCGTCACCGTCTGATCTTGCGCGGCGTCGGGCGGCCCTGTCTGGCCTGGATGAACACCTGCCTGTTCCCCACCGACTGGCACATCTTCGCCCTGTGCTCCGTCCGACGGCACACCCTGGCCTCCCGCTTCAAGTACCGTCACCGTCTGATCTTGCGCGGCGTCGGGCGGCTCCGCCTGGTCTGGACGAACACTTCGAGACTGGTCGGGCCACCTCGCGAGAACATCCATGGCTACAGTAGAACTGGGACCGTCGTGCAAAGGCTCTGTCTGACCTTGTCCACTATCAGGAAGTACGTCCACATCCTGCACGACCTCCACAGAAACGCTGTCGTCGTGACCTCCACCAGGAGGTTCGCCCGCACCGCCTCTACCAGGAGGCTTGTCGACACCACCTGCACCAGGAAGCTTATCGACACCACCTCCACTCGGATGTTCATCCACACCACCTGCACCAGGAAGCTTATCGACACCACCTCCACTCGGATGTTCATCCACACCACCTGCACCAGGAAGCTTATCGACACCACCTCCACTCGGATGCTCATCCACACCACCTGCACCAGGAAGCTTATCGCCACCACCTCCACTCGGATGTTCATCCACACCACCTCCACCAGGAGGCTTGTCCGCACCACCTCCACCAGGAAGCTCGCCCGTACCACCTATACCCGGAGGTTCGTCTGCACCACCTCCACCAGGAGGCTTGTCCGCACCACCTCCACCAGGAAGTTCGCCCGTACCACCTATACCCGGAGGTTCGTCTGCACCACCTCCACCAGGAGGCTTGTCCGCACCACCTCCACCAGGAAGCTCGCCCGTACCACCTATACCCGGAGGTTCGTCTGCACCACCTCCACCAGGAGGCTTGTCCGCACCACCTCCACCAGGAAGCTCGCCCGTACCACCTATACCCGGAGGTTCGTCTGCACCACCTCCACCAGGAGGCTTGTCCGCACCACCTCCACCAGGAAGTTCGCCCGTACCACCTCCACCAGGAAGTTCGCCCGTACCACCTATACCCGGAGGTTCGTCTGCACCACCTCCACCAGGAGGCTTGTCCACACCACCTCCACCAGGAAGCTCGCCCGTACCACCTATACCCGGAGGTTCGTCTGCACCACCTCCACCCGGAGGTTTGTCCCCTCCAGAATATATAAAGTCAACTTTCGACGCTGAAGACCCATCCAACACGGGAGAGACTAGCGGAAGCAGCGGAAGCCCTGCTCGAGCGGACACTGGATCAGACCCATCTTCCGAACTAGGAGTCTCTGTAGTCTCCTTCAGTACAGGGAGACGCTCGGCGGACGGGGAGACCTGAGGGACAGCACCAGCCGTTGAAAGAATTCTCCAAGAGAGGAAAGCCGTCGAACTGTAACGTTGATGGTTATTTTACTAGCAAATATATAATAATCATGATGCATTCCGTTACTATGACTAAGATTTACGTGTATGTTAATATTGCGTGAATGGCACTGATATGATGAACCATTTGACGGCATGAACCTGGCACGATGTCTATGGTTTAACCAGGCGGTATGAAAGAGCTCGAATACGTTTTAGGTGCAATAAGTCATTCAACGTATGCTATATGCAATATGCAATAGGTATACAATGTTGAGCGTGTGCAATAAGCAACGTCTGCAATGGGCAACATACACAAGGAGGCATGCAATGTAGCGTATTGTGCCACCCAGCGGTCTACTAAAATGATATCGAGCTTAAAATCAGTTTGGATTTTTTTCTTAAATCTGGAACACACATGTTCCATGTTGCTGCAGCGTTCGATTATTTTGCTTTCCTACTTCCTTTGCCATGGGCAGATACATTCGCGCTAATATTTTATCCATGTATTAACGGGCAGCTAATTCGTCATGCAGTGTACGTGCTGTTCATATCAGAAACACTTTATGATAGACAATGTGTGGACAATGCTGGGCGCACGTGTCAAAGATACGACGTGGCGTTAAAGGGTGGCTAGGGAGCTGGGTTATGCACTTCTCACGAAACCACCCAGAAAATGCATGCGGTTGTTAATTGACCACAACGCGTTTCTTTCCTTGCATGTAATCAAATTTGTTATGGAGAGAAGGGAGACAAATCCCACATCATGTATTTCACGGTAATTCTAAAATACCACATATGTGATCTAACGCCAGTGCGCAGCCACAGTTTCATTGTCTGGTGTTTTCTTCCACAACTTTTCTTCCATCACTACATCATCCGAGATCGAATAGTCTTCAGGGAAGCGATCAAAGTGACGTCATACCCGGAGTATTTGAGTATGCATATGCACGATCCAGCTATTACTAAGCGCCATTGATATATCCGAAACGAGGCGGTGCACTAACCACCTATTAAGTATCTTCCACGAGCAAGGCGCTAAGCTGGTACGATAACACCGAAAAATTATCATCAGATGGTTGAGTTTTGGCACCACTGTATGTTGCAGTGCATCGAGTTGCATGTAATGCTCATAATCAGCGAAGGAGCATTATGTTCTGAGGCATAATTCTGTGCATTTTGGGAACAGTCAATTTCACGTCTGTCATGCCAGTTTACTATTCACGATTCATGGCATGAATCATGCATAGTATTCTGGCCTACTTCGCTTCTAGATCAAATGAATACGTGTAGCGTAACCAACGTTAGAGCTAACGTACAACGTACAACGTAGAACTAACGTACAACAAGCGGACGGGCAACTTTGCCCGTCCACTTGTTCCTCAGCAAACATGTTATGATTTTTACCGGTACAGATTACAATCGTTATACTTGTATACCTTGATTATCGACAACGCTCAGCGATCAGTGGCCGTTCGTGAGACAAAAGCAACGGTCATTGGAACAGATCGTTAGGCCATTGATGAAAACCCGTGAAAAGCCATTGATGAAGGTCGTCAATGCGACCCGGTGTAAGCGATCCCCAGGTTTGAGGTCATGATTCCTAAGTGGTCTGTACGGTTCCTGAGTCATCTGCATGTTACCGAGGAAATAGACGTAGTTTCTGGGTCATCGATGCGGTCATTGGGTCACCCATAGGGCCGTTGGGTCATTGGCATGGTACCTGAGTTATTGGCACAGTCCTGAGTCATTGGCACGGTACCTGAGTTATGGGCACAGTCCTGAATCATTGGCACGGTACCTGAGTTATTGGTACGGTCCTGAGTCATTGGCACGGTACCTGAGTCATTGGCACGGTACCTGAGTTATTGGCACGGTACCTGAGTTATTGGCACAGACCTGAGTCATTGGCAAGGTACCTGAGTTATTGGCACAGTCCTGAGTCATTGGCACGGTACCTGAGTTATTGGTACGGTACCCGAGTTATTGGCACAGTCCTGAGTCATTGGCACGGTACCTGAGTTATTGGTACGGTCCTGAGTTATTGGCACGGTACCTGAGTTATTGGTACGGTACCCGAGTTATTGGTACGGTACCCGAGTTATTGGTACGGTACCTGAGTTATTGGCACAGACCTGAGTCATTGGCAAGGTACCTGAGTTATTGGCACAGTCCTGAGTCATTGGCACGGTACCTGAGTTATTGGTACGGTACCCGAGTTATTGGCACAGTCCTGAGTCATTGGCACGGTACCTGAGTTATTGGTACGGTCCTGAGTCATTGGCACGGTACCTGAGTTATTGGCACAGTCCTGAGTCATTGGCACGGTACCTGAGTTATTGGTACGGTCCTGAGTTATTGGCACGGTACCTGAGTTATTGGTACGGTACCCGAGTTATTGGTACGGTACCCGAGTTATTGGTACGGTACCTGAGTTATTGGCACGGTACCTGAGTTATTGGTACGGTACCCGAGTTATTGGTACGGTTACCCGAGTTATTGGTACGGTCCTGAGTCATTGGCACGGTACCTGAGTTATTGGTACGGTACCCGAGTTATTGGTACGGTTACCCGGCCGCAGCGAGTGCGGATCCTGGGTTATCAATGTCAATATATGAGTGAACGAGGAATGTTGCCATGTCACTCCAGCATCCATTATCACCAAAGCTTTGGGTGAAGAATCATTCCAGTGTGCTCCAGTCAAACTGTTTAAGTTGCGGGCGAAGTGGCAGAGCGGCTTCGAGACATTGATGAGAGAAACTCTGACAAGCTCCGATATGAAAAGATATGACGTAGTATCCGATGAGGTGACATGCAGGGCCATGCGAAAGATGTTAGAGGATCCCCAAGAGATCAACGCTGCTTCAAAAAGGAAGTTAAATTGCGCTTATTTGATTAGTGGTAAAGCTCATCACCGGCCCCATTCTCTGCACTTCCACAGCATGTCCTTCACAGCCACCAAAACACGATATGCAACACACATTAAATCTTAACCTCCGTAGTCTTTCACGTTGACATCGAAGGTTTCGCTCTCCTTTAGGGGATTTAAGCGATTATAAGGGATTATGTAGGGGTATAGAGAAGCTGCTTAATTTAGTAATCGGTATTCATGAACCTCACTGCAGAGGAAAGCGGGAATATATTTCAAGAGGAGCGGTATCCATACGGCGTTGTAAGAAAAGAATGGACCAGGTGACTGAAACACTCGGCATCTTTTGTCATGTGCCGAAGTCCAAGCTAGCATCGCTTATATGGGATTAGCCTGCTCTGTATTCCTAGGTGCTTAGCGCTGGTTTTCAACAATATTCATATGTCTCCGCAACATAATGCTACAAAAAATTAACGTTTGTGAATATCAGAAGTATATGGAGAAAGTACGAATAAATTTATCCCCTGAATCCGAAGAAAATAATTTCATAGTTGAATGGGTGCATAACTTTCAGCGAATCGTCCGGAAGAGCCGAGATGAATAACTGCAAATGATAAACGCAGGGAATTATAACACGTTCCAATCTATGACTGCATAGCTTCACATACCTTTTCACACTGATTTACCGATAACGTCATTTAACTTTACATCAACAAACTGGTCAATAACCGATGATCATTAAGCAATCAGTTGTCAGAGACAATTGCTTAAAAACGTTCACCTATGATAACTTTAAATTTAGCGTTGAATTAAATTCACGGGATGATGAAAATTCCCTAAGTTTCTGATCGTTGAAATATTTCTACTACCACTTCACAAAATGGCATTGGTGTGTCTTACCCATCTCATGCCGAATTGTCACCTGTAAGCACACCAAGATATCTTGCACAGCTGCTCCGTTCTATATGGAAGCTATTTATCTTCATATCAAGGTCACTATATATCATGCCAGAAAATATTGCATACCAATATTTTCCGCGTTTAAAGGTAATTTATCAGTATGACATCATGCTGTAATTTTGGAATTAACTTATGCAATGTACAATATTTATATCAGACAGCAGTTACGATAAGACAAGTTATAAGCAGCTTAATCGCTTGTAAATATTGCCCCCAATGCTTCCAATGTAGTTTTTTAAAGAGCAAAATATTTATGTTTGCTGTGTGAAAGGCCTTTTGATGTCCAAATTGAAGGCACAAACTAATATATTGCTGATAAGAGCAATATGTTATTGTTTCCTCGATATGAAGAACAGTAATTGACATGCATGTGCATTATCAGAGAGGGTATGAGTCAGAAGCAAAATGCGCAGTCACATCACCGATTCGGAGACCCTTTCGGTCTTTTTTGCACTTCTTAAAATACTGTTTGCATCGCGCCGGTCGACACTTCAGGAGTGTTGCCTATCAGCCGCGTCACCAAAACATCAATGATTGTAGGACTCATCATGCTGGTGCACGTTCGTCAAAAATAGTATCGTAGAGACCTGGATTAGAACTCGTGACCCCGACATTGCTCCTGTCCAAGGATCAATTAGGTCATTTACCACTCGGTCACAAACGCAAACCATGAGTGGTTAAGGCGTGAAGTCAGTAAGCAGGTCGATCGAGTTTGCAGCTGTTGAGCCACTGACCAATGCATGCCATGCCAATGAAGGCTACAACACAATATAGCCTTCATTCACATCAGGTTATGATGCTATCACCAATAGCCTGATGACGTCACCGACAGATTACGCGACGTCACTGATAGGTTGATGACGTCACTGGCCATCAAGTGGTCTGACTGGAGGCCTCACGAGGTCAGTGATCGATACAATGACGTCACCGACCGACCCAGTGACGTCGCCGTTGACCTGGTGACGTCACCGGTGGCCTGCCGACTGACCTGGTAGGCGGCCACGGCCAGGTCGTTGATGGCGGGCGTGGACGAGCTGGTGGCAGCTGCCGGCGGCTCGTCGCGCTCCTCCAGCAGCTCCATGCTCTGACTGCGACTGCGCAGCTTGGCGCTTCTCGACAACCGGTTGCACAGCGAGACGACGCGCAGCGAGTGCTGCAACAGGGACGGGTCCTGTCACCGACTCTGTAGTTGTGCGCGTGGTGATACGCGTGCGTCTCGTCCCGAAGGCGCGTACACGCTACTCAAACATTGGCGTGCATTCATGCAGTATCCTGCAGACATGTACAGCGCAACAATTGCAATGAAAAAAAAACGAAGCTTCCTATCTTTTTGCAGGGAATCAAGACGATCATTTTATTCATACCCTCTCGGTGACACACTTATACACCCTCGGTGACGTATTGATACTCCTTCAGTGAAGTGTTGATACCCCTCGGTGACTTACTGTTACCCCTCGGTGACGTATTGATACCCCTTCAGTGAGGTGTTGATACCCCTCGGTGGCTTACTATTACCCCTCGGTGACGTACTGTTATCCCTCGGTGACGTATTGATACCCATCGGTGACGTATCTATACTCCACGGCCTACAGCGACGCTGTTCACATACACAGCATTCACTCCATCCGTGCACACGAACACAGTCCCGCCTCGGTGGGCGCCACGCCGCCAGAGCGGCCTGCGATCTCCCCGACAGCGTAATCCATCTGAGCCGACCCCCGTGACCGCTCAGCCGGCCCGCCTCCTCGTGGTCGTACCGACGTCTTCCGCGTCGGCAGATGGCGCCGCGTGGCAAGTGTGGCCGACCGTGCAGTATTGATCTGAGTGCGTCTCGCCGGCCGGCCCATGGAGGCCGCCGCAGCGTGCCATCGCCACGTGTCCGCGCGCCGGCGTGTCCGCGTGCCGCCGTGTCTGCCGTGTCCGCAGTTTGGCAGGATGTGCGCGGAAGTGGTGGGAGGCGGTATTTGTTCGTGAACATGAGGGACCCAGTGGCGCAAGCGTTAAGATTTGAATCAGTACTTGACTCTGAAGCTCAGCATACACAATCGATATATATATATATATATATATATATATATATATATATATATATATATATATATATACATATGTATATATATACATATGTATGTATGTATGTATATATACTTCGAAGACCAATGTGAGGAACGAACAGCGTATTTTATTTAAACTTCAGATTTCGGACGACCCGCCACTTGACGATCTGGCCACCAGGATGATTTTCTGATTTAGGATCCGGCATATTATGGAACAATGATTCCACCCTAGCTCATTATTCCACCATTTTCTTATTATAAAGGAAGAAGATAAGGATATTTCTTGCATAATAATTCGTCTTAATTCAATCCAGTGTATTGCTTCTTCATTTTTAGGCAAAATACCATGTCTTCGTATCACATCACCAATCTACCATGGTGGGGCGGGGATGGCAGAGTGGTTAAGGTGTCGGGCTATGGGTACCAAAGGTCCCGGGTTCGACTCTAGCGCCACTCAGGACATTTCCCAATCCCGCGGCTCACCGGCGAAACAGTGTGGGCGGCGCCATTAGCCGTGAATGTGCATAAAGTGTGTCGTGAACCAACCAATAAACAAACAACAATCTACCATGGTCAGCTTGACGTTTTCACTTCGAAAAAGGCCCCATATTATGTGAAAATAATATCATAGCATGTGACATATCAAACGTCTGCAGATGAGATACCGATATATGCATAACGTGGATATATATATATATATATATATATATATATATATATATATATATATTCATATATTCACATATGCATATGCATAGCGCACGTCGAGCAACTTTGTTGTAACTGAATATAAGAATCGGAATGCGATACACGACAGAATGTCATGTGGTTGTCACGATTTTGTGATTAATACTGACACTCGCACGTACGGCTGTCCGCACCAACTTCGCATGTCCGGGGGGCAGATGTCTGCCCACTATGATCTCTGGAACTATGCTAGCTAGCGACAAACGGAAAATGGCGGTGGATAGCTTGTGACGGGCTCTATCGAAAGTGTTTCGGTCATTTTTTCTCTCAGGTCAACATTCAAGTCACTGGGCCATCATAGGTCAAATTCGACCAGATCAGGTGGGACTCAGATATTGACACATATCTCAGGATCTATAACAAATAGAAACAAATGGCGAACGCTATTCGACAGTCCTTGAAATGCGCTACCGACAATAGGCGGTGTAATTTAAGGTCAGGTCAAGCGAAACTCAGGACAAGGTCATGAAGTCATGACCTCAGGTCAAGGCCTAGGGATGTCATGTAAGGTATCAATCGACACGTCTTGACGATACAAGCACAATGACGGTAATTCCAGTCTTCTAGCTCAATGGAGTGCGATGTAATGCGCATACATGTGTAGTGATCTCAGGTGACCCCAGAGACCTTGGTGACGTCACTGGGAAAAAATGTCAGCGGTAACATTGAGCGTAGCTTCCATCTGCATGCCACAACCTTTGTGAGATCATTCCTAGCGCAAATATGTAGCTAGGAAACATTTGTATATTTTACCATAGCACTATAACGGGGAAGACATGGCAGCGACCTGACCTAAGGTCAATGCTACGAAAAAATACCGATACACATATTATGATCCCTGATGGGATCATGACATGCTATAAGTTTGAAATCAATCGCCCAAGTATTGTGGAAGTTATGCCACCTAGAACTCAGAGTGTAGTTGGGTCACTTCGCCTGACCTGATGACCTGACCTAAGATTACCCAGGATTAAAAATGCATGAGGATATGCGGAAAAGACCAATGAACAGCTCTGCGTGGTTTGGCCTTGCTAACCCTATTAGTTTGGCGGCAAATGAGGAAAACCCGGAGGGGGCAGATATCTGTCCCCACCCCCCGGACGTGCGCCGGTTAATGCACTTGGTATAATTTTACCAGTAAATATGATAAGCAAAGACACGCGGTGGAACGCTAGTGTAATACTACAGGTGCATAAGACGGTTTTACATTGAGAGTCAGGTTCTAAATCATATACAGTCTATATAGAACACCAAAATGGTGAGAGATGTAGGGCATGATGTCTACTCAGTGGTCAATAGGACAGACTATGTACGGCTCCAGAACAAATTGACTAGGCCTCCTCGCGATGCCCCCCCCCCCCCACACACACACAAATAGGAAAGATTCTGGAGTGTCGGTAACAAGCGGCTGTGATAATGAGCGGATGCTGGGCGAGGAAGAGAAACCCGGCTTGCTAACAACCGATCAGACCTGAAAATCATCGGTGCAAAATGTGACATTGCAAATATTGCAGGTGCCAGGCTACTAACTATATTCACATTGTTTAGTTAACTTCCCAACACCGACTTCTCGTTTTGCCATATCATGTTTGCAATGTGCAACGACAACCTTTCTAGTGAACCTCTACGCTGGAAGTACTTTTTCTAGAAACGGGAAACCACACGATGCTCCTCTGGCTCACAGACAAGTCGGAAGACAATCTTCAGTTTTGATAGTGTGAATTTACGGGGGAAGAGGAGGGGAAGCAATGGTACCGATTTCTGCAGGAGACCGTCCGTGCTAGGTGGGCTCCAGCGGGAAGTGCTATCAACCTCGTGACCAAAACCGAGGAATCCGATGGGCTTGTGGGAGGAAATGTAGCAAACGAGACCATCAGCAGTTCCCTGATGAACATCAAGCGCTTTTGCTCGCATCAAATAGTGTGGTTGTTACTCTGAGGACCAAAAAAAAACAATATTTCTCCATGAACCTTGATCGCAACGCAAAGTTCACTTTGCAACACTAAAGCAGATGACTGTATGTGCAGTATTTTTTTCCGACGGAATCGAACCGACATGGTAGCAAACAAAAATATTCCTTTCATCCAACAAAGGAGACCAAAGTAACAACACTATTATGTGACCGGTGATAATATATTCATGCACGCACGCGACCGTCTCAAACACTTCTTCATGCGTGAGAAAGACGTTTTATGTAGATTCAGTTTCCCATCTGAATGTGTAATCAGTATTTCTGCACAAGGTGGAGCGGGAAGATTTACTGCAGCTCAGTCAGGGAATGTTTTTTTTTCTCAAGTTTGTCATTGAGGCTATGGTGGAATGGTACTCGAATCACGCTGCCCGCGAATTCAAGTGAATGCATTCGTAGCGAGGCTGTATGCATGCTTTAAGGGTGCTGAGCACTCTAGAATACCGCACGGCGTGCAGTCACATCTCTATGCATACCGCATCTTGTTCGAAGGAGCCCGTAAAAATGTCCACAAAGTGCATAAATATTCAACAGCCTACAACAACCCTACAACGGTAGGTTCACCTCCATCACTGCACTATATTTCTCCGTTGAGATGTGTTGGATCCGAATCGATATATATATATATATATATATATATATATATATATATACATGTGTGTATATATATAAATACATATATATATATATATATATGTGTGTGTGTGTATATATACATATATATGTGGCTATGTTAGTACATCAAGTGGTAAAAGAGCATACCGGCCAAACACATTTTACGGTGGATACCCCCGGTTATAGCCCCGGTTAAAGCCCCGGTTACAGACCTGGTTACAGTCCCGTCTGGACGATCGCCACCCACCCGACACCCGCCACCCGCCACCCGCCACCCGACACTGGTCCAGTGTCACCCCCACCACAGCCGCCAGACGGCGAGGGTCGCGGCCCGGGACAGGCACGGGTCCGGCCCTGGGGCCACAGCTGTGGAGGGCCACCACAGCTGTGGCCAGCGGTCGATACACCGCCACACCAACACTCGACGACAAACACGGCGCCACGGGTCAGACGTGACCAGGAGACATGAATTGTACAGGAACAGGGAGGCCGGACCTGCACAGGAGCCGGGAAACAGGACCTGCACAGAGGACGGGAAACATGACCTGCACAGAGGGCGGGAAGCATGACCTGCACAGAGGGCGGGAAGCATGACCTGCACAGGAACCGGGAAACAGGACCTGCACAGGAGCCAGAAGACATCACCTGCACAGGAGACGGGAGACAGAACCTGCACAGGAGCCAAGGGACATCACCTGTACAGAAGACGGGAGACAGAACCTGCACAGGAGCCAGGGGACATCACATGTACAGGAGACGGGAGACAGAACCTGCACAGGAGCCAGGGGACATCACCTGTACATGAGACGGGAGCCAGGACTGTACAGGAGACAGGAGACCTGACCTGCACAGGAGACGGGAGACAGGATCTGCACAGAATACGGAAGACATATCCTGCATAGGAGCCGAGAGACAGGACTTGTATAAGTACCGGGAGACCTGACCTGCCTAGTATCCCAGGGCAGAGGCGTTTCAAACATTTGTCCTCTGGATAAATGCTCTTATATCAGTTACATCCGGAAATCTGTCGCAATCTAAAATATCATCTCATTCTCTCACAGAATCATCGCATCACTCATGGGTCAATGCAATCCTCAAAGGGTGCTTTGGAACACAATAGGGCGAACTTGTAGTTTCACACGAGCATGGACCTAGTAGTTGGCCACCTGTTCCTGTCCCTTCCTCTACCTCCCAGGCTTTAGGCAGGCAATGGGTTGCTTTATTCCGAAAGATATGCTTTTCTCTTCTAGGTCAGTCAAATCTGCTTAATATTCATGTGATGTATTTTCTGCCCTTCAAGAATCTCGACATTTGAGAACATAACTACCGATATTAACTATAGCTTTAAGTCACGTGACATAAAAAGCGACTCCTGATTGGTATGACGTCACAGAATGGACAGAACGCTGACCGAGCTCAGCCAAGCGCGCAAACCGCGCAAGCATGAAGGACTTGGGCAGTCCTTAGTTTTGTTATGTCGTAGCTGAGTGATGGATACCGGTACTGTGATCAAACATTGTTGGTATTTTGTAGTCAACTGCACGGATGTGGGTAAAGCCACGCTTGGAAATCATTTTCTGTATACTCCTGCGATCGAAACGTACGGAAGCATGTGTGTGTGTGGATGCCGGTGTGTGTTCCAGAGGTACATGACCCAGGAATTACTGGAGAAGTCCTTGTGACATTCGAGGTGACTGTCTTGTTGGACGGGAAGGCAGTGCCGTAGCCAGAGGGAAAACTAGGATAAAGTGTACACGTCCCCCCTCTGAGCGGTCTGGTGCACGAGGCCTTTTTCACCCCTACGGAGCCTGTCTGGCATCTGAGAGCCACTTATTAGGAACCTGTGTGGCACCTGAGCGCCACTTCTACGGAGCCTGTGAGTGGCATCTGAGAGCCACTTCTACGGAGCCCGTCGGGCATCTGAGCGCCACTTCGACGGAGCCCATCTGAGCGCCATTTCTACGGAGGCTGTCTGGCATCTGAGATCCACTTCTACGGAGCCTGTCTAGCATCTGAGAGGGCACATTGACATTCAGGGTAGCTGGGAAGTCGGCGGAGGAGGACATGAAAAGTGTTGGGGTGAGGTGGGCGGTGATGGATTGGGGAGGAGTTGGGAGTGACCCTGGAAATTGAGGGAGAAACCCAGGAACCCCTAGCAATCAGGGGGTCGGGTAGCCCAGGGGGCATGACAGTGCACAGTCCTGGAAACTCATGGGGTTGGCAAGTCAACTCATCTCAATTGGGTCTAGAGCATCAGGAGATCCGGGGTCCTGACAACTCGGCAGGTCCTATCAACTCACTGGATCTCGGGATAACGGGGGAGGCGGCTAAAACTCAGGTGACCTGGAACACAAGAACCCTGCCAACTCAAGGGGTCCCGGAGCCCCAGAGAACCACCCGGGCCTCAGAAAACGTTGGGTCTTGGCAGTCCAGAGGGACTGTGAAGTCATGAAGTCATGGGGACCTGGACCACATGAGGACCTACGAATTCGGGGGCCTTGAACCACTTGGACAAGGTGGTTCGATGCCTAAACCAGAACCACAAGGTGGTTCTGCCAAGTCAAGGACCATGATATACCAGGGAGCACCGGGAACTCTGGGATCCTGGAACTTCAGGAGGCCATGGACCCAGGGGCAGTGGACTGTGCCCGTGGGCGGGTGATCAGTTGTTCCCCTTCTAAATTGCGCAATTTTTTTTTCACGAACGTTATGATGCTGCATGGCAGATGAGTTCGAAGTGTTTGTTTCCCGGCCGGGACGAACGAGGTATTCCCGCCCTTCCATGGACCCTAGGAATCCTGACAATTCACGAAGCCCCGCACACTTCGGGCCCTAGAACCACAATGAGCACGAATAACGCAGGGTTCCTGCCAACTCATGGCCCCTGATCTGGGGGGCTGCCATCTGTGAGCTTGGGAAACCCCTTCGGTGACATTATCTAGTCTAGCCAGTGAAATAACGTTCTACGGACGTGCCTAGCAACTCATCCTGCGTTTCAATGGGTCATCCATAACATCCATCACATTTAAAACAGAGCAGAGATTTTAAAGGACAGCATATTTATCATGTCGCAAAGGGACCTCCCAGACCACAGATACCTCATTTTCCTCCAAGTCCAAGAAGAGTCCCTTCGGTCTTCGGTTTCCCAATGCTGGTTTACTACCGCCTTCTGGGGTTGCTTGTCTAACTGGGAAGTAAGTGATCGATAACCAAGTACACAACACCGTCACATACACTAACTCAGGATCGCACTAACACCCCGTGACGTACCACACCGTACGCCACTAATGTCCTGCTTTTGTCGACAGTCGTTGGCCAAATCACGGCACAAACGCTTGACCATCCGGGACCTTGACCTTTTCCCGGCCGTAGCGCCTCCGGGAGGTTCGGCTGGCCCCCGGTCTCGGGAGATTAGCCAGGGTTGAGTGGGGCGTACTATGCAGCCCAGCAGAGAATACAGAGGAGCTTGGGAGCACGAGACTCGCGTGGCTCCTCCCCCCCTATGGAGCACACTTCGTCTACTGGTGAAGCTTAGTGCCCTAGCTGATGCTTGAGATTCTCACGAGTGGAGTATGCTTAGATGGGCTAACGGCTCTTCATAGTCCACGGACCGTTAGCATAGTTTCCAACTAATCTGGGATCATGTAATTACGGCCTTGTGCTATTACAAAGCCTGGTGAAATAATATTGATGCATTGTATTCGCAGACAGTTGACAGTATGTACTCAGAGAGTAGCACTACGGATAGGTTCAAACGGAAGGTGTCGCTTTTCACTAACTGGTGACACACCATCCCTAATGCATTTTCGTTTGTCCTCAATTACACAATATTTGAAGCGGTTTAAATTGTGTTCGCCATAATCAATTAATTATTCATGTTAAAACTACAGGTGCGCAAAGCACAGCCAATTTTTGGCGCACCATGGTTTGCTAATGTATTCAGCTAAACAAGTACTGTAAATGTGACATTGCGCGGGAACAATGTTGCTTCCTTGCATCATGTGCTGTGGTTTCTCATTTCCACCATTTACTGTTGTCTGACCTCCACAACACCGACACCAAGTTTTACACAGCTGACTGCCCGAGGCAGACCTAGATCTGACACAGCTGACTGTCCAACACAGACCTTGACCTGACATAGCTGACCGTCCAACACAGACCTTGATCTGACATATATGGCTGTCCAACATATACCAAGACCTGACACAGCTGACTGTCCAACATAGACCTGGACCTGACACAGATGGCTGTCCAGCATAGACTTAGACCCGACACAGATGAGTGCCCAACACAAACCTTGATCTGACACAGCTGACTGTCCAACATAGACCAACACAGACCTTGACCTGACACAGCTGACTGACCAACATAGACCTTGACCTGACACAGCTGACTGACCAACACAGACCAAGACCCGACACAGCTGACTGACCAACACAGACCAAGACCCGACACAACTGACTGTCCAACATAGACCTGGACTTGACACAGTTGACTGTCCAGCATAGACCTGGACCTGACACAGATGGCTGTCCAGCATAGACTTAGACCTGGCACAGATGAGTGTTCAACACAGACCTTGATCTGACACAGATGACTGTCTAACATATACCTAGACCTGAGACACAGATGGCTGTCCGACACAGACCTAGACCTCAGAGACAGATGGTTGTCCTGTAAAGACCTAGATGTGATATACGTATGGCTGTCCGACGTTTATGAAGGCAAACGGCGTTATGTTGGCTCGAACCGGCTATAATCAGCTTCATTTACTAGAATGGTTAGGAATAGCCACGGTCTTCTCCTGCGAGCTGTATTTGGACTTCCCGGATTTCGAAGCGTGACCTTTTGCTGACAAATGTTCCCACAAAATTGCTGTGCACCAGAATATTCGTGGCACCTGATGCGTATTAATGACACATCATGAACTTTTATGTCCGGGACGTGAAGCGAGAGTTCGCCACATGTCACTATGCATTAACTCGTAGCCAGAATAATTAGCGTAGAAAATGCTGCCAGCGGAATATTGTCCGGACGGCAACTTGAGAGGTATTATAGCTATTTTCAGGTATGAAACCATTAGCTGCTGGCCGGATGATTCCGATGGTGGAGCGCAAACATCCCTGCCCTAACATCAAAGACTAAGTGGCAACACACGCTTGTGCTTAGCTACCAGATGAGAGAAGGTGTGATAAAGTAGCGCGATAAGGTAGAGAGTGCGAGCAGCGAGGAAGCCGTGTCCCGGCATGGTGCCGTATTCATATCTCAGTTGAAACTACGCCGTGAAACTCGATGGTGAACGTAGATGAGGCATTCACGGGCTTCGCTGTCCTCCCTTTTAGTAGGAAGCATCTGGTGAGCATTGACAGATGAATATTATTTTAAAAGATAGAAATAATGTTGGCCAACATTATAGCAATGACGATCAGCAATAGAGCTTCCAGATCAACTCTAAATTTAATATAAACTCCAAAATGTTGTCCAAATTCCATTCAGCCGGAACCAAACAAAATCCAACCCTAATTCGTGAGGATAATCCCATCAATGACATAGCTCCCATCCCTATCTAGGAATGAGTATCCTCCTCCGCCCAGACTTCGAATCTTGTACGGTATTTTGGGTCATGGCATGTCAACCAAGCCTGAACAAATAGCATCCGTGCAAGATAACGAGTTAATCACCATGCACCAAATCACAATCGTACATTAAAAGCAAACTACATCCACCAAAATGTTAAAGATAGATTTGAAGCACATAATTAGCATCCAGAAAAGGCATGAGACCGACAGCGTAAGTAGCTGTTTCACTGACCTTCCACCTACGGCGCGCCTGGTATGTCTTCAGATTGTCGATGTTCACCTCCTTCTCCTGTTGCTCTGCCTCCTGCTCCTTGCCGCGCGGCTGCAGAGGCGAGCCAATGACCGGTCAGCAGGACGGCGCGACGGCATAGGTGCACCGGTGGCGCACACTTCAGTACGGACTTCAGTATAGAGAGGACCGACACTTCAGTACAGACAGGACCGACACTTCAGTACGGTCAGGACCAACACTTCAGTATAGAGAGGACGGACACTTCAGTACAGACAGGACCGACACTTCAGTACGGCCAGGACCGACACTTCAGTATAGAGAGGACGGACACTTCAGTATAGAGAGGACGGACACTTCAGTACAGACAGGACCGACACTTCAGTACAGACAGGACCGACACTTCAGTACAGACAGGACCGACACTTCAGTACAGACAGGACCGACACTTCAGTATAGAGAGGACGGACACTTCAGTACGGCACTTCAGTATAGAGAGGACCGACACTTCAGTATAGAGAGGACCGACACTTCAGTATATAGAGGACGGACACTTCAGTACAGACAGGACCGACACTTCAGTATATACGGGACCGACACTTCAGTACAGACAGGACCGACACTTCAGTATAGAGAGGACCGACACTTCAATACTGACAGTACCAACACTTCAGTACAGACAAGACCGACACTTCAGTATAGAGAGGACCGACACTTCAGTACGGCCAGGACCGACACTTCAGTACAGACAGTACCAACACTTCAGCACAGACAAGACCGACACTTCAGTATAGAGAGGACCGACACTTCAGTACGGCCAGGACCGACACTTCAGTACAGACAGGACCGACACTTCAGTACGTCCAGGACAAATACTTCAATACTGACAGGACCGACACTTCAATACTGACAGGACCGACACTTCAGTATAGAGAGGACCGACACGTCAGTACAGACAGTACCAACACTTCAGTACAGACAAGACCGACACTTGAATACTGACAGGACCGACACTTCAATACTGACAGGACCGACACTTCAGTACGGACATGACAGACACTTCAGTACGGCAGGACCGACGGATAGGACCAGCACTTCAAATTCAGTTATAGTTCCAGTATTGTCACAGTCCCGACGGTACCTTGTTTCGGTAAACGTCTAGTTCCAGTATTGTCACAGTCCAGACTGCGCCCTGTTTCGGTACACGCCTAGTTCCAGCCTCGTCACAGTTCCTACGGCACCCTGTTTCGCTACACGTCTAGTTCTAGTATTGTCACAGTCCAGACTGCGCCCGCTTCCGTTGCTGCTCGTCTCCCTCCCGGACGAGACGTGCGCGGCGAGTGTGACATCGGTCTGGTCATCTATCGCAACAATTAATAATCCCTTGTGGAAACCCTAGCTGCCCTGCTCCAAAACGCCAGCCAAATATACTATGGCATTTGGCAACACCATTGATGGAATTCAATCCCAGCACGAACCTCGCTGCATGCTTAAACACGACCATTATTAAGTGACAACTATGATGATGTAGTACGTGGACTATCGACGAATGAGTTGGTCTGGCTAGAACAACCGAATCGATGGAAGGATGCGCGGCACACCTACTGACGATGCGAGAGTGTCATGAAATGATTTAAATAAACTCTATCTGCACAAAAACATTTTCGGGAGACGACTTTTCCTATTGTGTTCACAGGTAGCACCTGACATTTTTAAAGCCGGTTTTCGCCTGACTTAAGCCAGTTTTCGGAGACATTGAACATAATTAAACAAGAAATATAATTCGGTTCGTATGCAATAGTAGTCATCACCTACATAAGACGGGCTATCATGCGCTGAACTCGTTCCAAATGGGGTAACTGTGCGCAATAATATGGTATATTTGCAATGCATCATTTCTGGAAGTACCTGGATGTGGCCTCACCTAGCATTCGCTTAGTCACATCATGTTACGAAATCTTAGCGCCGACTACAGACAAATTTCTCGTTAACTCAACCACACAGTACAAAGCCTGCATCACAAAGTATGCTGTCCGATATCTGACATGACTTTGGCCGATACAATAGGCTGGCACTTCAGGAAACTCGCGCATCTTAGGTGCTGGTTGTGCAACTTCGACACTCTCATGTTATATCACGCCTAAACAGGTGACAAGTGAGCAGCTGCAGCCCAAGTAGACCGGGACACTTGACAGCTGAAACAGTGCCTTCACCATTGAAGGCCAGCACACACTTGGCAGCATTCCTGAGCAACACCGTGTTAAAGGAACAACTGTAATGAGACAATACGTCGGCTGTCCAACTTTGCCGAACCACCTGAAATTAAACCGGCGTAACTCTACACAACTGCTTAGAGCATTTCACGTACCTGGATCCAGGGATGGCGCAGACACTCGTGCACGCTAGCGCGCTGCCTGTGGGACAGCGAGATGCCGGTCAGGGGGCAGAAGTGCTGATCAGAGGGACAGCGAGATGCCGGTCAGGGGGCAGAGGTGCTGATCAGAGGGACAGAGAGATGCCGGTCAGGGGGCAGAGGTGCTGATCAGAGGGACAGAGAGATGCCGGTCAGGGGACAGAGGTGCTGATCAGAGGGACAGAGAGATGCCGGTCAGGGGGCAGAAGTGCTGATCAGAGGGACAGAGAGATGCCGGTCAGGGGACAGAGGTGCTGATCAGAGGGACAGAGAGATGCCGGTCAGGGGGCAGAGGTGCTGATCAGAGGGACAGAGAGATGCCGGCCAGGGGACAGAAGTGCTGATCAGAGGAACAGATAGATGCCGGTCAGGGGGCAGAGGTGCTGATCAGATGGACAGAGAGACGCCGGTCAGGGGGCAGAGGTGCTGATCAGAGGGACAGAGAGATGCCGGTCAGGGGGCAGAGGTGCTGATCAGAGGGACAGAGATGCTGGCCAGGGGGCAGAGGTGCTGATCAGAGGGACAGAGAGATGCCGGTCAGGGGGCAGAGGTGCTGATCAGAGGGACAGAGATGCTGGACGGAGTGGTGCAGGTGCTGACGTGCAGGTGTGTGGAGATGCTGGTCGTATTGCAGGGGTAACGGCCAGAGCGATAAGGGTGCCGTCAGAAGGATTGACAGGCACAGATCAGAGCGGGCAAAGATGCCAGTCTGAAGGTATAGGGCCTGTCAGATGCTGGTCAAAGGAGCAGAGGTACAAGTCACAGGTGCAGTTGCACTATCCAGAGGGGTAGCAGTGTTGATCTGAGGGTCAGGGGGATCCGTCAGAAGGGTAGAGCAGTGTCGGTCGGAGGAACAAAGGTACAAAATCGAAGTCCACAAAGACACCGATCAGAGGGACCAGTTAGAGAAGCAGAACAACACAAGTCGGATAGCCAGGCAGCCACCGGTCAGAGGGACAGGGATACGCCGGCCAGATGGTCAGGCAGCCACCGGTCAGAGGAACGGAACAGAGTAGCGGTGGTCAGAGGGAGAGGGACAGAGTGGCGGTGGTCAGATGGCCAGAGGGCCGCACTAGTCAGCGGGAAGTCACCACCACCGCAGCACTGACCGGGCCGGCCGGAATGTGTTTGAGGACGCGGCCGACCCGTCGGTGGCCACTGTACCATTGATTTGTCAGGCGCGTGAATGCACCCGCCGACGACATCGATCCCCGAGAGGTCTGCGGCCGGTCCCACTGGGGACACTCGGCAACACATGGACGGGGCCAACTGCTGGAGCCCGACCTGGGGCCAGTCTAGGGCCCGGCTGGGGATACTCGGCAACACATGGCGGGGGCCGACTGCTGGAGCCCGACCTGGGGCCAGTCTAGGGCCCAGCTGGGGACACTCGGCAACACATGGACGGGGCCAACTACTGGAGTCCGACCTGGGGCCAGTCTAGGGCCCGGCTGGGGACACTCGGCAACACATTGACGGGGCCAACTACTGGAGTCCGACCTGGGGCCAGTCTAGGGCCCGGCTGGGGATACTCGGCAACACATGGCGGGGCCCGACTGCTGGAGCCCGACCTGGGGCCAGTCTAGGGCCCGGCTGGGGACACTCGGCAACACATGGCGGGGCCGACTGCTGGAGCCCGACCTGGGGCCAGTCTAGGGCCCGGCTGGGGATACTCGGCAACACATGGCGGGCCCGACTGCTGGAGCCCGACCTGGGGCCAGTCTAGGGCCCGGCTGGGGCCCGGCTGGGGACACTCGGCAACACATGGCGGGCCCGACTGCTGGAGCCGACCTGGGGACAGTCTAGGGCCCGGCTGGGGGGACCGGACAGTGCACGACCAGGACCGATTGCTGGAACCTGACCTGGGGCCAGTCTAGGGCCCGACTGGGGGACACCGGACAGTGCATGGCCGGGGCCGATTGTCGGAACCCGACCTGGGATCAGTGTAGGGCCCGGCCGGGGGTCACCGGACAGCATATGACCAGTGATCGAGGTCGAATGGTCGACTGGGACGAGTTCTGGAGGCCGACCTGGGGCCAGTCTGAGAGAGTCAGACCGAGATCAGCCTGACGACTAGAGCAGAAGCAGTCCATGGGAAGGCGAAACTGAAGGCAGTCTGTGAGAAAGCACTCTAAACATCTAATCACCTTCCCAGCCACTATCACTGGCACGATGGAGCATCTGCTGTCCTTCCCAGCCACTATTATTGGCACGTTGAGCGTCTGTTCATCTTCCCAACCACTATCACTGACCATCTGAACATCTGATCACCTTCCCAGCCACTATCACTGGCACGTTGAGCATCTGCTCATCTTCCCTGCCACTATCACTGACACACCGAACATCTGATCACCTTTCAGGAAATGCCAAATTTGTTTAGTGACAAAAACCTATACCGCAGTTCGTTTCACATCATCTGCTAGCTACGACATGAACATAGCTAAAGGTGGGCGAATTGTCTTCTCAAAGTAAAATGCTAATACGCGTCATACAAATGACAGATAACATAAGCTGAGCAATAATGCATTGAACACGATCTAATTCGATAAGCCTGAGACACCCGTGACTTCGCGGTATCTTAGGTCACATGATATTACCGTTTCTTTGAATGCAAGAATGATATGCGTCCGAGTAACTGATTGGGGAAGCTTTTTATTAAAGAGATGTGCTAGGAAGCCTTTAAAACAGTGCTGGTGTACATAGACGCAATTAGTACATTATATGGCAGCGTTCAGACTAGCTTTTAGACCTTCTTTGTGAACTGTATTAATCACCTGCACCGCTGAGCCGGATCAGACAACTCAGAAGTTTTCCTCACTTGCTTTGAGGTGTCGACTTCGCATGTTATGAGACATGCACCCTGAGGTGTTCCCAGCTTAAACAAAACAATCAGACAATCTTCAAAGATATTATTATGCAGTCGTCTTTGGATGAGGTTTCTTGTAGAATAATAAGACTGCATATTATCAGTATTCCTGAGCTGGGACCTCCAATGACAATATTTAAGATTTAACACGTTTGCAAAAAATGTTATCTGATTCTGCATCACCGATTACATGCTTCACTGCCTTAAGATCGAAACATTGGCGAAGATGTGACAAGGGTGAGCAATACCACGATTCTGTTGCCGGCTAGTATATCCTCCTGACTATACATTGGTGTGTGTTGAGAAGACACGTTGAGGAACACAGAAGCCATATGAGTCATATGTTGAGGGAAGAGTACTAAAAGCAACAACAGTGACATAAATCCGGATTAAAACACCTTGGAGCTTCCTCGACCAGCCTGCACATTGTCGTATCTCGCACCGCAGGCGACGGTCACGCCGTCAGGCGGAAAATGATGAACTAGCCAATCCGGCGGGCGCTTAGGTTGCGAAGCGGCTGTGGTAGCGAAGTAAGTACTATTTATATCGGTTTTGGGTATTTCATACGTTGCTTTGGGAAGTGACAATTTATTCAGGACTTCCTAACCGCACAATCGGTGAGTATATGCAGCATCTTTTGGCAGTATCTAGTACCATTTATTGCGCGACATGTCTTCCCCTCTTGCTCCTCTCTATTTCACTAGCCAGCAGAGATACGATTGCTTGATCTGCAGTGCCGCTGATGGTTTCAGAACTCAGAGCGCCGACCGTTGCTGATTCTCCTGATATTACAATGTGTTTTTCCTATCCCTCCGGTCCTGTGCAAACATACATCTCAGATCGTGACTTATCTCGGAAGCAATTAGCGCTGAAGAAACGCCGGAGGAGGAACATAGTCGCGTCATTGCTCAGTGCTCACTGCCACTGACACGAACTGCAGATTCGACTGATGGTGTGATCAGTGCCGCTCTGATCTTTAAAATTGTCCGATGGAAATAAGAAAACGGAATGAACATTTGATACTCTGCCAACCAGGCAGCCTACCAAAAGCAGACCTACCGTTGTCAACATGTTGTGAACTATTTTGAACTTTGATCGTACCAATATTTTGAACGATCGTATCTGATCAGATCTCCGCAGCTTGGACTTGATCATCATGAGGCATCACAGCGGCTGCATCAGTGGTTCCGACAATATCTGCCGCAACCTAAAGCACCTGCGTCGGCTCTCCACTGGATATGGTGCAGCCTGTGATCCAGACAAATGATGGCTGGTGGCATCCAGAGGAAATCTCCTGCCAATGCCTGACGACAGCGAGCTTACAGTTCACGAGCGAGCCGTCTCGCGTACGCTGAAAAGCCGACAGGCACGCAGAAAGGTTTGCCAGTTTTCGGCTGTCGCTGGTCGACTTTCGTTCCGATTACTACGGAGTACGTTCGACTAAAAGCGACAGAGCACGAAGCCGCCGCTGACCGGAGACCTGCCAGTGGACGACATCAGGGGCGATCAGCCTGGTCGATCAGCCGCAGCAGATGGAGCCGTACCCCCTCCATACACACACACACACACTGAGGCTGTGGAGCGCTCGGTGAAGGGGTGATGGAGGCCTCGTCTGTCGTAATTGGAGAGGACAGCTGGCACAGTTTCATTTCGACTCGGCTGAAGCACCGCGAGGTTATAGGAGTGACGACAAAACGCGGCTGTCGGCTGCCATATGGCATATGCAGACGCTGTGTGTCCACCGGTTACTGTGTGTCCATGCTGTCTCGGTTTTAGCTGCCATATGACATATGCACGACACAGGTGCTATGTGTCCTTCGGTTGCTGCACGCTGACTCAGTTTTGATTCCTCCTTGCATCAGTCAAAACAGACATACTAGTGGTTCTCACAGACTTGAAGATACCTCACATTTCGAAATTGTTGACAAATGGATTCGTTTGTAGGTAAATTTAGAAAATAGTATTGTATTGCGCAGCATGCAAGTTCTGCATTACATGGTGGCTCATTTGGGAAAATAACAGCGCCGGATTAGTTCCCCAACTACTCAAGAGATGGCGCTGGAATTATGTTGGCTCCTGTTATTTAAATACATATTTCCTTTAGTTAAATAATGTCCTTGGTGGCTTTATGACAGCTTAATACATGCTTTAAGACAGCTTAGCCCACATCCATCCACGTGGCCGTGGATCAGTAGGTGGTGGAATGACGTACGCCGCCAAGACGTCACCCCTGCCGCTGCAACTACCGGAGCCGGCCAACCCCGAGATGCTGCTGCTACGACTCGGAGTCGCGGCGGTGGCCCTTGGTGTCTGCTACCGCCCTGGAGCCGACGACGCCGCTCTGGGTCGCATCACCGTCACCCTGTCTTCGGGTCAGCTGCCGAATACGTGACTAGCTGTGGTGGGCGATTTTCGCCCGACCGAGACTGGCTGGACGGCGGTGGCAGCAGAGCCGACCCCACGTCTGCGGCAGGTCACTGACCGCACCACGCGCTGCCCCGACTACTGCGACGTGCTGGGACTGAGGCAGTGGGTCACGTTTAGACCTTCTCTTAACGAGAGGCATGGGAGTCAATGTCGACGTGCAGGATGGGCAATTCGTCACCGACCGCCGGGGGGTAATTGTAACACTGACGACTCCGGCAAAAGCCACTCGTCACACCGCGCACGGCCTTTGACTACCGGAGTGCTGACGCACGGCCTTTGACTGCCGGAGTGCTGACTTGGGCGGTCTGAGTCGCAGCCTGTCGATCCTTCCGTGGGTATCGCTGGGCGGAGTAGAAGTGAATGAGGCGGTCGACACGTTCTTCTCGCTGCTGGAATCCGCCGTTGCCGGCCGCGTCCCCGTGGTGACGCTCTGGCGAAGACTGCCGCCCTGGGTCGACGGGTCTGTGCGTGAAGCACTGAGGATGAAAGAAGCTGTCTTCCGTCGTCTACGACACAACACTTCTTTGGAGGTTGCGAGGGAGTTCAGCAATAGGAGCGTGGAGCTCAAATCAGTTGTAAACTCGATGTATCGCAAATGTCTTCATGGACTAGTCGATGTTTGTAAAACCATTAAAAACGATTCTGGTCGTTTTTAAAACGTGTGACAAAAATCCATACACATCACCGACTCTGCGTGAGGCTAGGGGTGATCTTTTTTTCTGATGACGCCCAAAGTACCGTTATTCCTAACCCTTCCCGATCACATCCCACACCCCATCTCTGGGAGGATCTTAAATGCACCCTAGTGTATAGTTGTCAAACTTAGCATTGCATGAAAACGAACTGGGAACCATCGTAAGGCCCTCGGAAAATATGTCCCGAAAATGGTATTGCTTTTTATTTTGAGATAATTTCTAACATCGAAATTGGGATTTCTCAGGAAAATGTCGATGCTCGCAAATGGATATACAAATAAGCCATCAAAGTAGTAGTGTCTAACAAGGCTTAGCCTACATCTCGTAGACTATTGTGATTTGATCTCAGCCCACTTGGCGGAGGTCAAGCAAATTGGACAAGGAACTTCTCCTGGTGCTTCTGCATATAAACTAAGTAAAACAAGAACATGATGCGCGAAGAACACAAATACTACAAATATATGGAAATTGGCCGCGTCCCAAGTTCACACACAGATCTGACCTACAATAAATATCCGAGGTATAAGCTTTGGACACATTGCTCAATTTCACTTATGCACCAAGTCGCATTTCAATGTATTTTTCAGGTGCACGAGTTATCAATCCTCAAACATTTTTGTAGATGGGCCTCTTTGACCTGAGCTGGGTGAATAACGTTGCATGACATGGGATTTAAATTTTTACATGAAGCGCAAAAATGACGACGCAAATGGTCATACATTTTTTTTCGTCACTGCACGCAGACTTTTTTCTTGCTTTCGCGGGGAAAAAACCTTAGAGACCTGCCTCTTCGAGACAAGGCTTAACGTCGCATTCACCGTGAAATTATCGGGTCCCACCGTTGGAAGTCAGTTTCATCCTGCGACGGTGTATGTTGATGATCTAACAGTTGATGTATCAGTTGATGATTTATCTGTGTTTTGTGATCTCCGCTGATGCTGTCGAGAGGGCATTGCAGATGGTCCAGCAAATTAAGGACTTAGGGGTCTGACAATGTTAGCACCCGCATCGCTAAGGAGTGTGGAGAAGAGCTTGTCTCTCACTAAGCTGCGTAATGCCTCTACAGCAAGGCGTGCTCCTAAAGAGTTGGAAGGATGCTGACATAATCCATGCGCACTAAAATTGGGACAGAAAAATTGCATCGAAGTATCGTTCTGTGTCCCTCTTGCCACTTTTTGAAAAGTACTTGAAAGATGTGTTTATGAACATTTATTTCGTCAGGTGTCGCCATGAGAACACCACCAGAGAGCAGAGCACTGCAGCGCTCTGCTCAGAACAGCTTGGTTTCATTCCCCGCAGGTTTTGTGTGACGAACTTGGCGGCGTACATGGCGCGTGAGTCGAAGACCATATCGGACGAGCATCAGATGGATTCAATCTGCACAGAATATTCGGCGGCATTCCAAATTGTAACCACCGTCCCATTATGTACAATCTAAAAAAATCGCTTCAAATTCAAAATACAGCCCTACGCTGGCTTATCTCATACTTGTCCGTTAGACGCCAGTGGCTCATTGTGAATGTCAAAACATCGGACTGGAAGCCCGTTACTTCCGGCGTCCCTGAGGGAGGACTACTTTAGTCTTCAATACTGTTCGATGTTCGTCAATGATCTGCCACATGAGATCAAGTCCAGCTGCCTTATGTATGCTGGCAACGTCAAATTTTCCGGGAAGTTCGAAGTCCCGCTGACGGTGCCGAGATTCAGAGTTACTTGAATCGCCTCAGTTCCTGGTGCGTCAACCGGGACATCAACCTAAATCCTTCAAAATGCAAATCGTTTGGCGCGCACTAGGCGCGTACCCGTCCAAACGGGCTACCATATGGGCGACGAGTACCTTGAAGTTGTCGACGCGATAAGCGATCTCGACGTGATAATTGACAGGAAGCGTACTTTTGCCGCGCGTATGGCCAGTTTAGTCGGCAACACTAGCAGAGGCTGGGGAATGGTCATAAGATATTTCCATATCGACGGTAATAGGGCCAGGCTCAATCTCGGCTACCTGTTACCGGTCTATTACGATTTATATTTCTTACCGGCGCTTTGATCAGCACTTTAACCTCATCCCACTTTCGGCGCGGAGAATACAGTACAGCCTTGAATTCATTAGAAGCACTTTTGTAGCCAGAGTTGACTCGCCAGTCCCATTAAGTTGTTTTTCTCTACACGTACCGACTCGAGCGACCCGCGGACGACAGCTGCTCTTTGTTCCGCGCGCGTGTGTGAATTGCATCCGAGACGGATTCTTAATTCGGATTCCTCAGGTTGTCAATAACTTTCTGTCTTATGTCCATAGTGAGCCGATATATTTATTTCATTAAAACGAAAAATAGTCTCGAGCTCTTGCTAGGGTGGCTTTATGAACCAGGGTACTATTGCTAAGCAGAGCTTGTTGCTTGAACCCTAGCCCCACTACCCGAACCATACATTCCAGTCCCATGGCATAATTTTGACCGAAAGTAATTTTAAAGTAGCCGAAATTTTGACATAACGTACAGTCAATGCACCGACACGACCGCCCAGTATCTCGTCCCCGGCCTTATGGGGCCAGCTGCCAACTGACCCTCCCAGCCGGGGGCTAAATATGAGCGCGTGAAGCGACTCGAACCCTGTGTTGCCAGGACAGGGGAGACCAGTGCAGACCAGCGCCCTAACCAACTGAGGTGCCGGGGCAGAATATAATTTCATATTTTCTGACGACATAAGTGCGTGCAAGAAGAAAGGAGTGAAATATGTTTTCCATTACGAAAATCCTTTAGAAAAGTGACGCTTGTTATAAGGTAATTTAACCATCTCCAAAGAATTTCTGTATCATTTGCCGGTTTTCCGCCCTAATTTAATGTATGAGTGAGACTTGGTCTGGACTTATTGACTCTATTGGCTTCGTTTATTAGTGCATATCATGTTCACTACTTATTTGAATAAACGAATTTAATATGTAACATTAGTAAAAACCGGTTTGTTTCCAACTTTCCTAAACTACCCTCTGATTTTGCTCCATAGATGGCGCTGACCACGTGAAACATTAACATATTTATGTGACGCATGAAGCGAGGTGCGCCGTTGGTGGTTGTAAACGTCACAGACACGTTACCGGAAATGTCGATACTTTGTGCGAATTGTTCTCAGGTTGCATCATATTTTTTATCTGAAGATCACTATAAATATTCGAGAGCGGTGACATGAAACCATATATGTTTTGTAGTGACGGTTCTTGATTTCGGTATGAACCTGCTTGAACAATCAACTTGTTCGCGACTGATCTCAGCTTCACTTCTGGATGCTGGCGATATAGTCTAGATAACGTTGCATGCATATAATATGCTTATATGTCAATGCAGGCGAATGCTTAGAAACAAGTGATAGGCGGGTATGGTTTATTGCTTTAAAGTCTGCCAAGAATGAAAACGAAAATAAGGATCTATTAACAAGTGGAGTACATTATCAGATGGTACTTTAATAATCCTTTACCAGATAAAAAGATGAGAAGTACGCTTCTATCAATAAGTGTTAATGTTTAAACTACCATTGCGAACATAAGAACTAGTTAAATCTGGGAAGTTCCATGAGTTTTAGGTACGTTCGACCTTGCAAGCAGATGCACGTTTTTGGCTCAATAACATGAATATATTTTGAAATGCCATCTCCGGTAGAGTCACAAGATCTCGAATCGGGTGCCAGGTAAGATCAATTGTTATGTATTGCTAAATAAAAATGCATAAAGTGTTCCAAAGTGCCATTTCCCGGTCACAAACTGACCGCGGAAAGCAGCAAGGTAACCTCGAAAGCCTTAAAGGAAATCCGAATGGCGAATTTGGGCTAGTAATAGAAGCAACTAAATGACTGGATGAGGAAATGGGGACATCAGTTCGTTAATTAGTTAGTAATTTGGGCTTCAGAGCGATTCGACCAGAGTTGGTCATTCGCGCCTAGAGATATCAGTTTATCTCAATCTCCCGCTAATAAAGGATTTTACTTCTCGAATAATGATAAATCGTGAGTTATCTGCTATATAAAGGGCGAGTTTTGTTTGGATCTCTCTCTCCTGATTGGTAGACACACTGACATACTGACACACACAACTTCGACCAATCAGCGTCGAGTATTCCTGCGACGTCACAACAATAGCCGATGTCCGGGATGACTCATATCAATACTACCTCAGTCGCCGTGTGACGGTGGTGGCAAGTGCATGCGTCGGTCCGCGAAGTGATGCGACAATGTTAACACGACAGAAACCAATGCCTAAGGATGATACACCATCTGCGAAACGCAACAGGGTTCATCGCGAACGCGAGACTGCTGAGCAACGAGAACGGCGTTTGACCGAGAGACGAGAGAGGCAGGCTATATTGTCAATCAGCAAAAGTCAGGGACAGTCACTGCATGTTGTCGGACTGAATCTCACTTCACCAGTGTTCAGCCATGGACAACTGTATGTCGGCTGCTCACGTGTTGGCAACCCCAACAGGCCGTACATACTGTCTGAGGAAAAAGGTAAGACCCGAAACGTGGTCTACCACGAGGCACTCAGAAAAACATAGGTCGCGTTTGTGTGTGTGTGTGTAAAACCAATGTATTGTTGCTGTGTACCAGATTACCTGATGTACAATACACGTTTGCCAGTTTACATGAATTCGTTTTACAACACGGGCGAAGCTGGGTACGGGCCACTAGTGCAAAATCAATGAGTCATCTCCGAATTGTGGCCGGCCCGGATCGGACCGTCAAACGCCAGGACTGATTTCCCAAACGAGCCATCATAAATAAGTCATAAAATTATACAGATGAAGCTTTCAGCCTACCTGTGTGTTTCGTCTTCGCTATAACTGGAAAATGCGCGTTAGAACTCAATACAAATGCACGTTATGTATCAACGAAATAGCCGTTGAAATTTTGTCGCTAGAATCGCTTGTGGCGCAGGTAGCAAAATTTCGATCACCACGAAGAAGCTCTAGTTTGCATTAAATGAGACAAGTCTGATTTAACTTGTGTTTAGACGTGTCCTCGTAACTCGAGTATGGTCCTTTGGATCTGTGTTTGACGACACACCAACAAAGGTGTTCTGAAATCCAAACGGTGCCCTGTACGTTCGTTCAAAAGTGCTGGTAGTTTCAGGATGATGACACGGGTTTTCGCACCATCACCGAAACCTGATGAAAATTAATCCCCGCAGTTGCAGTCGGCGGCGGTTCGAAGCACGTTCGATCAGCACTAGGACCCAGAGCGAGATGGTGGGCTGGTTGCAAATACTTCACGCCAAACCAGCTCTTCGACCGTCGTTCAACGCCATCATAGTGACGCTTAAAAATCACGTTGAAAATGGAATGGAGCTCTCGGAAAGGTTGCTGACGTGTTGAAGAACTCGTGGAATATTTATGTCTGTCGTATTTCATCAAGCCATTACTTTATATTTTTATTTCTGTTCTGAGATGGGCTGGCTGATCTGTGCCGACGCTTACCCTGCAGACTCGAAGAAGCCTGGCAGACGAAATATGGGCAACGATGAATCTGTCCTTAGAGGAACAGCCAACCAAAGGACTAATTGAGTGCTACTTACTGGCAGCAAATCACTAGTTACGTACCACACACTATGACAAGGCAGATACGTCATGATGTGAAGGGGTTCGGAGCGTACATATAAAAATGGAGTGGCTGGTTTCTCCCCTCATGGAGCCAAAGAGTGGTTGGTGTCTCCACCAGTAGGATCGAGGAGTGGTCGATCTCTTCACCAGTAGGAAGAAGAACTTTGGGTTCTTTTACGACGCATTCAGCCGCTAGGTCATATAGCGTCGCCAGCCTCTCACGCCGATTGGTCGCGGGTGGATTCGGCAAACGCAGTCGGTCGCTAGATTCGAGCCCACAATCTTGGGATCGAGAGTCCGATGCTCTGCCAACTGAGCTACCGCGGCCTCTCCACCAGTAGGATTGAGGAGTGATCGACTTCTCCACCAATAGGATCGAGGAATGGTCGAGCTCTCCACCAGTAGGATCGAGAACTGGTTGGTCTCTCCACCAATGGAGTCAATGCTTGTGTGAGACGAACGCAATGCAACCTAACCGGTCGCAACAAGAATATCGCGGTCACTCAACAGCGCCCGGCCCTGAAGTGTGCGCTATGATTTGATGCTAAGCACACCGTCTCGCCCAGATCGATGCCCCAAGTTCAACCGCAGAATTCCATCAATTAATTGCCACGGATCCTGTGATTGCAATACCACGTCTTTCGTAAACAACGGCGCAAGAGGATCAACTAAAGCTGGCGAAGTTAATGGAAATACCGCGCATCAAATGTAGGCCTTGAAATCGTATCGCCGAATTTCTGAAATTGGATAACTTGTTCACACTGGCGACCACCGACTCTTACCGTTGCGCTTCTGTGAAACAGCGGCCACTTGGCGACCACAGCGAGCTGCTCGTCTCGCCACTCACACTGCCGACATGTCGAACGGCCGCCACCTGGCCACCTCAGCGAGCCGCTCGTCTCGCCACCCACACTGCCGACACGTCGAATTGCCGCCACCTGGCCACCTCAGCGAGTCGCTCGTCTCGCCACTCACACTGCCGACATGTCGAACGTCCGCCACCTAACCACCTCAGCGAGCCGCTCGTCTCGTCACCCACATTGCCGACATGTCGAACGGCCGACCGGCCCGCCACTGGCCACCTCCGGCCATGTGCGGCCGCTCGTCTCGCCACCCACACTGCCGACATGTCGAACGGTCCGCCACCTGGCCACCTCAGCGAGCCGCTCGTCTCGCCACCCACACCGCCGACATGTCGAACGGCCGCCACCTGGCCACCTCAGCGAGCCGCTCGTCTCGCCACTCACACCGCCGACATGTCGAACGTCCGCCACCTGGCCACCTCAGTGGCGAGCCGCTCGTCTCGCCACCCACACCGCCGACATGTCGAGCCGGCGGATATTGACCAAGCGGCGCCGATGGAACGAGGCGGCGGAATGCACCAGCCGAAAGTCTGCCGAACACCGGCTCAACTCCTGCGGGATGTGGAGGTGGGATACAGGGGCGGGATACAACGGCGGG
Organism: Imbricaverruca yamaguchii; assembly: GCA_034440575.1. Classification (NCBI taxonomy): domain Eukaryota; kingdom Metazoa; phylum Arthropoda; class Thecostraca; family Neoverrucidae; genus Imbricaverruca; species Imbricaverruca yamaguchii. Next base: position 837,986 of record JAOTOL010001628.1, read on the forward strand.
ATACAGAGGCGGGATATAGGGGCGGAATACAGGGGCGGGATACAGGGGCGGGTACATGGGCGGGATACAAGAAAGGGATACAGGGGCGGGATTCGGCGATGGGATACACGGGCGGGATACGAGGATGTAGGGACGGAATACAGGGGCGGGATACAGGGGCTGGATACAGGGGCGGGATACCGGGGCGGGATACAGGGGCGGGATACAGGGGCGGGATACAGGGACGGTATACGGGGATGGAATACATGGGCTGGATACGGGGATGGATACCAGGATGGGATACGGGGTTGGGATATGGGGATGGGATACAGATGCGGAAAGCCGGCCGAACACCGGCTCAACTCCTGCGGGATACAGGGGCAGAAAGCCGGCGGAAAGCCGGCTAAGCACCGACTCAGCTTCAGGCCGAGCACTGCACAACCAAGCGAGGGTGGGGCAAGGGTGCGGGCGGGGGGGGGGATATAGCAGCCAAGCGCAACAGATGAACACAAACTGAGAACTATATATATAATCCAACGAATGTAGAGGACAACATTAATTATCCTGCTGTACAGTGCAAAAACAGGCCGTGGAATATAGGGTGGAAATAGAGACCCGCTCAGTCACAACAACAAGCCAGTTTGACCCGACCCGTTCAGAGCTCGGAAGCTGGCTGCATTACCTGTCCACTTGTCTGTTCCACTGTAAGCCTGACTCTATATCGAAAGAAGGAAATTCAACAACAAACACAGAGTATTTTCAGACCTGTTTCAAGTTTGCCATAGCTGCACTCGCCAATGCAGCATACTTGTGCATCGCCAACCAACTTGAAAGCCTGGCAAACTTATCCGCAGATTGGGAACTACTTGAAATCCTTTCTTGCACTGATATAATGTCTCTCGGTTCACGTCAATGCCACGGTTCACGTCCTCACAGATATTAAGTTGGCTCAGAAACATATAGGAACGAAGCTGGTTGTGGGGGCACTTTGATTTCAGAAATTTCGCACCTCCACACTGTATGTCGTGACAGGTTCTGGCAGATACCCCGGGACCAAGCTGCTTTGTCGTCATGTCACCGACCACCGGTGAGGCCAACGGCTGTTGCTTCCCCTCTCCATTTTCGGTTGATGTGCACAGATATCAGGGGCATGAGTACTGTCTGCTGCATGTTTTGCTTCATTGTACTTCCGCCATCCGATGATGAAATGTTTGGGGTAACTTGAATGTGATTTGTCTTGAGTGATGCAAACGAGTCTATTCTGGGAACCAACGGGCGTAGTGTGTGTGTGGATGACAGTGAAATGACAGTAATGCGCCAGTGAGATGACAGGTATGACAGATGTCATACACTGTGGCCAATGTTGGGTATGTCCGTGCATCTGTGATGTCAAGTGTGTATGATTTCGAAGGTGTCTGTGATGTCAGGTGTGCCGTCAATTATATTAGGACAAGTGTACGTCTAAGTCTTGGATGTGTGTATGGATTATGACTGTAGTGGCGACATATAATAATGGGTGACTGCTGGGCGAATGATATCACATAGTCTGTGAATGTCAGATGCCAGATGGGTCGTGAGCTGAGCTGTAGTCATGTGTCGCTACCGTCAGGCGCTGTGTCGCCCCGACCTGCCGGCTGCCAGTGTGCACGCTGAGCTCAGCAGCTCTGGTGTCAGACGCCAGACCACAGCGCGGTGCCGCCGAACTGTGCTGAGGACGGCGAAGTTCCTACGAGACGGCCGAGGTGCTGGTTGCTACGAGAGATGACTCTGATCTGATGGAATGTTTCTGACGTCTGAAGGACGGCGCGCCCGCCGTTGCAGTAAAGTTCACCGGGTACGAGCATGTTTTAGAATGGTTCAGGGCCGTACGACCGACGCTCTCACACATGACGTGTCGCGGGCTAGGTCACATGATTTGCATGGCATGGTGCCATGGGCGTTAGCAGTCGAGTTTAGCTGGCGAGGAGCCGAGGACTCCGGCAAGTGGTCGTGAGACGGAGCACAGCGGGACAGGACGCCGATGGCCGGCTCTGTCCAGTTCTTCGATACTGGAGGTACGTACGACTCTGACTGGGAGTCGTTGGTTGTTTGTTGAGATGTAGTCGCTTGAGATGAAAGTCGTAGAGTACCTGAAGACCGGTCGGTATGGAAATTGAATTGTACGAGAGCGCTGTAGCCTCTTGAATATTTTGTTTATTGTTTGTTTATTGGTTGGTTCACGACACACTTTATGTACATTCACGGCTAATGGCGTATAACCGCTCATTAATCGGAAACTGTAATTCGCTGGTTTTGTGGGCCTGTCAGATGTTGGATTGTCTTGGAAATGTCCTGAGTGGTGCTAGAGTCGAACCCGGGACCTTTGGTACCCATAGCCCGACACCTTAACCACTTGGCCACACCTGCCCCTCTCTTGAATATTTGAATGGTTCATAATCCTACACACGTAGCCCAAAGGAGTTTGCCCCTGACATGTGCGAAGTGTTTGATAAGCGCTGAGGAGAAAAGAACTTCGTTACAGTATTTATTTCCGTGGTAAAGTTCATGGTGGTGAAAAATCGGTGGAAGCCAAGTGTGATGGTACCTTTCATTGGTAGGGCAAATTATAAAATGTTATTTTTGTTCTGTTTTAAATGTGATCCGAGTTCTTCCTGGGGTGTCTTTATGAACCAGAGCCCTATTACTTAGGGGAGCTTGCTGCGTGAACCTTGACCCCGCCACCCGATCTATGAATTCCAGTTTAACGGTATAATTTTGACGGAGAGTTTAACGTGCCGTCAATATACCGGCACGGCCGCCGGGAAACTCGCCCCCGGTCTTGCCGGGCCAGTTGTCAACTCACCATCCCAGCCGGGGACTAAATGCGAGCTCGTGAAGCGAATCCACCTCTGTGTCGGAGGGTTCACGAAAGCCTACCCTCCCCCAGGACAGGAGAGGCCAGTGCAGGCCAGCGCCCGAACAAACTAAACTACCGAGGCTGCATTTCACCACAGACAGTAAATCGAAGTGCTTCGCAACACTGCATTTGCGGTCTTGCTTCCACAGCTACCGTCGGAATGGCATACAAGGGTCGGTAGCCAGTAATAGACTGACTTGATCTGTCTGCATATTCACGAGTGCTGCGCTCTTGCGGTACAAGTCTGTACTTTGAGTCACGCGGCCGCCCGATAGGTGTACCGGCATCACACCAAGCATGACAAACGGTAAAGCATCGCACGGGCTTTGCTAACACTGTTACGATCAGGGGCGTCGCCACCGGGGGGGCAGAGGGGGCAATTGCCCCCCCTGCCATGAGACTGGGGGCGCTGCCCCCCTGAAATTTGAGGAGGCCCCCAGGACGAAAAGGAGGCCCTCAGGACGAAAAAGAGGCCCCCAGGACAAAAAGAAGGTACGTCAGGGCGAAAAGGAGGCCCCCAGGACGAAAAGGAGGCCCCCCAGGACGAAAAGGAGGCCCTCCAGGACTAAAAGGAGGCTCAGGACGAAAAGGAGGCCCCCCAGGACGAAAAGGAGGCCCTCCAGGACTAAAAGGAGGCCCCAGGACGAAAAGGAGGCCCCCAGGATGGAAAGGAGGCCCTCCAGAACTAAAAGGAGGCCCCAGAACGAAAAGGAGGCCCCCAGGATGGAAAGGAGGCCCTCTAGGATGAAGAGGATGCCCTCTAGGACGAAAAGGAGGCCCTCCAGCCCTCAGTTTCCCATTCCCGAACCATACTAAGGGCCTAAAAACAATAGGAGGCCCTAACACAATGGAGGCCCCTTTTCGGGGTAGAGGCCCTTGATCTCCCCCCCTGGAAGAATTTCGTGGCGACGCCACTGGTTACGATACCACTCAGGTAAGCTGACGGCATACTACAATTTCTTCGTTGCAAAATAAATTATATTTGCATAATGTGCGTTACAAACGTCACATCATTTCCAGATTCGTGTGGAGTAAAACGCTTATAATACAAGTGCACTGAATAGACAGAAACTACTTGATCAAAGTGATTGGTTAATAGACATTTACTTGCATGCCAAAATATGTTTATATTTCATCCCAATATGCTGCTTGCTTCCAGGCGCATACCTAGGATCCCATGAAAATATTTACGAAATTTATTTTACGCCAAGGTTCTCTCAAGTACATGAAATTGTTTGCGAGATCAGGATCCAATGCACATTGCAAAAATGTATAAAGTTCCTCAGCAGAGGCCACCAGTGCCCATTTGTCATTCGGTGCACTAACCATTCTGCTCGCATGTTTTTTGCATGCACGAAATTTCCTGATGTCCGCTATATTGATTTGGTTCATAAAGGAAATGAGAATACGAGCAGAAGGTATTCACCATTGAATGGCCCAGCCGACGTCTGTGCTGCATGCAAGCATTAGTAGTGCACACTGGGGACAATAATGGGCGTGGAATGGGCCCTCACTGCGTAGGGGCTGGGAAGAGCATAACACCCAGTCACACTCGATGAATTAGTGGACAAGCACTGATATAGCAAAATTAAAGTATTTCGTGAGTTATTAGACGGCGGTCTTAACCGTAAGTTTGGATTGCATGACCAAAGAAACCTGTCCTATTTCCCATCTCACATTAGAACTAGGATGTAGAGCTAGTGAGGTTATATTCTGGATTAAGGATCGATTGGATAGGTCTGGGACACAGGGCACGGATATAGGGTCGGAGATTTTGGACGGGAAGGCAGGGGTGCGTGCGCAGGACTGTGGAAGTATGACCGCGTGTATAACTGTGTAAGCCAGAGCAAGAACTGCGGATGGAGGTCGCGGGACCGGGACGTAGGACTGAGAAGGTAGGACCGTATATGTACGACCAGGTAGACACTGTGGTTCAGAACATATTGATGCCACAGATAGCCAGGCAAGTATCCCTGCCAAGAAATACCAGAGGTGTGAGGCCAAAGCCACGATGTGCTAACATCGAGGTAAGTCATCGCCAGCCATCGATAATACGATCATAATGAGCTAAGTCGATTCAAATTTAACCAACGACCTCAATTGGCGGTATCCACGGACGGTTGAGGCCGCAGTCCACGTACCGGGGGTCCCTGACGAAGAGGCGTGAGATGAAGTCCTTGGCCGTCTCGGAGGTGCCGCAGAAGTACTCGTCGTCGAAGTAGTAGTCACAGGCCACGATGTTGGCAAACGTCTCCTGCTGGGTGTCGCCCAGAAACGGAGACGCGCCCGACAAACTACACGTGCAGAGAGAAAGAGAGAGAACACAGGAGTCACCACGGCGCTTTTGTATGTAAGACTGTGAATGTAAGATCACTTAGTTAGAAACTACGGTTCAGCAAATGCCTTCAATGAAGAAAAGCAAGCACGTGGCATGCTAAAAGGAAAATACGACTGGTTTTTCTAAGCCCTCACTATGTTGTCAATGACTAAGCACTCCGGGAACGACAACAATGAAGCATATCTGACTAAAAAAATATTCCCGTGGTCATCCCATGTTCCATGGCTTCCAAGTAGATTTTTACATAGGTATGATGTTAAATTTCAGGTTGTTTTTCGGAGGCGTCCCCACCACCCACGGTGACGATGCCCATGCCCATGGCCGAGGGTTCAATATCACCAGCAATCTCGTCATTACAGTTTCCATAATTTAATTTGTGTTCTATGGTTGACGATACAGCTCTCAATATCGCCAACTGACATGGAAAACTGGAATACAGTCACGTAGCGGTAGCAACACAAATTGCTAGTGTACGATCTTCTCACAACGCGGCGCTGGCTGAGCTGCACAAACTCAGTTACTGATGGAAACCTAACACAGAACTGGAGAATACAGATATTTGCATGAGCGTCGCCGCGGATTTTGTTTATGTGGGTGGGGGAGGCAGGGGAGGCAGGGGACAGGGGACGAGAAGGGCTTGGGTGGATTGTTTATATATATCGCTGTAACGAAATGTTATTTTAACGCAATAGTGTAATCAGAAATGCTTAGGATATACCCTCGTCGCTCGTTTTGGCGCCACAGATGAAACTCTACTGTACACTTTACAACAAGTAAGGTTTGGAGTAAAACGGAGGGGATAGAAAAGCTATTTCGACAGGGCTGGCCCAATGTAACGCAATAATACGCCTGTCAGAAATAATGGTGTGACATGCGAGAACGGAAGTGTTATAAGCAATCATCAGCTAACATTGTCTGCATTGCAAGATTGGAACACTGTTCACAGAGCTGCTGAGATGCTTCCGGATCGGGATTCCATTTATGCTTTATAATTTTCGACTTGTAGTGGAAAAATGTGTGGCCATCAAAATAAGAGAGGAATATTTTGTATTAACGTTCCTGTTCCTGGGGGAGGATAATGTTCTGGATGACAAAATCCAGGAATTGCTTTATTCCACAACCTCGTGCTGGAGAAGCGCAGCGTTTCGCCTCTACAATGACCATACCGACCAGTCGCGATGTTCAGCGTTTGGACTCTACAGTTACCATACCGACCAGCCGCGATGTTCAGCGTTTGGACTCTACAGTTACCATACCGACCAGCCGCGATGTTCAGCGTTTGGACTCTACAGTTACCATACGGACCAGCCGCGATGTTCAGCGTTTGGACTCTACAGTTACCATACGGACCAGCCGCTATGTGCAGCGTTTGGACTCTACAGTTACCATACCGACCAGCCGCGATGTGCAGCGTTTAAACTCTACAGTTACCATACGGACCAGCTGCGTTATGAAGTGTTTATACCCTACAGTGATCATACCGTGGCCATACCGACCACCCACGATGTCGAAACTCCGGGGCGCAGCAGTCTGCCATAACAAGGCCCGGTCCCCACCGGCTCTACAGGCACATCGCTCTCATGGAACAGGACACAGCCGATTCTCTGATTATGGAAAATAGGCGTCATGACTGGGCAATCGGTCGGATTCTTCCCAGCCGCGTCCATCACAACCGCACCGAGTTGTGCCGAGTCACGCCATTCAGCGATCAGCTGAGCCAGACATTGCACCCACACTCACCGGGGCATTGTCTTCGCGGTGCATAGCTCGTGCAGGATGCATTCGTAGGGGCAAACGGGTTGTGGGGAGGAATTACCATGTTAGCACTCGTAATGGCCGCAGAATTTCCTACCCCTCGCAGAGTCGGGAGAGTTAATGATATCGCCTTCTCCCTCCCGCTAACTTTTGATCTAATGTCGATGCAGATGCGCTGTACGGCATGATGTAGATGTCCATTAACTTTCCGGAGCGACTGCGAATATCCTTAACTACTTCTTTTACTTGATCTACTAGGTCACGTCAAGAAAGATGACTGTCAGGGTGTAGTCAGCTAACGGGCTTCGATTTAGTTTCATAATTTTGGTCTACAGCAAATTCGATTTGGTGCTTCGGTGTCGGTGACATGCTGACATGCTGATTTAATTTAACACACTGACACGTACAGGACCAGGGCCACCGATCGGGCCAAGGTCAAGTAAGTGAAAATATGCGATTAACCGTTGAAGCTGACGATTAAAAAAAAGCATGCTGTGCTCAGTAAAGGGAATGGAGTGTTACGAAAGCAAATTAAATTGTCTTCTCCCTTTTTGGAGAGTTTCTACAACAAAACCCAGAAATACATCACTTTTGGTTGGATACCTTATCACAAATCAGTAACAACCAAAAATCGTTTGACAAACTCTAGAATTTTCAAGCACGTTTAGGCATCAACATAAGAAGTGAAATTAGCGTGTAAAAACTACACTCATTTCGCCATTTTTTACTTCACAATAATCCGTATTTTAGACTCCAGAGCACATTCAATACACTCTTGAGGAATGTCAAATCATATATCAGTGATTTGATCTGACTACGAGCGAGGGCAAACACGAGCGAGTCTAATCCTGTGCATGGAGTTCACTTAAGTGGGCTGACCCGGCTAGACCAGCCCGACCGTCACGATTTTAAACCGCAATAACGTATTTGTTTCAACTTTCCGAGCTCTCTTTTTCATTCAGTCGGATGCTTTGCTTTAATTTTCGTTCAGGCTAATTTTTATCTCCATAGGCTTTATTAAGCATGCTCAATGCCTGCTTAAACAATGAACTGCGGCGGCTTTTCCTCTGGCGACGAAATTTCAACAGCGTTCCACAGCAAAGTGCAACATTTCGTTGCAGTTTCCGCTCCAGCCAGGCCTGCTAATGCATGTTTACACCTACCAACTTTCCATTTACCACGTTTATCATATGTCTCCCTAAGCACGTTCAACCTTTGTTAAAGAAGAGGTCTGCGGCGGCTTTGCAGCGCGCAGACAGCTGACGATAGATAGCAGCCAGCAGTCACGGTCCGCCCCGGTAACTGAGCGGTATCGCTGCTGTTGGGGGCATCTGTGTTCCGGAGACGGTTCCGTCCCCGAGAGTGGTGGCGGCTCTTCACTTCTGCTCTTGGCGGCGTAACTTGGTGAATGTTCGCATCCGAAATTATGTTAGATTTGCATTCATGCTTGAAGGTGCGTGACATTGGAGGTAATGCGCCTTGGCCTGATGCCCAGTGCACGGAGATTCGACTAGGCTGCGCCTTTGACACTTCCTCTCTCTCTCGTCTAGCACCCCTATAGGCGTCCCATACTGATATCGACTTCAAACATGGAGCACCACTAGAGGATATAATTTGCTGTTACGTCTATTCTTGTTCCTAAAAAGGTAGTTAGTTGCAAAGCTACATTAAAGAAAATAGCGTTCGTTAATTTAAAACCCCAGTTTGACCCAGTGGTACCATGTTAGGTCACTTTTTGTACTTTTACATTTATATTTGGCTGTTTGTATGTGCACTCGTCTTTTATTTTTGATTGTATCTAGCACAGTTTCTCCATGTTAAATGATTCAATGCACACCTGAGCATAATATTGAGATGAGGTTGTGGAATGACTGATATGCCCTAGCCCTAGCTCCGAAATCTTGGTAGCCTATGACTCCTTTTGGGGAGGGAATTACGTTTGTGCAGGCAGACATGTCGAAAGATACGTCAATTTACAACGCGCTGTCATACGCGGTTTCGGAACTATCTCAAAAGCACACGTGGGAGTAAAATCGGCCCTCCGGCATTCCGAACATGACACGAAGTCCCTCCACACAAGGCGAACACATCATAATTCCTACTGCACAAGCCTACTTCATAAAACCATACAAACCTGCGCCCATTATGCATCATGTCTTCGGATGCATGGATAGCCATATGCATCTTACATAGCTGGTTTACGTCCGAAGCTTAATGGCTACTCTGTGCAACGGCAATTAATTTACATAGCAGCCAAAATTGGAGAGGAATGCAGAACCATTCAACCGGCGGCTGTACGTGGGTCCAGCATCGGCACACTCGTGGTCGCCGTGAAGACACGCCGGTGCCGTGAGCTCACAGGATGTAGGTGATGACGCCCACCGCCCACATGTCGCACGCCAGGCAGAGCGGCTCGTAGTTGACGATCTCCGGCGACACGAACTCAGGGGTACCTGCAACAGCACGCACACACTGGGTACCGCCGGGCGCCAGCACACAGCACACAGCACACAGCACACAGTACACAGCACACAGCACACAGCACACAGCACACACCAGGGGAAGCCGGCCGGTGTGGGGCGCACGGGCATCAGGCTTGTTTGGAAATTTCTCACGAAAGCAATAACAATCAAAACTCGTCTCACGAAATCTAGAATGTTCCATCGAGTTTCGGGACCACATCATAAGTGAAATCAGCGTGTAAAATCTACCCTCGTTTCGCCATTTTGTACTTCATAGAAGTGTACTTCACACAAATGCGCATATATAATCACGGCTGTGTTTCATGGCAGCCTTGCTTGTGGGCACATTTCACGAGATTGTGGCGAACGTTTGGCTCAATGGAGTCGATTTCTAAGTGCGCACACGCGACAGTTCGCCGTGCAGCGGCATTCGTGCGGCTGCGGCTGCACCGGGCTGCCGGCAGCTGGGCGCTTCAGTTACGCCGTTACGCCGTTACGCCGTCACGCCGTCACGCCGTCACGCCGATACACCGTCACGACCGTGGTGGCGGCGGCTCGACAGTCGTGCCGGAAACTCGCGTTGTCTGCACACACCGTGGGTGGCCGTGATTACGGCGGTCATCGATCGGGCTGTCTTATCTGTGGCCACCTCCAGCTCGTGATGCTCGCATCTGCCCAGTGATTCCGCTCACTGGTCGTGAAGCAAATGCAATTCACCACCTTGTTCGCCGTCTGATACGCACTGCTCACCGTCCTCGCTGTCTAGCTATGCCATTGTTCGCCGCATGAGGCACGTGGCTCTTGCTGCTCGTATGTGTCGCCCTGCCGAGCATGTGTTGTTGCTCGTCTGTCGCATTACCCAGCATGTGTCGCTGTTTGTTCTTGTCGCTTTACCGAGCATGTGTCGCGTTTGTCCCTGTTGCCTTACCGAGCATATGTCGCATTTGTGCATGTGGCCTGACCGAGCATGTGTCGCATTTGTACATGTGGCCTTACCGAGCATGTGTCGCATTTGTACATGTGGCCTTACCGAGCATGTGTCGCATTTGTCCATGTCGCCTTACCAAGAATGTGTCGCGTTTGTTCCTGTCGCCTTACCGAGCATGTGCCGCTGCTCGTCGCCCGGCTCTATGCGCCGACTCAGACCGAAGTCGATCAGCTTGATCTGCAGACGATTCCTGGTCAGCAGCATCACGTTCTCCGGCTGCAAAGACAGAGCGGAGGTGCGTCTCAGCTTCTTCTGCCCGACCCGCGGCGGCCCGGCCACCGAGCCAGAGCCGCAGCCGGAGCCGGAGCCGGAGCCGGAGCCAGAGCCCGGGGCACCACGCCACGGTCGGGAGCGGCTCAGATCAGCCGGCCCGCTGCGAGAGGTAATCAGTGACGAGCTGGCAGCACATGGTAATTAGATGCCTACCGTCTCTGGACTGGGCGTCCCGCCGTCGGCGGCGGACAGTGACTGCACATGATGTCGGTTATGTGGTGATGCGGCAGTAACTGGCCTGGCAGCTGCAAGCGGCATTCCTTGCAATTTGAAATGCGGAAAACAGAATGCCTGCCAACGGCAGCCGATACCGTTGATATTGAAATGATGATCAGATCAGCATGTCTCATGTAATGTGTGAATAGTCAGATAAGCGTGTATCAGCGTGGTGCATCAATAATCAGATCAGCACGTTACAGCGTGATGCATGAATGCTCAGACCAGCATGTCTCAGCGTTGTGTATAGCTAATCAGATCGGCATATATCAGAGTCATGTGCCAATAATCAGATGAGCATGCTACAATGTGATGCATCAATAATCAGGTCAGTGTCTCAGCGTGATGCATCAATAAACAGATCGGCATATTTCACCGCAATGCATCAATAATCGCATCCGTGTCACTATGACGGTACCAATGCCCGCAACAGTATTCAATCAGGCACGTCCAGGTGCTGTGCTTCGAAAAGTCGAGCCAGAACGTGTTCTGTCACGTTGTGTTTCGGATGGCCTGAGCACTCTTGAGACCGAACTCTGGCGTGCTAGTAGCAGTAATCGTATCGCCCTGCAGATGCACGAGCGCTTAGTTGGTTTGTTGATGCTGAAAAGCCTGCGATTTTTAGGCAATGTCAGTTCCGGGACAACGAGAAAGCGAGGAGGGTCAGGATTGCGACGGGAGAGTGGGAATTACAAGTCCGGCTCCAGTCGTATCAGCCCGCTGCGGGGGCATTGCTACACACCCGGCATCAGCTCCATGGGCCGGCGGTGCAAACCGGAATAACAATGCGTTGTCGACGCGCTTGAGCATTCCCTGAAAATGCGGCTCCGCGTACGACACGCCCGACCACTCTCCGACACGCCCGACCGCGCTCCTAACTCGGGCATCGTCGTGCCGCTGACGGCCGTCGCGGTGTCTTTGACATGTTATCGCCGCCGGCTGGTGGCCGGGACAGCAACTGTCACCGCACCTGCCGCCGACCGTGACATCACTGCTCACTGCTCAGCATACACTCAGCCGCTGGAGCGCCTTTCCATCTGACTACAATGGTCGGCAACTGGACCGAGCGTCTCCGGTCAGGCCTGACCCCGTACTGGCGCTGGTGGCCACGGGGTCCGGCTGGGAGGCCACGACTCGAGCGTCTCCGGTCAGGCCTGACCCCGTGCTGGCGCTGGTGGCCACGGGGTCCGGCCGGGAGGTCACGACTCGAGCGTCTCCGGTCAGGTCTGATCCCGTACTGGCGCTCATGACCACGGGGTCCGGCTGGGAGGCCACGACTCGAGCGTCCCCGGTCAGGTCTGACCCCGTACTGGCGCTGGTGCCCACGGGGTCCGGCCGGGAGGCCACGACTCGAGCGTCCCCGGTCAGGTCTGACCCCGTACTGGCGCTGGTGGCCACGGGGTCCGGCCGGGAGGCCACGACTGGAGCCGCTCGCTCGCCCGCACGGCTGTCTCGGAAAGAGAGGCCGCGCGTGAACCACTCTCCGGTCACCACGACAGCCCGCCACATCACGATGCCACCAAAACATCGGCGGAAAGCCGGCCGCCTCCAGACAGTCGTCCACCTCCACCCTCTCCGAGTCAGAACTGTCGACAGCACCGGCCGGCTTCTGAGTTACGCCTGCCCGTTTGGGCCCTGACGACCGGTCTACGGTCCGCGTGTTGGGCGCGTCGTGCAGGCTCCACCAGGCTCCTACCGTGAGGAGACCAGTAGGCCCCACCAGGCTCATACCGTTAGGAGGCTGGCCAGCAGTAGGCTCCACCAGGCCCGTGCCGTCCGGAGACCGTGCCGGCAGTAGACTCCACCAGGTCAGTGGCATGAGGAGACCGTGCTGGCAGTAGACTCCACCAGGTCAGTGGCATGAGGAGACCGTGCCGGCAGTAGACTCCACCAGGTCAGTGGCATGAGGAGACCGTGCCGGCAGTAGACTCCACCAGGTCAGTGGCATGAGGAGACCGTGCTGGCAGTAGGCTCCACCAGGCCCGTGTCGTGAGGAGATGGTGCCGGTAGTAAACTCCACCAGGCTGGTGCCGTCCGGAGACCAGTAGGCTCCGCCAGGACCACATCCTCCGACGATCGGCACATTAAACGCCAGCTTGGGATGGGTCGAGTTGCTCGGATGGGCCGCCACGAGCGCCAGGCACGTCGCCACTTGGCAGCCGCTCAGGGCACCTGCAGCGCCAGGAATCGAATGGTACTCCATGGACAAAGCAATGTGGTCATTTACCCGAGGAAAAGGAAAACCGGGCGTGGTCCCCACTCCACTGTGGCGGATTCTCGGACATCACTTGGTGCGTTTTGCGTTTATGTTGGTGAAATGCGCTAACCCCACCACCGGTTTTGTCTGGAACTAGCTTCCGTATATTAGCTCAGAGTGCGATACATGGTCCAGGATCATATGTCTGCCGTGGGGTGCAAATCTAGCAAACCTGAAGTTGATATCAAATGTTTCATGTCAAGCAAGCTGAAATATTTTAGCTTTCTACACAGCTGTCTCAGCCCATGAAGTACGCAGACGAAAGTATTTTAAAGACTTACCATGCATATCGAGAAGCCACTTCGCTCAATGTAGGTCAGAACTACAGTTTAGATTACAAGTTTGGTTATTGAAGTGTCATGGGTGGATGAGGTCAATATCCATGTCTTTCTAAAAGGGCATGCATTTTCCTCATCCAATTTACAAGCAGCATGGAAATGGAGGCTATAACGTCGCATGCAACGGAGCATCTTACTAGCGGAATCAAGGTAATACTAATCCTACGAATTAACATTCGATTCGAGAAAGCAAGGATGATACATACGATATGAGAAAATGTATATCAATGTCATGGACTATAAAAGTTCATGGGTGAGTAAAATAGATGCACCTATCATGTGCAACTATTTTATAACCCAATAGTGCCTTCCGTGTCGTATTAGGCCCGATAGACGTTCTGCATACCATCTGCAATACATTGTGCTAACATCGTAAGTAACACATTACATAATTTTCACCTACAGTTAAACTTTTAGTATCACAAATATCTAATTTAAGATGACACGGAACAAAATTTTACATGAAAAGATACCTCCTAGTCTGGAACAAGGAAGGAGACAAATGATGAAGGCACTCAGACACGTTGGCACGCCATAGCGATGTCAATTAGCGTAGCCAATGGAGCAAAAGTGGGCGCTTTACAATGTAGCTGAGTTGCAAACACGTGTCGTTCCATGTTTGCTCGATAACCGCCACGTTTGTCTCCCAACGTTCTTCATTTATGGCTACATGACAAGAGGAAGCCTGCTGACTTCGATGTTGCTCTGCCTCTGCACTGCAGTGTGTGGCCTGTCGACAGCCACAGCACTGCAGTGTCGTGGCCACCACTGCAGTGTGTGGCCTGTAACTGCCACAGCCGGGGTGACGTCTGCCACCACGCAGTGTGTGGCCTGCTAACTGCCACAGCGGCGCCACACTGCAGTGCGTGGCCTGCTAACTGCCACAGCACTGCAGTGTGTGGCCTGCTAACTGCCACAGCCGGGGTAACGCCCGGCCACCACTGCAGTGCGTGGCCTGTCGACTGCCACAGCACTGCAGTGCGTGGCCTGTCGACTGCCACAGCCGGGGTGACGCCCTGCCACCACTGCAGTGCGTGGCCTGTCGACTGCCACAGCCGGGGTGACGCCCTGCCACCACTGCAGTGTGTGGCCTGTCGACTGCCACAGCACTGCAGTGTGTGGCCTGTCGACTGCCACAGCCGGGGTGACGCCCTGCCACCACTGCAGTGTGTGGCCTGTCGACTGCCACAGCACTGCAGTGTGTGGCCTGCTAACTGCCACAGCCGGGGTGACGCCTGCCACCACTGCAGCGTGTGGCCTGTCGACTGCCACGCACTGCAGGTGTGGCCTGTCGACTGCACCACGCCGGTGCGCCTGCCACCACTGCAGTGTGTGGCCTGTCGACTGCCACAGCACTGCAGTGTCGACTGCCACAGCACTGCAGTGTGTGGCCTGCTAACTGCCACAGCCGGGGTGACGCCCTGCCACCACTGCAGTGCGTGGCCTGTCGACTGCCACAGCCGGGGTGACGCCCTGCCACCACTGCAGTGCGTGGCCTGTCGACTGCCACAGCCGGGGTGACGCCCTGCCACCACTGCAGTGCGTGGCCTGTCGACTGCCACAGCCGGGGTGACGCCCTGCCACCACTGCAGTGTGGCCTGTCGACTGCCACAGCCGGGGTGACCCCTCGTGGCCTGTCGGCCACCACTGCAGTGCGTGGCCTGTCGACTGCCACACACTGCAGCCGGCCTGTCGCCCTGCCACGCACGCATGTGTGGCCTGTCGACTGCCACAGCACTGCAGTGTCGACTGCCACGCACTGCATGTGTGGCCTGTCGACTGCCACCACTGCAGTGCGTGGCCTGTCGACTGCCACCACTGCAGTGTGTGGCCTGTCACTGCCACAGCCGGGGTGACGCCTTGCCACCACTGCAGTGTGTGGCCTGGCACCACGCGGTGGCTGCCGCCACCACTGCAGTGTGGCCTGTCGACTGCCACAGCACTGCAGTGTGTGGCCTGTCGTCGCCACAGCCGGGGTGACGCCCTGCCACCACTGCAGTGCGTGGCCTTGCCACACCACTGCAGTGTGTGGCCTGTCGACTGCCACAGCCGGGGTGACGCCCTGCCACCACTGCAGTGTGTGGCCTGTCGACTGCCACAGCCGGGAACACGCCCGGCCGAGCAGCGGTGCCGCTTCGTTAGCACCATCATCAACCGCAGAGGGTGCGACATCAGCCCACCACATGACCCCAGCAGGTGATCAGTCGCGGTGAAAAAACAGCCATCGATTGTGCGCGCGGCACGCAATCAACGATCGACACAGACTAGTTAAAACTTTAACCCCGCGCCAGCACAATGGGTTTTACAGCCCCTTCGCCCGGTCACGCGCCAACCTTTACCGCCCTGCAACTTTATTATCGTGGCTGACGATGGATGTGAAGTGCCTTCGACGGATAGTGACAGATAGCGTGATCACGCAATGATTGCGACGCCAAAAATTGTGCCTTTGCTCATAGCGGAGAGGATATCCATTGGCACCAATCATTCACTTTCAGAACGGAGAGTTGCCCACATAATAATATGCTTTGTCATAGTTGTTTCTTATTCAACATGATGTTTGTCTTTGCCTGGCATTGGCATTTGTTATCACACCATATCAACTTTTATACCAAAGCAAAATTCGAGTCTGGTGCTACAATATCAGACTCGTCAGCATAGATAGATCACCAGCAAAGTTGATGTTGCCATTCCTTAAGCTGGTGTTGATCAAAGAGAAGGTTGGTGTCGCAAAACGGGGTTACAAATGGAAATATAGAAACAGTTAGTGCTGCAATGGCACAGGTTAGTGGTGTAGTTGAAGCTGCAATGGCACCGGGTGATGTTGCGGGCGCAATGCTAGCAATTTTGCATTCTCCACAGATGGTCGGCTTATGTCTAGCGCCCGCTGGTACCTGCTAACAGACTTCGTCGTCACCTGATGTTGACTCATGTCGTCACCTGATGTTGACTCATGTCGTCATTTGATCTTAACCTCTGCCGTCACCTGATGTTAACCTCTGTTTTCAGATGATGTTGACAGGTGTCGTAACCTGGTGGTAACATCTGTCGTCGCCTGATGTTGACCTCTGTCGTCCCTGATGTTAACATTTGTTGTCAATTTACATCAAACTCATCGCCAAGTAACGTTTACAGTCAATGTCCTCAACACCAACATGCATTACCGCACAAGCGAAAACAGAGGGAGGACAATGGCCATGTCCACTACCAATGCGCGTTGCTTTTTTCGGATCTTAACCATTAATCGTATGGCACTGACTGGGAAGAATACTCTGAAATCGGCTTTGGCCCTTTCCTTGGCCGCTTCCACGCCCATGAACACAGTTTTGTAATGTGGCGTGTAACCGTGTGGCGTCCACCTGCAACATGTTCCGGGATACCTGCGCCACTGCCACCGTGTGGCGTCCACCTGCAACATGTTCCGGGATACCTGCGCCACTGCCACCGTGTGGCGTCCACCTGCAACATGTTCCGGGATACCTGCGCCACTGCCACCGTGTGGCGTCCACCTGCAACATGTTCCGGGATATTTTCGCCACTGCCACCGTGTGGCGTCCACCGTTCCGGGATACCTCCCTGCCACGTGTGGTGTCCACCTAACATGTTCCGGGATACCTGCGCCACTGCCACCGTGTGATATCCACCTATGGCATGTTCCGGGATACTTGCGCCGCTGCCACCGTGTGGATCCACCATGAGCATGTTCCGGGAAACCGACGCCGCTGCCACCGTGTGGCATCACCTGGCTGTTCCGGGATTCGCCCTGCCCTGTTCACATGTTCCGGGATATTTGCGCCACTGCCACCGTGTGGCGTCCACCTGTAGCGTGTTCCGGGATATTTGCGCCACTGCCACCGTGTGGGCGTCCACCTGTAGCGTGTTCCGGGATATTTGCGCCACTGCCACCGTGTGGGCGTCCACCTGTAGCGTGCTCCGGGATATTTGCGCTGGGCCGCAGTCGCAGCCGAACACACCGGCTACGCTGCCACCACGTGTCGCCACGTGCCCGGCTCGGTGCGCAGCTGGAGAGCGCCTAGTCCAAACACGTGACACCCGGCCTGGTGGTGGCATTGCCGAGCTTGCACGATGGCGCGCGACACTTGGTTCTGGAGCCGATCCAGATCTGCCACAGGAGAGGCTGTCGACAGGAGGGCTCATCCCTCCCGAGTACTGCGCCGCGTATATAAGAAAAGAGTATTTATTTATATGTATATTGGGCGCTACATGACCAATGTAGTCGATGCGCCATAAAGTCCTAATAACCAACATGTATATGTATATGCATATGTATATGTTTATGTATTTGCGTGTGTATATGTATATGTATATGTAAATGTACATGTGTATGTATTTGTATGTATATGTGTATGTATGTATGTATATGTTTATGTATGTATATGTATATATATATATATATATATATATATATATATATGTATATATATATACATGTACGTATATATATGCATATATATATATATATATATATATATATATATGCTTCTTTCAATTAATCCTGTACTTTTGTCACACTATCCTTTTGTTTACATTCCTGTATGTTTATTGGTTGGTTCACGACACACTTTATGCACATTCACGGCTAATGGCGCCGCCCACACTGTTTCGCCGGTGGGCCGCGGGATTGTGAAATGTCCTGAGTGGCGCTAGAGTCGAACCAGGGGCCTTTGGTAGCCATAGCCCGACACCTTAACCACTCGGCCATCCCCGTCCCTACATTCCTGTATACGCAAACATCATCGCGCTTTGAACATCTCACCGTATACCACAACACGCGTTACGTACAATACAACGCGCACTGAGCGGAATACTACAAAATAACTTAAAATTCTCACCATTGTTAGTTATTAGGGCCCTAGGGCGCATCGACTATATTGGTCATGTACCCAAAATTATCACCATACAGATCCCTCCATCAAACTCATAATGCGCACTTTTTGGCTACAGAACAGGCACAGGCGCCAAACCACCTGAGCTAGGAAACAATATTATGCCTTTTAGTCAATGAACAAAATATCCAGGAATAACGCTGGACAGCAGGCTTATCTTCAAACCACGATTATTAGACCTTGAGAACAGAAACAAAACGCATGAATCTACTTTGGGGAAATCCGGCACACAATAGGAGGGCGGAGAAAGACAAACACTCATAACACTATTGAAGCACTATACAATTTCATAGTTCTGCTCGTTCGGGAAGGTGGCTGCATATTTTTTTTGGAAAACGCAGCCCAGGCATATCAGACTACTTCCCTCACATGCAAGGATTCAGCTCACATATACAAACAACATGGGATACAACACAAACAGCACTCAACCGTATGAGTCCAACATACCAACGCTGGGACATCGTTAGCCAACGTACCCGACCAGGCGAACACATTGTTTATGTGTGCCATTTGTGTTTACTACAGACCACGGCGGCTGCTCCCGTGCCTGTCGAAATGAGTGAGATAAATAGGAGTGAAGCTGTGACAGGAGATAAGACGTGGGGAGGATGTCAGGCTGGGTGTTGAAACTGGGTAAGGCAGTTCGGGACGTGCCAGTCAGTGTCGGCGCCTCGCTATACAAACAGCAGGCCGGAGGATGCAGGGATGGGGAACAAGTAAACAAGGAAGTAAATGTAATGGAGATAATAATGAGCTTGTGAGCTCGATATTCGTCTCGTGATGGGTGGTTCTCTGACTTCATGCAATTGAAGCGGAGAAAATGCACAAATGCATGTACTGTGTGCAATACACTGCAGTATGTTGTTGGTTTGCCGATTGTGCAAATATTGATCACGGTTCATTTATCCTATGCTTTGGAGCTATTCATGCCGCGCGATCGTGATGCTCACGGATCTGACTTCCTCCCACCCTCCACACCATGCTACTACAGTTCCCGGGCTAACTTCTCCCACCCTCCACACCATGCTACTGCAGTTCCCGGGCTAACTTCCTCCCACCCTCCACACCATGCTACTGCAGTTCCCAGTCTACACCACTCCAACCGTTGCAACTCTTCAAGCCAATCTACTCTGCTCAACATCTTCGAGCTCGTTATGTTTCGGCTGCATCTTCACTTCTTGCCTGGTCTTTACAAATCTCGCTTCAAGTACTTCTAACGCTTCATCAGAACAAGATCTGCCCGTTCTTCATAGCATCACCCGTCTACAAACACACGCTATCTTCACACACAACACATCTCCAGCCTACAACAGCACATCAACTCCACGTGCACGTTACGCTGCAGACGCAGCCGTCATCTCCAGCAGGCGGCAGGCTGGTCAAACCTACATCATCACCCTCATCGTGCTTAAATCAGAGCACGTCGCGCCCCAATGGCACCGCTGGACAATGATTGATCGACCTGCCTAACAATATGAAATGCCTCTGGATGGTGGAAGCCCTGCGATCATGACGATATACCACAAGAATGGCCACGATCTGTCAAGATCAATTTCAAATTCATCAACCGTAATTCAAAACGTCGTGTACCTGCCATATTCCTGTGAAATATGTCTTATCTGCTACCAGTTTCCCAAGCACTCGAGCCTGCTGCACAGCGTGTGGCTGAGTGGTTTTATCTTCGTCATCTGTCCATCTTTTGTCCAAGTGCACTCGGTGAACTCAGCAGAAGACATGGACGCTTCTACGTATTTTCATAATAGCTTGGAATATGAATGAGGAATATGAATATATGTATATGCCAATAAAATCTGCCTTGCCTTCACGAACGCCGACCACTTATGACTTTCAACGCATTCGTGCTGCTTGATTGCAGAAACACGTCTGTAATTAAAACATTGATCAGCTGGGGAATAACACCAGCGGATGGGGTATCGGACCAGGTCTATGTTTAACTGCAGATACTATTTTTGCTGGCTAGAAGCCAGATGTGGTGCAGTCCGAGTGACTAAGCCAGCCTGGAAACAGTTGCAAGACAAACAGCGACGAATAAACAACAAATATGGCGGTGGCCAGAGTACAGCAGTCCACTGGGTCGGACCGATCGTGGCGCCAACAACCTAAAGCATATCCTTCGCAAGCTTGAATTGTTTGTTCAGTTCTCGTACGTCGCTTTATAGGGGTTGGTGGGGCAGACGATACTCAAAACCGTTTCCACGCTTTCCGTTTGCACGTTTTCCGTTTGCACGTTGTGCTGGTGGCGTATATCGCACCGCACAAGCCGTGCTGCTTCGTTCACGAGCAGCACTCCAAAGGTACTTCGCGATGCCGCGCCTTCCGTGTCGAGCGACATAGCAGAAAAGTGCCAGCAGATCCTGACCGACTGGCGGAGAATAACGGAGACGCCTTGAGAGCGGCATGGCTCAAACTCGCCGACCAGCGAACCAGTTCGCACGACGGTTTTCCAGGAGGCCGAGCGCGGTGTTGCGGTCAGCCATGAAGGAACAGACCCAGAATTGTGCCCCAATGGTCTCCTCGCCCATTGCAATATCCGATCGATTGTCGGACGGCGAGCAATGACGTGATATCAGTACTCGCCGGCAAACGGCTACAGTCACCGTTCTGTTTTCACGAATGTGGCCGCAAACGGCTGCTGGCACCGTTCCGGCACCGTTTTCACGGATGGACATCACAAAATGCGCGGTTGTCAAAGTGGCCCTCGCGGTGCCGTCATCAGGTTTTTACCCGCAGCAGGCACAAACAGCCGCGCTGCTTTTTGTTCATTTACGCGGGTGATTAACAGGTGGTTTTTGACACCGAATGTTGACGAGGGACTTCATCTCAAACAAAAAGGGCCATTAAATCACAGCTGGAGGCATCTTACAAGGTTTATTCATTTGAGAGTTATTTCAGTCGTGCTAAAGAAGAACGCGATGTGGGAAGATTCCATAAGCATAGTTGTAGGCTATATGGTAAAATTGCATCACGGTCATAAGTAACAAGTTCACTAGGTTTGGGTTCCGAACAAATTCAGTAAAGATGGTGGATTGCCGTGCAGCGGACACTGCGCGGTACAAGTAGAGTCGTCGCATGTCAGTCATCCACTAGACGTCCATAACATGGTCAGTGTTTCCGAGAGATGGAGATGGAGATGGAGGGAGATGGAGATGGAGATGGAGATGGAGATGGAGATGGAGATGGAGATGGAGATGGAGATGGAGATGGAGATGGAGATGGAGATGGAGATGGAGATGGAGAGAGATAAAAAAGAGAGAGGGAGAGAGAGAGGGGAAGAGGGAGAGAGAGGGAGAGAAAGAGAGATAGAGAGAAAGAGAGGGGGAGAGAAAGAGGGAAGAGAAAGAGAGAAAGGGAGAGAGAGAGGGAGGGAGAGAAAGCAGCCGAACTGTCACTCTGCCGTGGCATCATGTTTTGGCGGGAGGTCAAGCGAGGTTCTCCCAGCAAGCCATCTCGGATCTAACCTCGCCTTCTTCAATTATGCGACAAGAATGCCCTTTAGGCACTAAAACTGCCCAAACATGTGCCAGAACCCTCCATATAGTGCGCTGTGTGGCATGAAGCGTTAGACGGACTGGGAGGCATCATCGTCCGTGTCAGTTTACCAGACTCAGCAAACAGATGCCGGCCAACACCAGTATGCATCAACGTTGGCGTTTTTTTGCATGGACGCATGGCAAGCAAACATCCACCTGTCCAGGTTCCGAAAAATAGCAGGACAACATTTCGCTCTCGGACTGAACATTAGAAATGCTGAAGGTTGAAAGTCTAGCACCTGCTGAATAAACGACGTTTGCACTCCATCAATGAGTGACACAAGGCGTTAGTCCCAATATATTATCATAGGTTCAGTGCAGCTTGGAGAGTGATATTGTTGGTGATCAGTTAGCTATACCACGATTTCATCATATTGGAAGTGACAGGAGCATCAACATTGATTCGGCCTGTGAACAAATCGGCGTTATAACCACATACTTTGGAATGCACTTCGATTATATAAACACCAGTAAATTGTCGAATTCAGAATGAGGTGTTCTGTTGTCGTTTCCACACCAGTACTGCCTGTTTGCAACCGATCAACTGAGCAAATATTTGCTACTGGATTAGCCGACTAGAAGACATCAAAGCGATGCCGCAGCAGAGCGGCCCGTTTGCTGAATACCCACCTGGTCATCAGTGGCCCCTTACAGCCAATTAAGTCGGCGCGCGCACTGCCCTGACAAAAGACACAAGGACACAAGCTCCCAGTCATGCACAAAGCATGCGAGATTAAGCAGCTGGCTGTAGAAGTTAAGTCAGGCTAATTAACTGAAGTCAACCGGCGCTTGCACTAGTCGTGATGCCTGTACTCCATCGCAGTGCATGTCAGCTAAGCCTGGCGCGTGTACTAGCCGTTGTACCGTGGTACTCCATCGCAGTGCCCGTTCGTTCGACCCGCCCATCTTGAGCTGCAGCGGTACGAAACTGTTCCCGCCCTTTCGGCAGAAGAGACGGGCAGACACTCTCAGGGCCCAGGGTCACCACAGCCAGCCTCCTGGACGCCACCGTTCCAGCCGAGTCGGCCGCGGCTGTTCGTGACATTCTCGTGACTGAGAGTCACCATACCCAGACTGGGGTCACCATAGCCACTTGCCGAGGCAGCAGTGTCACCGGTGGCGGCGGGTCATTCACTCAGGTCGTCACGCGACCTGGCCGCTTCCCTGCAAAAACGCCGCCACTGCGCTGCAATAGACGCGTTTTTGTCCTTTGGTGGCAATAGCGGTGAGTGATTGCCGCAGTGTGTGATGAAATAAATGAAGGCCAGGGAAACGGTCCAGGTATGGACTTGTGCTGAGCAGTGACTAGTGGGCCCATGCACTGGAAGTGCATTTGATAGATATATTACACCTGCCTGACTGGTGTGGGTCGAAATTGCCCAGCGTTCACCAGAAATGGCCCAGTGCGAATGGCCAACAGTCCACGGCGGGGGCATGCCAAACGAGTGGCTTGAGAGGTAGTAAAGGTATACAGCGAAAAACATACGTGGTTTCTGAGGGTCACGGTACACAATAAACACCGATACTATTTTTTTAAAGAACCCTGCCCCCCCCCCCCCCCACCATCTCAATCCTCGATTCTGCAGCCGGCCAGTTTGGTAGGCTTCACACAGTAAGTGCAGCAGCACATTTTGTTCTCATTAACCCTAATCAGTACATGCTAAGCAATTATAATTCTTACCAGGGAGAAGCGGCAGACCCAGCCCGGCCCGGACTATGGTCAGCAGGCGAGCCCCACCGTGGGGACGACACTTCCCCCCCTCCCACGGCTTGCAGGTGGGAAACGACCAGTGACATCGGACGCAACGGTCAGGCCACGTTATCGGAGTCCAACGAATTGCGTGCCTCAGAGGCTATTGTGGACACAAGCCGTCGCTGCTAGTTATGTAGAAGCAAGGATGCTGAAGCATGCACCGGTACTCATCACCAACAACTCAATTTCTACCTCAACGAACTCACTTCAATGAGGAACTGCACCACGCGCCGCGTGAAACTCGTACAGATCCACTGGTCCACAGGTTCACAATAACAACACTGAGTGGTACGTCCTCAGAACAGGCACAAGACACGCAGAATCGCACACACTATTTGTTATCTTTCGACATGAGTATGCTAATTTCCCTTTGCCTTTCTCAGCAGGTTGCCGTGAAGCCCCAAATGTGATGATCCGTGAATCCTGAAGGATTTGAAATCGAAATTTTACTTTGTAGGTAACAAGAAATGCATGTGATCCATAATGTATATTTAGCTAATCTGGTGACAGTCTGAAGATATGTTTTAGCGTTGACACCAAATGACTAGAACCAGTGAGAAGATGACGGGGTAGCATGACAGGGCAGCGCCAGGGTGAACATTTTCGGAAAATGATGAACATAAATATCCGACGAAGAGACGGAGAGATAGATGAAGACAGAAGAAGACACAGACAGATTTCCACTTCCTAGAATCCCCCAAAAGTCAGCTCGTCCATCATCATTTTCCTGGTTCACCACGAGATGGTAGCGCGCGTGTTGTGACAGGTGCGGTTCTAGCGTGCTTGTCCGTCGTCGAAGACGCTTAGCTTCAGGCTCATTCGTCAAACCACGAGGTCAAAGTGAGGTCACAGTGCGACAGTGAGGCCTGAGTGTCGCACAACAAACTGCGTCGCCGTGCTAAAACGGAACTTGCTTCTGCGGAAGGGATGGGACTCGAAATACGCGGTGTGACTCAATTGGCAGGTGTGGCAGTAGGTAGCGCTGCTTTATGAATTTAAAATACACACGGCGACCGGGTGACGAGTCTAAGATACACACGGCGACCGGGTGACGATGAGTCTAAGACACACACGACGACCGGGTGAAGACGAGTCTAAGATACACACGGCGACCGGATGACGACGAGTCTAAGATACACACGGCGACCGGGTGACGACGAGTCTAAGATACACACGGCGACCGGGTGACGACGAGTCTAAGATACACACGGCGACCGGGTGACGACGAGTCTAAGATACACACGGCGACCGGGTGACGACGAGTCTAAGATACACACGGCGACCGGGTGACGACGAGTCTAAGACGATCGGGTGACGACGACTAAGTCGGCGACTCGGGTGACGACGAGTCTAAGATACACACGGCGACCGGGTGACGACGAGTCTAAGATACACACGGCGACCGGGTGACGACGAGTCTAAGATACGCGCCGACCGGGTGAAGACGAGTCTAAGATACACACGATCGGGTGACTGACGAGTCTAAGATACACTATCGGCGACCGGGTGACGACGAGTCTAAGATACACTACGGCGACCGGGTGTCAAGTACCCGACCGGCGCCACTGTCGGCGCCATTGTCGGCGCCACTGTCGGCGCCACTGTCGGCGCCATTGTCGGCGCCATTGTCGGCGCCATTGTCGGCGCCATTGTCGACGCCATTGTCGGAGCCACTGTCGGAGCCACTGTCGGCGCCACTGTCGGAGCCACTGTCGGAGCCACTGTCGGCGCCACTGTCGGAGCCACTGTCGGAGCCACTGTCGGAGCCACTGTCGGAGCCACTGTCGGAGCCACTGTCGGAGCCACTGTCGGAGCCACTGTCGGAGCCACTGTCAGTACCATCGTCGGCGCCATTGTCAGCGCCATTGCCATCCGGTGGAGAGGTGACGGTGTCGAGTCGATGTTAATTGAGGCAATGTCATAGTCCAGCACCGCTGTACTCGCAAGCCGGTCATCATATTTACGGGCACGTGCGTCTGACACGGCACGTGCGTCCAAACACCCACGTCTGACCAAACACCCACAGGATGTAATTTTATTGTAATAACATAATTTCAGGCGTAACCAGGGGGACCGAATGGGGCGCTCCAGGGTCAGTGTCTCTTCCTCTCCAGCAAGTCGTGTGCATCTGCGATTGAAAAGCGAATCCACGATAACGCCAGCAACCCGCAGGGATATCTTTGAGCATTCTAGAGGATCATTAGAGCTTGTGAAGATCCCATATAGTACTTGAATATACATCATGTTTGATATATATACATATATATATATATGCATACATCAGCTCAGGGGTAGAGCTTGAAAACAATTATTGAGGGCCCAGCATTGTTGAATTCTGAAATAAAATCAGCAAAACGGACGAAATCAAAATATAATAGAGAGGGTTACCTATAAGATCCCATGTCACAATATGTATTTCTTGAAGAGTTCGAGCCCCTCCAGAAAGGTGACAATTGCCAACTATACATATGTGGGTACCAATGATGTATTAATAATCCCCCTCACTCCAGGAATGCGCTATGCACAAACTTGATGATGGACGTTTTTCATGCTCTTGTGCTGTCAAAGAATCCTGTCAGCCTGGTATCGCATTCATTACTTACCCACTTCCACCACTGCTAGCCGTTTCTATAATAAACGTATGCGCAAGAATGTTGCCGATGCTAAAAAATAAAATAAGGTGAAATGTTACGGTCGACACTCACAGGGAATGATGCGTTCTTACATGCATTTTTAACTTGTTAGCCTCAACTTATCGATAATAGATCAGTTTTAAGTGTAACTAGTTGGTTACTCTCAGAAATGATCAACGATCAAGTAGCTTGGGTTTTGAAGCATATTCAATATCTGCGTAAAATACAGTATTCCTCGTAAATGTCGGCCTTTTCATTTCACCCTATCTAGCTTCAAGCATGCTCACAAGCAATTCATCTTCGCAATTATATTAATGTTTCCTTTATCGTATGCCCAAACGTATTCTAAATTACGTAATAAGAAAATTTCGCTAAACTTACCACAAGTAACACATGAATATATTTGTCGCGGAAAAACATATTCAGCTTGCTGTATGCTTCGTTATTGTGCACTTCGCGTAACTGAAGGCCAACGTCAGCACTTGAATTATTGAAACTCTGTCACCCAAGTTAGCGCTTGGAACTCTCCTTATCAGTGGAACAGCCAATGTATATGCAGGACAGCCTCAGCGTATGGCCGGTCGATGCACGACTGTCCGGAGCACGGAGCCAACTGAGTAGTTGTTGTAGTTTCGGGACGCATCGACTGTACAATATCCCACGTGACTGAACAGCGACGGTGTAGCGCATAATCCCATATCATGTGCGCCCACGGTGCCAATCTGTCAGCCATAACCAGCGACGGCGCTAGATGCGCTGTCGGCAATGCCACTGGATTATGTCCCGAGCCAACAAAAAAGACGGGGCGACGCGGCATTGGTAATGTCACTGGATCATGTTCCGAGCCAACTTAACAGGCGACAGAGTGAGACGCGGCATCGGTAATGCCACTGGATCATGTCCCGAGCCAACTTAATCAGCGACGGTGCCAGACGCAGCGTCGGTAATCCCACTGGATCATGTCCCGAGCCAACTTAATCAGCGACGGTGCCAGACGCAGCGTCGGTAATCCCACTGGATCATGTCCCGAGCCAACTTAACCAGCGACGGTGCCAGACGCAGCGTCGGTAATCCCACTGGATCATGTCCCGAGCCAACAGAACCAGCGAAGGTGCCAGACGCAGCGTCGGTAATCCCACTGGATCATGTCCCGAGCCAACTTAATCAGCGACGGTGCCAGACGCAGCGTCGGTAATCCCACTGGATCATGTCCCGAGCCAACTTAACCAGCGACGGTGCCAGACGCAGCGTCGGTAATCCCACTGTATCATGTCCCGAGCCAACTTAACCAGCGACGGTGCCAGACGCGGCGTCGGTAATCCCACTGTATCATGTCCCGAGCCAACTTAACCAGCGAGGTGCCAGACGCGGCGTCGGTAATCCCACTGTATCATGTCCCGAGCCAACTTAACCAGCGACGGTGCCAGACGCAGCGTCGGTAATCCCACTGGATCATGTCCCGAGCCAACTTAATCAGCGACGGTGCCAGACGCAGCGTCGGTAATCCCACTGGATCATGTCCCGAGCCAACTTAATCAGCGACGGTGCCAGACGCAGCGTCGGTAATGCCACTGGATCATGTCCCGAGCCAAGTTAACCAGCGACGGCGCTAGATGCGGTGTCGGCAACGCCACTGGATCACGCCTAACCAGACCACAGCCCCGGGCGGAGATCGAATGGATGTGTGAAGTCGTTCCGAGCCGAAACGGATTATCGAGCCCATCGACGCACGCTCCGGCTTCGGAAAAATAGACCGTTCACCACGAACGTCAATGTATGGGCGTGCGAGGCCATTCTGAGCCGAAGCGGATTATCCAACTTATCGGTCCGCGCCACACAAAAAGTCGACCGTTTAGGCCCGGGGCCAGTTGGGTCAGGCTAGTCGCTCGGGCAATCGGATCTGGTGGGAGCAGACGAGGGTCGCTCGGGCCGTCACGACAGCAGCACGGCCACCACCGCCACGCCGGCGGCTCCAGACACTCCTATCGACGGTGAATCAGCCCGCCGCCGCCGGCGCCGTCGTCACGTGTCTGTCGGGAGTGGCGGCGCCCGACGTTACCGACGACCGTCGCCCGGAATAGCTGACGACGCGGCCGGCCGGAATCCGGCCAGACAGCAGCCCATGACGTTACCACCGCACTGGGGGAGGGATGTGGTGGCGGCGGGTGCGGAGGAATGGTGCGGGAGTCGGCGACTCATGACGTTACCACCGCACTGGGGGAGGGATGTGGTGGCGGCGGGTGCGGAGGAATGGTGCGGGCGTCGGCGACTCATGACGTTACCACCTGCTCTGGGGAGGGATGTGGTGGCGGCGGGTGCGGAGGAATGGTGCGGGAGTCGGCGACTCATGACGTTACCACTGCTCTGGGGGAGGGATGTGGTGGCGGCGGGTGCAGGAGGAATGGTGCGGGGGTGGCGGCGACTCATGACGTTACCACCGCACTGGGGAGGGATGTGGTGGCGGCGGGTGCGGAGGAATGGTGCGAGAGTCGGCGACTCATGACGTTACCACTCCTCTGGGGAGGGGCGAAGGAATGGTGGGGGTGGCGGCGACTCATGACGTTACCACCGCACTGGGGGAGGGATGTGGTGGCGGCGGGTGCAGAGGAATGGTGCGGGCGTGGCGGCAACTCATGACGTTACCACTGCTCTGGGGAGGGATGTGGTGGCGGCGGGTGCGGAGGAATGGTGCGGGGTGGCGGCAACTCATGACGTTACCACTGCTCTGGGGAGGGATGTGGTGGCGGCGGGTGCGAAGGAATGGTGCGGGCGTCGGCGACTCATGACGTTACCACTGCTCTGGGGAGGGATGTGGTGGCGGCGGGTGCGAAGGAATGGTGCGGGAGTCGGCGACTCATGACGTTACCACTGCTCTGGGGAGGGATGTGGTGGCGGCGGGTGCGGAGGAATGGTGCGGGTGGCGGCGACTCATGACGTTACCACCGCACTGGGGGAGGGATGTGGTGGCGGCGGGTGCGGAGGAATGGTGCGGGTGGCGGCGACTCATGACGTTACCACTGCTCTGGGGAGGATGTGGTGGCGGTGGGTGCGGAGGAATGGTGGGGGTGGCGGCGACTCATGACGTTACCACTGCACTGGGGGGGATGTGGTGGCGGCGGGTGCGGAAGGAATGGTGCGGGTGGCGGCGACTCATGACGTTACCACTGCACTGGGGGAGGGATGTGGTGGCGGCGGGTGCGGAAGAATTGTGGGGTGGCGTCGACTCGTGACGCTACCATTGCACTGGGGAGGGATGCGGTGGTGGCGGGTGGAGAGGAATGATAGGGATGGCGGAAACTGGTGGCATTACTACTGCACTGGGAGGGATGTAGTGGAGGCGGGTGGAAAGGAATGGTGGGGGTGGCGGCGACTCATGACGTTACCACCGCACTGGGGGGGGGGCTCATAACAACTATGGCACACGGAAGGTGGCACATGTCTATAACGTCATCATATGTGAGGGACGAGATAGAGAACGGCAGCACTCGTGACGTAATCATGAAAAGGGCGGGGCGATAGTGGCACGTGATGCCGACTCAACCCCGCAAACACACTGGTGCCGCTTATACAACGTGGCGCCGACCGGCAGAGCTGATGAATGGTGTGACGTGGCAGCCCGAGGCCCGCCCGGCACACCGTACATCACAGCCGGGCGCCGCCAAGCTGAAGAGCTTCATTAGGTTCGAGTGGCGCCTCTGAAGAGGCCGGGCGGCGGTGGCGGTGGCGCCATGGCCTGCCCAATGAATGTCGATTTGTCTGGCGCATTGTTATCCGGGCCCGACATAATCGGAGATAATGGCGCCGATGAGATCGACCGCTTAATGCGGATAGAGGGCACCGACGCCGGCGCCG
This sequence comes from Imbricaverruca yamaguchii, assembly GCA_034440575.1. Lineage (NCBI taxonomy): Eukaryota > Metazoa > Arthropoda > Thecostraca > Neoverrucidae > Imbricaverruca > Imbricaverruca yamaguchii. Next base: position 868,181 of record JAOTOL010001628.1, read on the forward strand.
GCCGAGTGCCGCGACTTGGCAGGGCCGCCGCCAGGTGTCAGTCGTGTGCCGCAGCTTGGTAGGGTCGCCGCCAGGTGTCAGTCGTGTGCCGCAGCTTGGCAGGGCCGCCGCTAGGTGTCAGTCGTCGCGCTCGCCCCAGACCGGTCGCGGTTTGTGCTCAGCAGCTTAGTTTCCGCTGTGGTGATTGTTCCGAACCCGCCAAGTATTTGCCGTGCCAGATCGATAGCTTCACCGATTCAAAGTAGCCAGCATCCGATAGTGGCACACCCTCACCTTATCCAGAGGCCCACTGCCTCCTCACTTTGCAGGTCGTGAGGTAGCGAGCATCCGATAGTGGCACACCCTCGCCTACTCCAGAGCCTCTGCACTCCGCAAATAGTGAGGTAGCGAGCATCAGATAGTGATGTATTATTAATTAGCGTTGGTAGAACAGCTGGTTCCTGGATGTTTGGCATCCAGAACATTATCCTCCCCAGAAAAGTATTGGCTCGTTTTTATAATTTGGAGATTGAATGGTGCTATTTAAGGATGAACAGCTCTGTGATAAAGTGCTGAACATTCATTGAAAAGTGGAAGCTGAACTGCCGATGCTGCAGATGTGAAGAATAGTGTCCTTTTCAACTTCGATTACGAGTACCAACTTATTTTCTTCTCCAAATCCAGAATTGAAAAATATGACCTTGCCCTAAACCTTTTTCCAGAAGTCAGTGTCCCTGCACCCCGCAGATAGTACGCATCCTCGGCTTTAGCCTTATTCAGAAGTCAGTGTCCCTGCACTCCGCGGTTCATGCTGTGAGGCCAGGCAAGAACAATTGCAAGTCAATTATTAGCTTATTCCCATGCACTCAATCTGCCCCGTTCACGCGCTACTCGATTTATAATCCTCCATATAATGCTTCCTCAGTTTTCTTTATCCCATAGTCTGAAAGTGGCTTGAGCTATCGGAAAGAGCTTCGATCCAACCAGGAAGTCAACGAACAACAACACAGTGCGGCCTTCAGCAGACAAAGCGGCATTTCCGCCCAGCGTACAGCAGCGCTTTGTGGGGCTGACCGGTAATGTCCTGCGATGCCGAACCAAAGGTGGGAACGCCGACCGCTAACAACTACCACAACACCAGCAACACTTCACTGGCTAATCATGGGATGTGAAAATTTCCCCGCCATTCTACTGGAACGAGAGTCTCTTTTGAGCCCACATGATTGCCTCATAATATTATGCTCCTACACATGCTACTGAACTGCCACACCCGTCACGTGCGACGGACAATGACATATGGGGTGGGCCGTGACAAACCGTGACGATTCGCGATAGACCGTGAGGGCCCGTGCAGAGCCACAGAGGCCAGTGAATGATTGTGACGGGCTGTGACGGTCTGTGACGGGCGGCGGAAGGCCGCCCACGTGACAGGCGACGGCGTACTGTTGGGCGTGTGACGTCACGCCCAGTATGTAGGCTGGTTGAAGCGCAGGTCACTGCCAGGCGGCGTGGGCTTCGAAGTAGGCTCAGCGACCTGACGTCCTCGGCGGCGATACCCGACACCCACCACCCGACACCCACCACTCGACACCCAACACCTGCCACCCGACACCTGCCACCCGACAACTGACACTAGACGTCCAACACCCAACGTCAAACACCCAACACCCAACACCCGACACCCACCACTCGACACCCGACACCCGCCACCCGACACCCGCCACCCGACAACTGACACTAGACATCCAACACCCAACACCCAACACCAACACCCACACCAACTGACACTAAGACATCCAACACCCAACACCCAACACCCAACACCCAACACCCAACACCCAACACCCGACACCCGACACCCGACACCCGACACCCGACAACTGACACTAGACATCCAACACCCAACACCCAACATCCAACACCCAACACCCAACACCCAACACCCGATACCCGCCACTCGACAACTGACACTAGACATCCAACACCCAACACCCAACACCCAATACCCAACACCCGACACCCGACACCCGCCACCCAACATACGACAACTGACACTAGACATCCAACACCCAACATCCAAAACCTAACACCCAACACCCAACACCCGATATCCGACACCCGACAACTGATACTAGACATCCAACACCCAACACCCAACACCAGATACCCGCCACCCGACAACTGACACTAGACATCCAACACCCAACACCCAACACCCAACACCCAACACCCGACACCCGACACCCGACGCTCGACACTCGACACCCGACGCTCGACACCCGACACCCGACACCCGACACCCGACGCTCGACACCCGACACCCGACACCCGACGCTCGACACCCAACACCCGACACCCGACACTCGACACCCGACACCCGACACCCGACGCTCGACACTCGACACTTGACACTCGACATCCGAAAAACGACGGCAGGCACCTAACACTCGACAGCAAATGCTAGACACACGACAGCAGACGCTCCACACCCGGAAGCAGCAGCAGACAGCAGACGCTCCACACTCTGCAGCAGCAGCAGACAGCAGACGCTCCACACTCTGCAGCAGCAGTAGACAGCAGACGCTCCACACTCTGCAGCGACAGTAGGCAGCAGACGCTCCACATTCGGCAGCAGACAGCAGGCGCTCCACACTCGACAGCAGACAGCAGGCGCTCCACACTCGGCAGCAGCAGCAGACAGCAGACGCTCCACACTCTGCAGCAGCAGCAGACAGCAGACGCTCCACACTCTGCAGCAGCAGCAGACGCTCCACACTCGGCAGCAGCAGCAGACAGCAGACGCTCCACACTCTGCAGCAGCAGCAGACGCTCCACACTCGGCAGCAGCAGCAGACAGCAGACGCTCCACACTCTGCAGCAGCAGCAGACAGCAGACGCTCCACACTCGGCAGCAGCAGCAGACAGCAGACGCTCCACACTCTGCAGCAGCAGCAGACAGCAGACGCCTCCACACTCTGCAGCAGCAGCAGACAGCAGACGCTCCACACTCTGCAGCAGCAGCAGACAGCATACGCTCCACACTCGGCAGCGGCAATAGACAGCGGACGCTCCAACACTCTGCACGACAGCAGACAGCAGACGCCCCACACTCGGCAGCAGCAGCAGCAGACGCTCCACACTCGGCAGCAGCAGCAGACAGCATACGCTCCACACTCGTCGCCGGACGCTCGATTCCACCATTGATTACCTTGTTAGATGTGATCAGCTCACGAACAGTCAGTTTTTGCCACACTGTCGATTCATCACCAGATCATCATTTCCAAGTGGACTGGGATGATCGGTGATCACTCGAATAGCTGGAGTCTGTGACGTCACACCCGCGGCGCTGTTGCGACAGTCGAAACCGCAGGGGGCATGGCTTTGTTTGAGTTTTTGCTCGGCATCCAAGTCATCCATCAATTGATAGATCAGCGTTATTTGCTCTGATGATGTTTCAATCACGGGATATTGCACAGCGGCCTGAGGTGACGGCCCGGGGAGCGTGCCTGGTGCAGTGCGAGAGCCTGCAGAGGAGTCCGTGTCTCCGGGAGAGTTGTTCCTCCACCGATGTCGGTTCCGGCAGAGATCCGAGGCATGGGCCGGGAATAGATCCGGGGCGAAAGACTGGGCAAGCAAGAGTTGGGACTGGAGGCTCGGCAAAGGTCCGTTCCTGGGCAGGAGGTCAGACTGAGATAGGAGCTGGGGCTGGGCAGGTACATGGACCAAGGGGCTGGGTAGGTGTCGGTGCAGGGGGCCGGACAGAGATCAGAGCGGGGGTAGGCAGGCACACGGGGCAGGAAGTGGGAAGGTGTCGGGGCAGGTCGGGCAGACGTCCGGAGCAGGAGCTTGGGCAAAGGCTGACGTGAGTCTCAGGGAGGTGCGGGCAGAATGTATGAGCCGCCCGGATGTTGTGGCAGAGATCCGGATGAAGAGACTTGGCAGAGACTAGCGGGGTCCTAGGGAGATCGGGCCGAGTATCTGGGCCGCCCGGACTTTGCTACGAGCCCAACAGCGATGCTATCTGTCACACGCGCCCTAGCTCTTTTCCAGTGAGCCGGCCGCCCGGGCAGCTCGCGGAACAATAGCCTCTCCGACTGCGGACACAGCCTGTATAGTCACGAGCCAATTCCGAGCGTGGCTACGTCACGTCACGACACCCACCCCTGTCGGCGGTATGCCACCGACCGACCACAGGTCCCGAACGTGGCTCCATGATGTCACGACACCCACCCATGTCAGCAGTATACCACCGACCGACCACAGACCCCGAACGTGGCTCCATGATGTCACGACACCCACCCATGTCAGCAGTATACCACCGACCGACCACAGACCCCGAAGTGTGGCTACGTCACGTACGACACCACCCATGTCAATATGCCACCGGCCACCACAGACAACGAACGTGGCTACGTCACGTCACGACATGCACCCCTGTCGGCATTATACCACCGACCGACCACAGTATATTTCAGCAGTCATCACCATACCTATTCATATCACACGGTAGATGCGGTTGCCTTGGGTACAAACACCTCCCTGCCGCAGATACCAAACATATCCCAGGCAGCATGAGAATGCTTTATCTTCAGTGAATGCTTATCCTTATTCGGATGGCAAGATCCACATCGTTCGCTTCACATCCGTTTGGAAGATCAAGATCGTTCGCTCCAGTACCCGCTTGAAGCTGCCACACAATGATTTCATATCCTGAAGCTCAGCAAAGAAATTGCGTTTTATTGCATCACGTATGACACGTTTTTCACGAACTGCGACATAGGTCACATAAATAAGGTTAACTACACTGTTTCAGGACAAGAAAATCAAGCGCAATTGATCAGGGCTTAACTTACCTGATCCGACTATTGTCTCCAGAGATATGAGGATGGGCGAAGTCGGCCCCACCCCAGGTGGTGGCGTGGTGTAACCCAGGCGATGCCAGGTCAAATAACGTCCCTGTCCCGGAAGGCAGACAATTTTTATCCAGCAGCGTGCCCATCAAATTACTCACATCTTCTAGCGCTCGAGATGACTCTTCCGACCACTACACCGAATATTATTTAGAGCACGGACCAGTCCACCACTATACTGACGAATGCACCCACCTCCCTACCAACTACCACAGCTACTGTCCCAGAAACGATTCGGACCACTAACGACCCCACCCACTAACAACCCTGCCATCCCACTACCCCGGCCCGCAGCAGGCATGACCCAGCCCCACAGTCGTGGTCCTGGCCACCACTGTGATCGGACTGTGACCGGAATTATCGGCGATATCTGCAGCGGCGCGCACATGCACCCGCCGCGTTCGGCACGAGCGCGCCGGCCGCCGCCATCTGATGGGTGGCCTATGGACGAGAACGGGGCCGGCCGTGCACTGATTCAGCATGGCCCGCGCGGAGGCCTCCGAAGACAATCGCGCGCCGCGGCCGGGCGCCGGGCCTGACTCCAGCTCGGGGGTGCCGACAGATGTGGCACCGGGCCCAGCTCCAGCTCGGCGGTGTCGACAGATGTGGCGCCGGGCTCGGCTCCAGGTCTGCGGTGCCGACAGATGTGGCGCCGGGCCCAGCTCCAGGTCTGCGGTGTCGACAGATGTGGCACCGGGCCCAGCTCCAGGTCTGCGGTGTCGACAGATGTGGCGCCGATGGTGCCGACAGATGTGGCGCCGATGGTACCGACAGATGTGGCCCGGGCCGGACTGCGGTGTCGACAGATTGGCCGATGGTGCGCGACAGATGTGGCACCGGGCCCAGACTCAGAGGTGCCGGCAGCTGTGGCGCTGGGACAGGCTCAGAGGTGCGCGCAGATGTGGCGCCGGGACAGGCTCAGAGGTGCCGACAGATGTGGCGCCGGGACAGGCGCTCAGAGGTGCCGACAGATGTGGCGCCGGGACAGGCTCAGAGGTGCCGACAGATGTGGCGCCGGGACAGGCTCGGATGTGCCGGCAGATGTGGCGCCGAAGGTGCCGACAGATGTGGCGCCGGGCTCGGCTCGGAGGTCGCGACAGATGTGGCACCGGGCCAGACTCAGAGGTGCCGGCAGCTGTGGCGCTGGGACAGGCTCAGAGGTGCGCGCAGATGTGGCGCCGGGACAGGCTCAGAGGTGCCGACAGATGTGGCGCCGGGACAGGCTCAGAGGTGCCGGCAGCTGTGGCGCCGAAGGTGCCGACAGATGTGATGTCGGGCCCGACTCGGAAGTGCCGGCAGATGTGGCGTCGAGGCGCTGTCAGCCAAGCTTGGCCGACTCTGCCGGCGGGAGGCCACTACAGGCCGGCCACTGCACCGCTCCGTGACATGAGCCGTAAATGTCAGCCTCGCGATCCGGCTGGGCCCATATCTAGACTGGTGGCCCCGATCGGTTCGCATGCGACACGCTTCAAGTCCTGCTGAAGCGGCGGCGTCACACGCTGCGGAAAAGTTCAGCATCTACTGAAACTAACAACAAAAGTATCGCCCCAATTTCTGAAAAACGAGACGGTGTGTTTATTATTAACCGGCCCGCGGTTAATAATAAACACACATCAGCAATAGTCTGCACATCGGCAATAGTCTGCATATCAGCAACGGTCTGCACATCAGCAATAGTCACGCCACCATCACCACCGGCTGTCGGTCGGTGTTCTCTGGACTTCATGCGCCTGCAGTTTCTGTACTTTTCTGTCATGTGGCATGCGTTCAGGTCTACCATCCTCACTAGTCTACCTTCCGCCAAAGTGAGGACTGCATCATTGCATTCCTCACTTTGGAAAATTAGAAATAATATCAACTAATGTATGTCTTCTGTTGTGAGGAACCAGTTTCTCTTTCTGTTCACATTACTGCGCAGGCCGATCCAATGATATGGCACTGCCACTGTCCTGATCAAGGGTGTGGTTTTATGGAAATGATTGAGATGGCTCAAATGTTCGAAGGTGTATGGTGCTATACATCTTGGACGGCAACTTGCAAAACAGCATTGTTCACATAAATATGGAAGATATTTTGTCGTGATGGGATTTATGGCGCATTACTTGACCGCAGCAAATCCCGAATGTGGTAAAATGTGAATGGTACTACGATATCAAAAGGCCAACACTAACAAAAAGATCCTGTTCTTTATGCTTCACATTTCCGAACATGTCTCTTCTTCCGCATACAACGATGTGTGCCTGTTGGCTGAACTCTGAGTACACCACGTCCTCGCTAAATTCAACCTCGGCACAACCGTGCGGGATGTGGCGGACGTGTCCCACACAGTCATTTTCCTGTGTGGAACTGCCACAGTCGAGGAAGACGGCTCCTCCCCGACCTTAGACGGACCCTGCTGACGTACCCGGGACAGATGAGGAGACTGACGGCACGCGAGGCGACGTGTCACAACAGGTGGACAGCTCAGTGATGCCCCGCCAGGCTGAGGATACACACGCCCGCCACGTCCTCTCGTCTCTTTTTTAGCTCCTTTTTTCTGGTCGTGATCCAAGTCACAGCGGGGTGGTTAGTAACACAACCTACCGCCACGGCTGGGTGGGTCGGCCAATGTCAAAGCATACAGTTATAGACTTAAGAGACATATCGCAGCATCCGGCCGACGAAGGTAGTAGGCATTATCATGGTAACAATTCACTGTTTTCAACTACATAGTTTTCCAGATAAAGCACACGTAAGTGTGATCGTCAACATTGTTCTGCGAAGTCGCCAAATGATGATTGTAAAACACGGCAATTAAAATGTGAATAAATAAGGGTCCAGATGCATGTGCACTGTACAGAAGACACATAAGCAAGACAACGATAACCGTTAATAATCTCTAGACATGCTTACAATGCGCACTGTTGCTCTAATGGTTTATATTGTCTTCTTCCAAATCACTTGAATGGAACAAATCCTCATTCGCGTGACCCAGAAGAAAGCTGGAGTGGCTGAAACCATCTCAAAGGTACACAAAGCGACACCCCTGCCTGACACATGGACACGTGAAAGGCTTGACACTGAACATGACACATAGACACGGCCCCACGAAACTCATGCCGGTCACGCCATGCCTTGGCACGTCGACAATTCGACTTGTCAATGCCGAAGAACAGTGTTCAGGTCGGTAGTGAAGGGGATCGGATTGCTGTCGATCTTATCAATGCAAATTGATAACAGTAGCGAATTGGCGTTGCTCGAAGGTGGCAGTGCAGTCACTGATAATGGCGTCACTGGCTGTGATGCCTGCTGTGACCACTAACGGATCTAGGGGAGGTATCATGGGCCCATCATCAAAAGAAGGCCGATCTTTTCCGAACTTGGCACTAAAATGGTATTCTGTCGACATCTAGAAACATTTCTATCTTAAACGGACCCACTGCACGCTAGCTGTTCTAGCCTAAAAGTTTTCGAAATAGGAGAGAATAATTCGTCCTCCCCAACCACTCGAAAACCACGAGAGGGAGCAGAGGCGGGCGTGCCACTGACGCGCCTCTTGCGGTTGAGTATCCACAGCCCGATCCGTTGACAAAACCATTGCGTATTTTCCAGCCAAACATCCCGAATGCTTTCCAAGTGCTGAGATTACTAGCACATCAGCTGGGAAATCTCAGTAAAGAGCAAAGAAGCAAACAAGTCGCATTTTTGTGCAAGGACGAAGCTGCAAAATATGGAGTAAGTGTCGCCGACTCCCGATATCCAGTGACTGATCCCGAGGGGTTGGATGCTCGACACTATCAAGAGTACTATTATATTTCTTCTACTTGCTCCCCGTAATAGCCACATCTCCATTGGGTCTGTTCCCTAACGAACCTTCTGGATCTGTCACTGGCTGTGACGCGTGGTATGCGACACAGGACATCACCAGTGTTCCCACCAGCCCAGACGGCACTGTGACGGCAACATCTGCTGTGACGCGTGGTATGCGACACAGGACATCACCAGTGTTCCCACCAGCCCAGACGGCACCGTGATGGTAACATCTGCTGTGACGCGTGGTATGCGACACAGGACATCACCAGTATTCCCACCAGCCCAGACGGCACCGTGACGGTAACATCTGGTGTGACGCGTGGCATGCGAAACAGGACATCACAGTGTTCCCACCAGCCCAGACGGCACTGTGACGGTAACATCTGCTGTGACGCGTGGTATGCGACACAGGACATCACCAGTGTTCCCACCAGCCCAGACGGCACTGTGACAGTAACATCTGCTGTGACGCGTGGTATGCGACACAGGACATCACCAGTGTTCCCACCAGCCCAGACGGCACTGTGACGGTAACATCTGCTGTGACGCATGGTATGCGACACAGGACATCACCAGTGTTCCCACCAGCCCAGACGGCACCGTGATGGTAACATCTGCTGTGACGCGTGGTATGCGACACAGGACATCACCAGTATTCCCACCAGCCCAGACGGCACCGTGACGGTAACATCTGGTGTGACGCGTGGCATGCGAAACAGGACATCACAGTGTTCCCACCAGCCCAGACGGCACTGTGACGGTAACATCTGCTGTGACGCGTGGTATGCGACACAGGACATCACCAGTGTTCCCACCAGCCCAGACGGCACTGTGACAGTAACATCTGCTGTGACGCGTGGTATGCGACACAGGACATCACCAGTGTTCCCACCAGCCCGGACGGCACTGTGACGGTAACATCTGCTGTGACGCGTGGTATGCGACACAGGACATCACAGTGTTGCCACCAGCCCGGACGGCATTGTCCGACCTCACATTCCCTGACGGCTGCAGACCGGTCGGCGCAGACACAGCGCCGCCCCGGGCGACACCGCCGCCGGTGACACGGAATGCGACCTTGATGCGACACGGCCGGCGACCTTGTCGCGTTGTCTGGGTCATGAGGTCAGACGATATGTCGTCGGAGCGTCGACACGGTCGCCGTACCCAATATGGTCAGCCAGCTCGGAGTCGGCATCGCTGGCATACATCACGAGCACCGCGAGAGCGCCCAAGTCCTGTCGATCCTAGGGCTGTGCACTGGACAGTGTGCTCTCCCAGGCCTCTTGGGGTCATGGTAGGGATTGCAGCCGGGCAATTTCATTTCCCGACGTCGCGTCGTTTGGCTCTAAACGCAGCTATCAGCAGGAACAAGAAGAACATGTGCTGCTCAGTTCCTAATATTACTTCGAGAAGGCCTCCAAGGAATTTCACGCTCAGTGATAACACTGAGCGCGTTTTGTTACAGTTTATTTATGTGCTATTCTTGTTCGGTATCATCCCAGAATACACCAGGTTATTTCAGGTCGACATACCAGGCTGGCGGCAATAGCCGTGGGCAGAACAGTGCTGGCATGGCCTGACATCGTCAGGTAGCACTTTCACCTCAGGGTTCAATGGACGTATACGTCGACATTCCGTGACCTTTTGCTTCTGAAAATCGGTCACTGCAGATCGAAAACGCTCACTGCACGTCCAAACGGTCAATCATTTCTTACGTCACGTGCTTACCTTGAGGTCCAGGTGAGCGATCTGCTTCGAGTGCATGTGCTCCAGCCCCTGCAGTATCTGCTTGATGAAGAAGGACGCTTCCGCTTCGCTGAGACGCTCCTTGTCCGTGATGAACTCGAACAGCTCGCCTCCGCGCACCCTGCAACAGAGGAAGCCACCGGTCCGGTCAGCTCAGTGCCGAGGTCACGGCAGCGTGCCACCTCTCAGAGGCGCCACCTGGCAGCTCGGTAGCGGTGGCAGTAGCAGCGGCGGTAGCGGCGTGCAGCAGCGATTAATTGGTGCGGCTGCCGCGCTTGATTAGTGGCACCGCTTATCGGTTCTGGCTGGTCGACTGCGCCCGGCGCCGTAGTGCTGAGAAAGCGCAGCACTCGGCGTTGTAGTGCTATGAAAACGCAGCGCCCGGCGTAGTAGTGCTGGGAAAACGCAGCACCCGGCGTCCTAGTGCTGAAAAAACGTAGCGCCAGGCGTCTTGGTGCTGGGAAAACGCAGCACCCAACCAATCAGCCGACCTGGCGGAGTGTGGTCATACCGAGACACCAGCAGTGGGCAGGAATACGACCGGGAAAAGGCTTGGAACGGACCGAGAGTGGACATGTGCTAAATTTGTAGCTGAACCGATTACTGCATTAAATCCTACCTCTTCACGCTCCATTGTCAGTGAACGGCTCTGCCGCTGAAAATATGTTTCATAATCATAGGTTGTATATAACTGTAAAACCAGCCGTCCTCCCAGCTCCTTGAGGTCTCCATAAAGGTCTGGCGGCACATAAGAATTACGAGTGAAGCACCACATGGATGCCACAATTGGATGAGTATATCTGCTCGATCCTCCTCCCCTCGCTGCTCAGCCGATCCTCCTTACACCATCGAGCCAGAGAAACCGTTGCACGGCCTTGGACAGAACAGCTCCCGTGCTCGCCCCGTCAACTTTGCCGTGTAGCAGTTTAGCGCGGGCGAGTTCGTGTTCAGGTCGCGTGATTGCGGCGCAAAGACAACACAGCGACAGCGGCTACTGCGCGCACTTAGTGCAGCACCACAGCTCGAGGCCCTCCTGTCAGCTCAGCGAGCACGCGTGATCCTACCGGGGCACTAGTCAGCTGATCCTCCGTCAAGCTGGGCTAAAGAACACCAGACGGTGAAGGCTGACATTAGGCACCGAAGGCAAGCATTAGCCGACGTTGCCGAGTGGCCGCCGGCGGCGACTGCGGCGACTGTGGCGACTGTGGTGACTGCAACTGATGGTAGCCGCGCCGGCGGAACTGGCTGTCCAGGCAATAATAGGCCGCAATCGGCGTTTCCGGTTCAGCCCCACGGAGATAAGTCAGCTCCACCGCCACCGACGAGTCAGCTCCATGGCCACCAACAGCTCCAGCTCTACCGCCACTGACAGCTCCAGCTCCACCGCCACCGGCAGCTCCAGCTCCACCGTCACTGACAGCTCCAGCTCCACCGCCGCCGGCAGCTCCAGCTCCACCACCACCGGCAGTTCCAACTCCACCGCCACAGACAGCTCCAGCTCCACCGCCACCGGCAGCTCCAACTCCACCGCCACTGACAGCTCCAGCTCTACCGCCACAGACAGCTCCAGCCCACCGCCGCCGGCAGGCGCCCGTGGCACGCCACGTGTGACGCCTGCAGCGGCCGGTGGCGGTGCAGGTGGTGTTGCAGGGCGGCCGTGGCGAAGGTCGTCCAGAGGCGGTCAGCGGCAGCACGGCGGCGCTGGTCGGGCCACCAGTGGCCGTGGTGACCTGACGAGCGGCCTTGTGCCGTGTCACCGGGCAGGCGGCACATCAGCGGCCGGCCGCGACCCGCCGCCACATGGTGGTTATGACTCGCCGCCACATGGGGGAATCAGCAGCCGGCCGCGACCCGCCGCCACATAGTGGTTATGACTCGCCGCCACATGGTGGAATCAGCGGCCGGCCGGGACTCGCCGCCACATGGGAGAATCAGCAGCCGGCTGTGACTCGCCGCCACATGGGGGAATCAGCGGCCGGCCGCCACCCGCCGCCACATGGTGGTTGTGACCCGCCGCCACATGGGGGAATCAGCAACCGGCTGTGACTCGCCGCGACATGGGGACATCAGCGGCCGGCTGTGACCTGCCGCCATACGCAGTCGTCAGACGGCGTATGTGTGCGCCGGGCATCGACACGGCCGGCGCGTCAAGCACGCATGAGAGCGCAATGTCGCCCACATGCGGCGGTGACTCTCAGACAACGACGAGCCGCCATTAATAGCCTTCCTATAGTGACAGACACACCGGCCTCTATCTGCCACGGGTTATCGGGACTCCCACTCGGCGGCATTAGAACGGCAACAGAGGCGAAGCGACTCGCAGAAGCGGCACCATGCCCTGCGTCGTGCACAGCACCAATCAACTTCAACGGGCATGCGGTCTTCCAGAGTGGTGATGAGGCGCATTTGCCCGTTCCCCGCGGAGTACGCCGCTCACCGGTTCCGATGCGTCGGGCATCCTCCTCGGACTGAAGTGTGAAATCAAAATATACCGGTCATTAGTCATCGGTTTCTGCTGGCCATTTATCAGCCGGAGGCGGCGGCCGTGCCAGGGATGAGCTCCCACTGCAGCGGTCCGACGTGCTCCCACCGCGGCGGCCGTGCCAGGGATATGCTTCCAGCGCGGCGGCCGTGCAGGAATGTGCTTCCACCGCAGCGGCCGGATGTGCCCCCACCGCGGCGGCCGTGTCAGGGATGAGCTCCCACCGCAGCGTGGCCGTGTCAGGGAAATGCTCCCACTGCGGCGCGGCCGTGTCAGGGATGAGCTTCCACTACAGCGGTCCGATGTGCCCCCACCGCGGTGGCCGTACCAGGGATGTGCTTCCACCGTGGCGGCCATTTCAGGGATGAGCTCCCACCACCACGGCCGTGTCAGGGATGAGCTCCCACCGCGGCGCGGCCGTGTCAGGGATGAGCTCCCACCGCAGCGCGGCCGTGTCAGGGATGAGCTCCCACCGCGGGGCCGTGTCGGGGTGTCAGCGCGGCCGTGTCAGGGATGAGCTCCCACCGCAGCGCGGCCGTGTCAGGGATGAGCTCCCACCGCAGCGCGGCCGTGTCAGGGATGAGCTCCCACCGCGGAGCGGCCGTGTCAGGGATGAGCTCCCACCGCAGCGCGGCCGTGTCAGGGATGAGCTCCCACCGCAGCGTGGCCGTGTCAGGGATGAGCTCCCACCGCAGCGTGGCCGTGTCAGGGATGAGCTCCCACCGCAGCGCGGCCGTGTCAGGGATGAGCTCCCACCGCGGCGCGGCCGTGTCAGGGATGAGCTCCCACCGCAGCGCGGCCGTGTCAGGGACGAGCTCCCACCGCAGCGCGGCCGTGTCAGGGATGAGCTCACATCGCGGAGCGGCAGTTTTGAAGATTCCGCCAGTCACGACACTGTGCATTACAATACACTACGCGCATGATGTACGTAACTACGCGATGCACCCGCAGCCACACCGGTTGCAAGTGGAGACATGAAGCGAGGCGGAACGATGTGGCGTGTTCGGACCAAGGTGCCGGCTGTTGTGTATTTAAACAGCTGTGTCTATTGGCAATGCGTGGTGTCTGGCACTGCTCACATGGAGGAAACTGCCTGCGTGGACTATTTTCATTTGTTTTGGCAAAGGACAAAGCTGGTGGCTGTATCGTGAAATATGATGGAGCATCAGATACCCCCTCTCCAATTACGTATGACAGAAACGCTGTGGCGGAGATTCCCAGCAAGACCGAATTACGAGACCATAACATATACCGCAAAGAAACGGGACAACGGCGGAGACCAGCTCCAGCTATTCACTTCGACGGGTGAAATGTTGCTTATGCTGGCAATATTAAGATGTCGTTTAGCTTGCGTATGAGGAGCACCCGCGAATATTTACAACATGACATGACAAATCTTAAGTTCATATGTCATAGAGCAGTCGACCTCATCGAGCCAGGGATAAGAAGGTCAGACGAATGATAAGAATCCATTTTTGTGACACTGAAATATGAGGCATGATCGTTCAAATAATTTATCTAACTGGGCTACGCTGCTGGGAATAAGACAGTTTGATCCTGGCTCAAACGCTATTTCGCCCATGTTTTAGGACGTGTTGCTGAGGAATCATGAAATATTACAACGTCAACTAACAGCAAGCCGTCGACTAACAATAGTAGTATTGCGATACGTCCATCTCGAAGACATAACCCTGCCAAGTTATGTAGAATTATCCACAAGGAATATTATGGAACACGCAATGTTTGCGTTCTGGTGGCTAAGGCTATCAGAACGGTTTCAAATGTGTTTGGTGAGGACCATTTTGGGACTATTTCTCTTTCCTAAACGCCCATAGGGACACGTATTCCAAACATTCAAGCTGACATGCAATTAATACTTGGTGGGTATAGCACTAGCTTTCTGTTCATCTTTCTATCCCTACGGTGTTAGTACACCATCGACATGTCATTCGCGACAGCAAACGGAGCAAAGCGACAGTGTTGTCCCTTCCGTGCATCCTCCCCGTGGTGTAGCCGTTCACGGTGCCCTTCACCTCCGCTTGATAGTCACATCGAGCCGGTCGCGCTACTGTTCACACTATCCCATAATGCACACCAGCACTAACTCGGCCCCGTTCGGACTTCGTTATCTGCGAGTTTGAACAGATCTGCACGTGGCGTAAGGCGACGGCCGCTGTCGGCGCGCGGCACACAGCATTCCTGCTGTAATGGCAACACTTCAACGCCCGAAGTTCATGGCCGGCTGAGGTGGTCTGACGATCAGATAACGCGCCGGGAGACGGTTTGCACAGGGTGTTTGCGTTGGCTGACCGGTCGGCGCCGAACAGTGCTGGGGTGCCGTTGGTCTCGTCAGCCACGTATGCCACCCGCCGACACCATCTGCACCCATCACTCAACAGTCGGCACGCCCGGCGACCCCTCCACCCCCGCCCCCTCACATACACACCAACAGCAGGCGGCGCGTCTTCGGCCGCCCGACGTGCTCCAAAGTATCACTTTCTAAGGCGGCGTGCGGTAAAAACACAGCTACTATGGGCGTGTTTTTGCGGACTGGCTGTTACAAAACGGCGGCCGGGTGGCAGTGCTGAGATCTGCTGGGGCGGCCGGCACCTGTGTACTCACTTCACCGAGACAGCCGCCAGCACATGGGCACCTAGTGCACTGAGGGATCCATCGCACGTAGCATATATACATACATATATATATATATATATATATATATATATATATATATATATATATATATATATATATATATATATATATATGTATATGTATGTATATATTTACCTATAATGTAGATGGGGCATGATCAAGGACAATAATAAATTCCAACGTCCTTGAAGAGCCTACGCTGAGTTTAGAATCGTAATGCTGTCCGCTTGCTAGCTGTTCAGACAACCTAACAGTAGATAATTGTCGTACGTCTAACCCGCCACCGCGCAATTAACCTACAGCACACTCAACGCGTATTATGTCCACCATTGTGCCATGTTAGCCGGTGCAGTACCGGTGGAAGGATGGCCACTTTGACCTCCGTCAGTTTTTCTTGCATGGCTTTTAAACCATTCAAGATTTCGTTTTAAACAAGGCCTACCTTCCGGCAATTGATGGCTTCATGTGCTGGCAGACAAGCTGAGTTATAATCTATTACGCTTCCTAAGCTACGGCATGTCAAGAATCAGGTCACCAGGTCTTCAGGTCACGACTCATCTCAATCGGGTTTCTGGATGCATGTGAAAAGATTCTTCGCGAGCAAATAATGCAATATATAGGCAATAGTGAAATATAAGTGTGCCGACAAATTATATAATAATAATGTAAGACAACAAAAATTGGCCTCAGATCAGCACACAATGCCAAACGGAGACTGCAACTGGGAAATGTTTTGTTTTGTGCATGTCTTCGTGGCTATTAACTCTTTAACCGTAGTATCTGCTATGGAAAACTATGTCATATAATAGTGCTGAAGATTCAAGTCGATATTAGGTGAGATCCGTGAGATCGGACCTGATACATCTTAGTAGCATAAATCTCAGACCACCTGGATAATAAAATACGGACTATTGCGTACAATCGCCAAACCGGCACTATTCTGTGCGGTTATTTCGTTTCTGATGTCATTAGGATCCCCAATGTCTAAAAGAAGGGGAGATGTTTCGCTTCGCTTCCTCGCATTACCTATTCATTAGCACAGGCCGCTTGGGAAATCGTTGGTTTCAATGGTTTATTACGCATTTGCGTATATTTGATGTTGACTTGATCGATGGCCGTGGCCTTTTACATGTGTCGACGCAGTTTTCATTTAGCATATCACTTACATTGAAACACGAAAACGCATTTGTTTCACGGCCAGAGTTAGACAACAGACGAGGACTGGATTACCGACGACATCCCGACATTGACCTGTTTAACCTGACGCGGAAGGTAAACACAAGAAATATATACAATATGCAAGAAATTCTGAAACTTTTAGTGTAGAGCTATCTCATGTCGTTTACCGTACCTCTCTATCTTGTTTAAAAGAAAAGTTAGTAGGTGTGAAGTACGTATTGGCCCCTGCACCGGGAGTCGTACTAAGTTATACGACACCACGAGAGCTGATGGCAAGTGCGTGTCTGCATTTTTGCTACCGCGCCGAACAATTCTGCCGTGTTCTCTGCACACAACTGGCGATAAACTCGGCTGGTCGTTGGCGCCGACAACTGGTGCGGGCCCACGTATACCGCTGGGCGGTGTAGGCCTCAGCCTGGACCTCTGAGTGCGAGGTGGGCGTCAGCGGCCACCGGCCCACATCCGCTCCACGGACGCTGTGTCCGTCCGGCCAAATAAGGGCCGGTGGTGGATGCCACCTCGCCACTGTATCGACAGCCGACGGGAGGAGCAGCCGGCGTCCACAGCAGCAGCTGTGACGTCCACCGCCGCGGACCACCGCCAGAGAGGGCCGGCGGTCCCGTCGCAGGCATCAGCTTCTGCTTCAGCCGGCGTCCACAGCAGCAGCTGTGACGTCCACCGCCTGGGTATCACCGCCAGAGAGGACCGGCGGTCCCGTCACAGAACACAGACATCAGCTTCTGCTTCAGCCGGCGTCCACAACAGCAGCTGTGACGTCCACCGCCTGGGGACCACCGCCAGAGAGGGCCAGCGGTCCCGTCACAGAACACAGACATCAGCTTCTGCTTCAGCCGGCGTCCACAATACAAGCTGTGACGTCCACCGCCTGGGGATCACCGCCATAGAGGACCGGCGGTCCCGTCACAGGCAAATGACCGCGAGCCGGCCTCTGTCGTCAGACATTCCGCCGGTGCGTCTGCCACCGACGGCGGACGGTGGGTGACGGCGCCGTGCTGAAGGTGCACCCAGCGTCGACATGCGCTGCGGTCTCGCCGACCGAACCCCGACGTCAGCGGCAGCCTCCGGTGGGTCACCACGTGACGACCCTGCGGTACACTAATGCGGCGACACCACTGTGCAGACGTGTGCTCGCTGGTAATGCGGATTATAAAATATCCATGCGCATTTGCGGAACATGATCACAAGGAAATGCGCCGATTTCAATTATTATCAATGATTAGAACCGGGGCAAGTAAACGTATTACCTTCCGTATCATTCACCAGCATGAATTTTGAATGCTATCCACACAAAATGACGCCGATCGCATTGATAGTCTAGCTTCGGTCAAATAGTTGACCATGACACTTCTTCAAAAGGTTCACTCAATAGCGGTATTTAAGTTCTTAGCGTGTTAAACCGGTTGGTTATCATCTAGTGCAGAGGAAACGCGTAGCATACGGACAGCATACAAATACTCGATGATTTTTTATTCGAACCCGTGATGAAACTTTGATTAGGACGTTTGTGTCTTTCTTTTTCTCGGCTGGTATCCTCAATTTTTATGGTTAACCCCGATGACCGCTGTTATTCTTATTAAGCCATAGCACTTCATGACTTTATGGGTCTCTGTCCCTCCAAGCAACAAAATTATACAAACTGTATGTTTTTTCGTCGGCTCCTTGGTGGAACCTGACATAATATTTAATACTGTAAACGTGAATAGCACCTGGTTGCCCGTATCTCCTCTCCATGTATAGGCAACTAGGTCTCGTGCTGAGGACAGATGAAGATATGCCATGTGAATTGAAGGTGATTGGCAAGGCAGTATGATGATTAACCAATATGGCGGCATTTGCTACCGACACTAGCTTGCTACCAGGCATTAATACGCATATTTATAGAAACAGAGAGGAAACTTTGCTACGACCACTAAGGAAAGTAAACCTGGTGTTGCGCCCGTTAAAGATGGGGATAATGTATCGTAAACTAGTGGAATAGTTTCTAATTCACAAATGTTTTGACAGTTTGCGTGCACGGCCCAATGTTTGGCTATGCGACCCGTGGCCTCTTCAAATCTGTCTCCATTGGATGGGGAAATGGTACTAACTCGGCTACAAGACTCAGCGTCTCGCTACCGCAGGCATCGCTTACAGTGGCCAGGCTCACTGCCCAGAGCTCCCTCTAGTACGCCATTGCTACCCGGTCAATGGCTATACAGCTGGTGTTAAACCAGCGCGGTGGACGAATAGGTTGCCGCCCACCTGCGCGACGTGAATACCATGCCGCCAAATGAAGCTGACGGTGGGCTGCAAGCTAACGCGATTACAAGCAACAGAGCGAATGTTCTCCGCGGGCGGTGCGCTGCATTTGCGACATGCTGCGACCCGTGTTCGCCACTAAAACACGGCCGGAGCTGATGAATAATGGCGCTTTCATCACGTGGAAACCCCACAGATGACCAACAAATCACGGCCAAATCGGAGGAGATTACAGGCTGATTGGGCCGGCGTAGGGCTCGAGTGCGGCTCACTACCTGCCGCGTCGGCATCCAGTAGCCCGCGGCAGTCTGCGCAGCGCCCACGACAGCGGCGTCTACCGGACCGGCGCACACTGGTCCGTAATGACCGCACACGGCGTCCGCGATGACCGCACACGGCGTCCGTGATGGGTACGCCGGTTCACACCGGTGTGTGCCGGTGTGCACGGCAGTCACACGGTGGGGGGGGGGGGGCGGACGGCTGTCTGCACCCGGCGGCCGCCGGCAGCGGATCGTCACGGACGCCTATATCAGCAGCCGGCCACACCGTGCCGCGACGGCTCCGAGGTGGACGGGAGGTGGCTGAAAACGTCCGACGTCCGAGCTAACCGACACGAGATGGGCACGGGTCGAAACAGCGGTCCACACCCATCGCCCCTCCTGTCGTAGTCGAATCACCGTTGCGGCCATGGTCCAGCAGCCGGTACACGGGTACGGTGCGGTGGCGTTGGCTGCTGGCTGTACGGTATGGTGACGTTGGCTGCTGGCTGTACGGTATGGTGACGTTGGCTGCTGGCTGTACGGTGCGGTGGCGCTGGCTGCTGGCTGTATGGTGCGGTGGCGTTGGCTGCTGGCTGTACGGAGTGATGACGTTGGCTGCTGGCTGTATGGTGCGGTGGCGTTGGCTGCTGGCTGTACGGTATGGTGACGTTGGCTGCTGGCTGTACGGTGCGGTGGCGTTGGCTGCTGGCTGTATGGTGCAGTGGCGCTGACTGTACGGTGTGGTGGCGCTGACTTCTGGCTGTACGGTATGGTGACGCTGGCTGCTGGCTGTACGGTATGGTGACGTTGGCTGCTGGCTGTACGGTGCAGTGGCGCTGGCTGCTGGCCGTATGGTGCAGTGGCGCTGACTGTACGGTGTGGTGGCGCTGACTTCTGGCTGTATGGTGCGGTGGCGTTGGCTGCTGGCTGTACGGAGTGATGACGTTGGGTGCTGGTTGTATGGTGCGGTGGCGTTGGCTGCTGCCTGTACGGTGCAGTGGCGCTGGCTGCTGGCCGTACGGTGCAGTGGCGTTGGCTGCTGGCTGTATGGTGCGGTGTCGCGGGCTGTACGGTGCATTGGCTGCCTTGGTTGCGTGGTGTGCCAATCTCTCACGCTGATTTGTCGCTGGAGAAACGAACGGTGTGTGGAGTCTCTGCCTGTCTGAGAACAGTGCTATGGCGAGGTTCTTCTTGTCTCGGAGAATGGCATGTGAGGACCAGCCAATATCTGTGTACGATGCGGTGGCGCTGGCTGCTGGCTGTACGGTGCATTGGCTGCCTTGGTTGCGTGGTGTGCCAATCTCTCAAGCTAATTTGTCGCCGTAGAAACGAACGGTGTGTGAAGTCTGCCTGTCTGAGAACAATGCCACGGCGAGGTTCTTCCTACCTCGGAGAATGGCATGTGGGGACCTGCCAATATCGGAGAAATGACATGGCGATACACTGCGTGTCTCAGAGGAAAGGCATGTCGAACTGCGGCGTGTGTCAGGAATAACACGCCAGGACCCCGTCAAGGGGCAGTGATGGCAGTCGTGCTGGTGGACACAGTTTAGTTTATCACCAGTGTGAGGTGCCGTCTAGGTGCGCTAGACGAGCGAGGGCAACAGGTCGGAGACTGGGATCCCCACCCCACCCCCTGCTGTAGGGACAGTATCGGGCAGCAAGTCGCGAAGGGAAGCTGGTACACCGACACCACAATTTCACTCTCTTGGCCGTCCATAAAGGCACACATCTGTCCTCAAACTGAATGCACCATGCCAAATTGTCGGATTGGATTGTGTCATCATATGTCACGGTGCATACGTCTTACAACCAACCCGCTCGGCCTATGCCGCATCAAACGCCGCAGCACGAGGGATGACCCACATCTGAAGCTGCAAGGCCAAGGGGCGTGTTGTGCGGCGCATGACGACACAAGGTCGGCCAATCGTGGTTGAAAAGGACGCAGGGCGCCAGCGGAGATCCGCCGCGCGTTGTAAGCTGCCCGCGAGGAGGGATGTCGCCGCCAGCCAACACCGAGCAAAGAGAAATATTGAATATTCAAGGGTAATATTGTGGCGGCAGTTGGTAAATATCAAAATGAAAAGAGCAAATCTGGCTCTGAGTCAGGAAAATTAGAACTTGCAATGTTGTACTACATCATGCAACGCAGTTCAAAGCTGACCGACAGCGGAAAAGTCGCGCAATAGTCTTGCTTTGAGGAAAATTGACTGCAGTCCATGAAGCTTATTGGGATACAAATTGGCAAGAATATAAATTAAAAGAACACATACAACTCTGAAGTAAATTAGAACGCGAAACGCTGCAGTAAGCAAGTTGTTACGGCTTGAAAAGTGTGACAGTCGGTCGAGCCTGGCCGCCCAGCTGAACCTCTCTACCGTGTACACGGGGGCAGGCTAGCTCTGGCTTGGCGCTCGCCAGCAACACACGTATACAATGTCTTCATCAGGGCCCCTGAACCGTCCCTCCAGTTGATCACGTGCGGCCGCTGGCATCCCGCCAGCGGCGCAGGTGTTGGGGGAGGGGGGAGGGGGGTGCCGTTACAGGCGGGCCGTCCGACCTGCTACCCGGACAGCTAGTCTGGATATCTCCATATCTCCATATCAGGTCAGTCTGACTACCCAGGTAGCCAACCGCGGTACCCCTCGCTCGCGATGGGCGGCTTCCTCGGTCGCCGATCTGGGTGTCTACTCGAGGTCAGACCGGCTACCTGTGTAGCCTAAGTGTCTGCACGTTGTCGGATCGTCGAGTTGGGTAGCCGGCCTGGCCGGCTGCAGGCCGGGTCAGCGGGTCAGAGGTGAGCCGCCGGTGGCGTCACCACGCGCGTGCCCCGCCAGCCGCTCGCGTGGGAAGACTGACTCGGGTAATTAAATCACGGCGGCCGCTGCGCGGTCGGCTGGACACGGAGCGACCTTGCGCGACCCTGCGTGATCCGCACCGGGTGCCGGTCAGACCGGCGGGTCGGGGAGAAAGTGGCCCAGCAATGGGCAGTTGGGCCCAGCGTCGGCTCTCCGGACGCCGACAAAGGGTCGATGGCGCAGCTCCACTAAAAACGCTGCCGGTAAATTACCGTTAATCGCGCACAGCGACCCCTCCCCTCCGATAAAGAGGAAAACAATGGCACCTCTCGGTGTCCCAGCGCTTTGGCTTAAAGCGCTCTGCAAATGGGAGAAACGCTAACTGTTGTGATGACGGCTATTTTCTCTCAATTATGAGCTCTGGGCGGAGTGCCGGAATACTAACGACCTCACCGACGGCGGCGTTATTCGATAATGCATCGAGTAGGTCCGATTTGATTGCCGCGTGAACGGCTACCGGTGTCCGACTAACGCGACACTCGAGCGCGCCCGAGTTTGAGGGAAAATGGGATCGGTATCGGGGCGGATCCAGGAAGTATACAGAGAGGATAAACAGAGCGGTGATAACGATCCCCAGAGATGACTCTGTATTAAGCGGCGGCAGAACAGGCGCGAAACCGGCTTGCCACCAGAGCACATAACTGACCTGGGCCGTAACACGAGGCACGTGCGGCCACCGACCGCACTCGATTGCACAGGCTGCTAACGAGCCTGGGCTCACTTCATACCAAGACAAATGTGCCGACTGCGAACACAGCTAGCCGACATTCCAGTCGGCCGATGACTGTCAGACTTCGCTCATCATGAGGCAGCCCCGTGCACTCGCCGCTCTCATTCGCGTCCGACGGGATAATCGACGGGCGAACGATCCCCGGACCAGCTCGCCGGCGGCCGCGCAAATCACGCCCGAGCCAGAGCGACGTACTGGCCGAGCGGCGAGACCAGGCGGTAACACGCCCGGCCTGCGCCACTTACCGCACTCCGGTAATTAATGAGGTAATGCACAGGGTGATCACAGCTGCTGGAGCAACCGGCGCCGACAGCCGCTCCGGTCCATCAGCAAGCGAGCGCGGCGCAATGGCGCGAGAGCCGTACATTGGCGCCAATACGCCAGTACCGCGCCATTTCTGGCGCCATCACGCCAGTCACGTGATGCTGACACACTGTCACGTGCGCGGTCGGTACACAGCGCCGCTGGAATGAAAAAACAATGACGCTTGACATGGCATAGATAGGCGCTCAGATGAGTAAATGGCTGACGACGGCTGTTCACTGATCGCGGCAAAACGACTGGATTCAAGTTAATGGCTGAGGACGGCTGCTCACTGCTCGGGGAAAAACGACTGGATTCAGAATTAATGACTCAGGACGGCCGTTCACTGATCAGGCAGAACGACCGGATTCCGACCTTTAGCGGCGGCCGCAGACTTCGAGCTGCCGCTTGCAGGGTCGCGGCCGTTCCGGTTCGGGCGCTCGCTACCGATTGACAATCATACCTGCGTACCGCTTTGGATCGAACTGGCAACAGCGCGGCCCTCGTCCTCGGCTCGTGGCCGAAAGGCGGTGCGGTCGAGAGTCAGCGGCACTTTGCACTCGGCCCCTGACCCTGCCGGGGATCACTCGCAATGCTCGCCAGACTCGGCAGAACTCGGCCAACGCCGGCTCAGCACCAAGCGACATCTCGCCTCACTGACGACCCTGTCGTGGATCGTGGCCGCGCCGCACTTTGGCCACACGAATCCCTCCCTACGTCCACACAGTGGTGACCATCGTCGGTGGCAGGTGGCCTGCGGCTGTCACCCTAGACCAACGTCTCTTACCCTTATTTGGGCCATTTTCCCTTCCCGGCGGATACAAAGGGACACAGGCAAATGCCCCTCTCTGCACGAACATTTCTCAATGTCGCGAGCATGTCTCAATTTTCTCCCCCATAATACCACATGCATGAAATACTTATCGCTCTTTCACACTTCTAGACCGTCACCATCCTGCTAATACCCTGAGGGTAAATTACAGTGAAAGTGAAACGACCAGTATTGAGAGCCTTCGCTCTAACAGAGACGGTAGTCTGTCGCAGTCTGCCGGTGGCGGCAGTCAGCTTGCCAGCGGTGATGGTCTGCCAATGGCAGCAGACTCCCAGCAGGCGGCAGTCTGCCAGTGGTGGCAATCTCCCAGTGGCGGCAGTCTGCCAGCGGCAGCAGTCTGCCAGTGGCGGCAGTCTGCCAGTGGCGGCAGTCTGCCAGTGGCGGCAGTCTGCCAGTGGCGGCAGTCTGCCAGTGGTGGCTGTCTGCCAGTAGCGGCTGTCTGCCAGTGGTGGCAATCTCCCAGTGGCGGCAGTCTGCCAGTGGTGGCAATCTCCCAGCGGCGGCAGTCTGCCAGTGGTAGCAATCTCCCAGTGGCGGCAGTCTGCCAGTGGCGGCAATCTGCCAGCGGCGGCAGTCTGCCAGTGGTGGCAGTCTGCCAGCGGTGGCAATCTCCCAGCGGCGGCAGTCTGCCAGCGGTGGCAATCTCCCAGCGGCGGCAGTCTGCCAGTGGTAGCAGTGTGCCAGTGGTGGCTGTCTGCCAGTGACAACAGAACACCAGCCACCAGACGCGGTCCCCACGAGGCCCACATGGCCAAGGCGTGGGTGGCGGCCGCCCCATCCCTCTGCCCGTGCCCGGAATACCCGGCGGTGGCGCGGCGCGTCGGTGCCCCACACACAGCGGCACGTGCCTCGGTCGGCCCGGCCGACAACATAGCCCACCGCCAGCCACGCCCGGCGCGGGTCACCTCCCGACGTGGCGCCCTGTAGTCAGCTGTCGACGACCCCCACCCCGCCCCCACCAGCCACGCCCGACGCGGGACACCTCCCGACGTGGCGCCCTGTGGTCAGCTGTCGACGACCCCCGCCCCCACCAGCCACGCCCGGAGCGGGACACCTCCCGACGTGGCGCCCTGTGGTCAGCTGTCGACGACCCCCACCCCGCCCCCACCAGCCACGCCCGGAGCGGGACACCTCCCGACGTGGCGCCCTGTGGTCAGCTGTCGACGACCCCCGCCCCCACCAGCCACGCCCGGCGCGGGACACCTCCCGACGTGGCGCCCTGTGGTCAGCTGTCGACGACCCCTACCCCGCCCCCACCAGCCACGCCCGGCGCGGGTCACCTCCCGATGTGGCGCCCTCGGGCCGACTGCCGACGCACAACAGTACGACATCGTCGGCCCACTGGTGGATCAGCACTGTAACGCCGACCCCACCGACGGGCACCACCGGACACACTGTCACCACCTGGGGCGGGGAGGGTCACAGTCACACCCCTCCAGGGTCAGCCAGCTGCGGTCAGTCCGCCATGAGTGCCACAGGTCGTCGGCGGCGACGGCTGAATCATGCCAAGCCGCGCCGCCGCCGCCGTCGTGTGACTCCACCGCCACCGCCGACGGCGCCCGATTTAGACGGCGACAGGAGGGCTGGCCAGCCGCGTCACGCCGTCACGTGACCACCAGACCACGCCCGAGGCGGTCGCCTGGCGAGGCTGGGTGCCGGCCGTCGGCAAACCGCTCCAGCCACCTCGAACCACAGGGGCATCATCAATTTCTATTGGGGACGGGAAATTGTTAGTTTCGCTCCAACGTGCACTTTGAAGTAGTGTGCGGGCAGCGTGTCCTACCATCCTTTGGCGGGCACGTGGTCTCGATCATGCTCAGCGGAGACATGTGCCGCGCTTTGTTCCATGCAGTCTTTAGTTTGTTTTGATGACTCTTAGTCAACTATAGTACCAGTCACCATCAGCAAAAAGTAAAGGTACCGGTGAAAGGGTAAGATTGGATTCACGAGCATTGCTGGTGGAGAGATCTCCCCGTCTTCGGGATGTGGCTCAATATGTATCGGGTGCAGAATATCTGATGTACGCCATGCGCCTAATGATAAGTGTACCTCGAGCAAGAGAGGTGCAGAGCACGAGGTCAACAAACACTCCACTGACGAAGTCACTGCTCAACTAGTGACTAATGGAATGGTACATGAATAACAGCAGGAAAACTGGCCACCTTTTGTCGGGTCCACCATACAAAAATACGCCTTGACATGCTGCCAACGGAAGCAGACGTCATAAATCACAGGCGTTATATGGTGAAAAACGCCCAGAGGTATTCGATCAGAGACCGAAAGGAATTTGATTCGTTCACCGAAGCTATAACCTAGCCACTAATGAAGTAGCTGACGAAGGACGGTGTCAGTCAGCTCAAAACACATCCACCGAACGTCGGTGCGTGCCACCCACCAGCCAGCCCACATCTAAGCCGCAGGACTCGCTGCGCATGCGGTTACCAAGTCATGTGTGGCCGTAGTTGAAAATAAGAAGCACCACGAGCTGATTTGTGCCAGAATCAAACACCGTCAGACGCCAGGAACGTAGCCAAAAACTGTCGGAAGAGAGGGCGGATTTTGCGAACTTGCGAATTATTCACACTAAATAAAGCCAACACGTATTTTGCTCCTCCAACCGAAAGGAAATATCTCCTGCCTAGGTACGACCACCAAGCACCCTCTACTCTTCACTCAACAGCTGCTTCCCGCATAAGCCCGCCAGGATTTCCCAGTCTGTCGAAGTTTGCCAAAGTCGACCGGCCGTCCGCCCTGTTTGGCACCACCCTTGATAGTCGGCTGGATTTGCCAGTGAACGACACAGTACGTGTTTACATGACAGGTGCCTGCCGCCCCGCGGGGTGCCAACTTTCCGGACCGCGAAGCAGAAACCAAGCTGCACTGGGAGCCAAATTGGTGACTCACAGAACTAGTTCCTTCCAGTCGAACAACAACAATCAGGCTACTGGCGTTCCTTGAACGCCTCCGAAGTCGTTGCCAAGTTGTCTGTGCGTGGGATTCCCGGCACAATGTGCTTAGCTAATATCTGGTGGGGCACTAACAGAATGCAGCACGAGGTTCAATAAATAGGTAGTTGCTTGTTCTTATCATGGCAAGTTAATAATGGTGAGTGGTGTGCGGCCCATCAATGGGTAATTGAATTCTTCTAGCGAAGAATACAATTACCCTTCGAACTGTTCACAGGACAGTTCGTTGTCAAACAGTGCCATTACATGCAAGTGAAAAAAAGGATAATTTTTCGCAGAAGATAATGTTCTGTGTGTCCCAAATACAGGAAAAACCCATTTTCCTTAACCTAGCTCGGTAGCCTCATGTTCAGAGAAGAACCTTCGGATCTGTTGAGTGTTCGACTACCAGGCCACCTACCTTTGCTAATCTCCCATGCCGACTGGTCGCCGGCTGGCTCAGACAAACTCGGAGATTTGTGATGTTCAAACTGAAGACCTTTCGCTTCGCAGCGTATATGTGGGCTCAAGAAACTGGCAGGAAGCCCACTGGATTCCGCTGATAATTATATATTACAATTTTGTAGCGAGGAGACATGAGTTTTTTCGACCCCTAACGATGTTGTTGATCCAAGGCTAGTTCTGACATGGATGAGGATGGTCTTTGTCGGAGTTTAGTGTCCATACAGTCTTGGCCCTCACAACCGAGGGTGTAATCAATCCTCAACCGTTCCACTTGTGTGTTTGTTCGGGCTGGTCTCACCATCCTGCCGTGGCCCTATCGCTACATTTGTTTGGACTGGGTGATAACACTGGGGCCGTTGTTCAGTCGTGGTCTTAACTCTCGCGGGACCGGCCGGTAAATACGTCTTCCCTGAATCGAGGTGCTCTTGACCCCCACCACTAACGTCAGATTCACAAGGTGAGATTGGCTATAATTTAAAGCTTCGTTAGAAAGCTGTCGTCATGGAGAGCCAGAAGCATATGCTGCTTTCGTATCTTGGTCGAAAATGAAGTCACCATAGGTCATATTTGGTCAATGTATGACCCTCCGCATAAATTCATGGAAATGGTTAAAAAGGCGCACTTCTTTCGACATTGTTTTTTAAGTACCAGCATCGATGGATGCATCCGCATTGATTATAGTTGAAAAAAAGTGTCAAGATAGGGTAGGTTAGATAGGGTCAGAATTAGGTTTGAAATCAAGCTTCCACACTATGCATTTTAAGAAACAGAAAGAAGATGTTATGGGTAAGCCAATGTAGTTTGGAGCTCATATCGCAGATAATTTCTTCATTTTCAGTCATGTTGAGGTCCTTAAAGATCATGATCGGTCGACCATGTGCATGTGCATGTGCACGTGTACATGCACATGCACATACACATAAACATGCACATGAACATACACATATATATATATACATATATACACACGTATATATATATATTATATATATATATATATATATATATATATATATATATATATATATATATATATATATATATATATATATATATATATATATATATACATCTTATCTCATCCCATCTCATGCATTTCTCTCCATCCCTCTCTCTCTCCATTCCTCGCTCTGTCTCCCTCTCCCTCTCCCTCTCCCTCTCCCTCTCCCTCTCCTCTCCCTCTCCCTCTCCCTCTCCCTCCTCTCCCTCTCCCTCTCCCTCTCCCTCTCCCTCTCCCTCTCCCTCTCCCCTCTCCCTCTCCCTCTCCCTCCCTCTCCTCCCTCTCCCTCTCCCTCTCCCTCTCCCTCTCCCTCTCCCTCTCCCCTTCCTCTCCTCTCCTCCTCTCCTCTCCCTCACCCTCACCCCTCTCACTTCCTCTCACCTCACTCCCTCACTCCCCTCACTCCCCTCACTCTCCCCCTCCTCCCCTCACCTCTCTCACTCTCCTCTCCTCACCTCTCACTCACCTCACTCCTCACCTCACCTCACCTCACCTCACCTCCCACTCTCACCTCCTCCCTCTCACTCTCACTCTCCTCTCCCTCCTCCCTCCTCTCCCTCTCCCCTCCCTCCTCCCCTCCTCTCCTCTCCTCCCTCTCCTCTCTCCTCTCCTCTCTCTCTCACTCTCCCTCTCTCCTCTCCTCTCCTCTCTCTCTCTCTCTCTCTCTCTCTCTCTCTCTCTCTCTCTCTCTCTCTCTCTCTCTCTCTCTCTCTCTCTCTCTCTCTCTCTCTCTCTCTCTCTCTCTCTCTCTCTCTCTCTCTCTCTCTCTCTCTCTCTCTCTCTCTCTCTCTCTCTCTCTCTCTCTCTCTCTCTCTCTCTCTCTCTCTCTCTCTCTCTCTCTCTCTCTCTCTCTCTCTCTCTCTCTCTCTCTCTCTCTACACATATATTTATATCTAAATAGCTACTGTGCATTCACCCACTTACTTCACACGACGCGTTTGCAATGACTAGAGCTGGTCGGAATAGCTAGCAAATCAAGTAAGCATCCAGGCCAGCTAGCGCCGTCTTCAGTACGGAGACCAGCCGTCGCACTGCACTGACCACCGGGAGATAGTGGGCTACGTCCAGCTCAATAGGCCGCTCCTCACCCCTGTCCAGCAACGTTAGGTGATCTTGGTCTATGCTGCAGCATAGGTGTGGCTACTTCCACATTTACACGTGAGAGCAAGGTATCGAATGCAGCCTGCGCCACCTATGCACGCTGATTTGATTCCCACGATTTTCAGCCACTAATAACACGCGCACTACATCAAATCTGACTTCATATTACATCATCGGTAATTCTAGACTGGAGGTAGAGATTGCACTATTTTGTCTCGTAATTGCAAGGCGAAGACTTGAACTCAGTTGCGGTACTTGACCACTGGCAAACGGCTGGGAGAGACAATTTTCCCGCGGATGCCTCTGGAGCCAACTGGCCAATTTTCGAGAAGGTTAGCGAAGCATGTTTAAACATAATTTGTAACATATGTTCCGGCAATAACACGAGTATAACGGGACATTAACTTAACGCCCTTCAACACTACCAGATAATAAAGTGGACGAGGAAACCATTCCAATATGTGTATCCGGTAATGTCAGATCACGGTCGTACATGTTCAACTTCCAGTTCAATCAAGCCAGTATATTTTCTGAATGAGCACTCTAAATATTTATATTGAGGAACTACTTTCCGAATAGGTAATTTTGGTCACGGTTGCAATGTTAGGAGGGTGAGATTATTTTCACCGCAACCTCTTCTCCCCGGATATGTTTTAATGATCCGGGATGGTTTTGCAGCACACTCGGCAGCATTCATTACATGCATCTAGGTCTTACTAGAAATGCCGTCTCTCATGAAGTACGCATGCTCATGCCCATCATTAAATATCGCCAGCCGCCCGAGGACCCGGCCATCAGCCGCCCGAGGACCCGGCCACCAGACACCCGAGGACCCGGCCGCCAGCCGCCCGAGGACCCGGCCGCCAGCCGCCCGAGGACTCGGCCCCCAGTCGTCCGACACGCCGCCAGCCGCCCGAGGACCTGGCCCCCAGCCGCCCGAGGACCCGGCCACCAGCCGCCCGAGGATCTGGCCACCAGCCGCCCGAGGACTCGGCCACCAGCCGCCCGAGGACCCGGCCACCAGCCGCCCGAGGACTCGGCCACCAGCCGCCCGAGGACCCGGCCCCCGGCCGCCCGAGGACTCGGCCACCAGCCGCCCGAGGACCCGGCCGCCAGCCGCCCGAGGACTCGGCCGCCAGCCGCCCGAGGACCCGGCCGCCAGCCGCCCGAGGACCCGGCCACCAGCCGCCCGAGGATCTGGCCACCAGCCGCCCGAGGACTCGGCCGCCAGCCGCCCGAGGACCCGGCCGCCAGCCGCCCGAGGACCCGGCCACCAGCCGCCCGAGGACTCGGCCACCAGCCGCCCGAGGACCCGGCCACCAGCCGCTCGAGGACTCAGCCACCAGCCGCCCGAGGACCCGGCCACCAGCCGCCCGAGGACTCGGCCACCAGCCGCCCGAGGACTCGGCCACCAGCCGCCCGAGGACCCGGCCGCCAGCCGCCCGAGGACTCGGCCCCCAGTCGCCCGACACGCCGCCTGCCGCCCGAGGACTCGGCCACCAGCCGCCCGAGGACCCGGCCACCAGCCGCCCGAGGACCCGGCCGCAGTCCGCCGGACACCAAGGGTCCGTCACAGTTAGCCCCTTGTCGACCGATTGTCAAATTGCCAACGGCGGAAGACGTCGCTGCTCAACAGTGTGCATGTGAAAGCGCGGCAATAATCAACACATTGACACTAGTCAGTACTGTGACACTACTCAGCACTGTGACACTAATCAGTACTGTGACATCAATCAGCACCTAATATGACACCAATCAGCACCTAATAGGACACCAATCAGAACCTAATATGACACCAATCAGCAATATGACACTAATCAGTATTTTGGCACTAATCGCTCGTAAGTGATTGTGGACTAACTACGGTGGTCGACGATTGTTGTCATTCCCAGCTCGGACGAGTTGGGAATCTCATGCAAGAATTTGATTGTGCTGATTTGATTTAAATCTGAAATCGTGAAGAAGATATATTTTGATCTCGTTTGATTTCGCTTTCATTAGGTAAACACCAATTGCCAGGCGTTCCCTGAAATGATGTCAGGGATGTCACTTAATGTGCATTTGATGGGACAAGTGGCTGCTCGATGCTAATTGTTTCTACCACTATATTCTAGATTTAGCATACTTGTCAGCAACATGCTATTTGGGGAGCGGCTTGGGGCATGCTTTTTTTAGGTTTCCAAGCTGTTGGTCTATCCGCCTCCTTCTAATATTCTGTGGAACTGCATGGGCTTCGTTGCATTATTTAAAGCGCCGGTAAGAGCTTGCTTTCCTGACCTAAGTTGTTCCTTTGAGATTTTCTTCGTCGCACACAATTTAAAAAGCAAGAATGCGGCCTCAGTCGACTCGATTAGCTAGCTGCTGATATCGCGGATGACGTATTGAGCACTTTCAATCTGCATCAGTTCGAAGTGGCCTGGTTAGTTCGCTGCACCAGCACGATTAAAACCGGTGTCTGAGCAGTCATATTTATCGCCCATAATCGGCAGTTCCCACTGTCTTCCGGCATAACCACATTCAATTGCAATACAGCGTGTTGCGTTGTAAGAAAGCATTGTTTTGTGATTCACGACTCAATTAAACACCACTGCTGTTTCCAGTACCCACCTGAAGCACATGACGTCACGGACATTATGTGCATATATGCCCATCTGGAAATCGATGCTCCATTAAAACGTAATAACCAATCAGACAATGGGCTGCCTGGTGATGCACTATGGTCGTCGAAGCGTAGGGTGGGTTGTCATGCATTGCACGTGCAAGTTTATGGTATTTAATGGTCTTCTTCGGGAGAAGTGGGATTAAACGAGCTGCGAACGTTTCTATTGGCTCATCGGCTCAGTCGTGTGCTCTACCAGCCTCAGCGATTTAGATGGAAACACGTGTGCCGACGATAACAGCTTGCTTGGTACCTTTGCGTACCATTTGCGTTGACTCCTTCACATTCATTGGAAGGGATTACGTAATCGACGAGAGGCACCACGTAGTCCCGAGGAATCCTTAGTTCCTTTATCCGAGTACAAATAGGCAGAATACAAGGAACGCACAGGTACATGCAAAATTGCGATCGATGCTGCGTCAAGGACGCCCCACCCTGGACACGTCCTCTGGACAATGATACACGGCCTTTTTGCACGTCCTTTTTGCAAACGTTTGGCATCACTCAGCCTACATAGCTGACCTGCGAGCCAGTCGTGCTCGGTCGCAGCTTCAGGGCTGAGTTAAGGGAGGCGGGTGTCTGCAGAAGAGACCCCGCGGTCGTCTCCCGATCGCGCTCACCTGCGAGCCTGCTGGGTGGGGACGACTGTCCGCCACCACGCTGCGTGACACCGCCATGGTAACGCATCGAGAATATTGCCTCTTGCCGTTCGGAACGACGCTTCGAATGTCGCCGGTGCGTAATTCAAATAGGGTTCATACGCTGGGAGAGAATTGCCGGACAATCACACCCACGGGTGGGTGAGCTTGAAAATGATTGGTGCGGCCCAATGTAATGAGACAATGTGTGCTGCCAACTTGGTTGGTGGGGCCCATCCTATAAGGTCCTATATTACGGAGACAAGAAGTTGGTGGGGTCAAGACAAAGACGGTCAGGTCCAGGCCCCACCGAAGGTGTAGAAACTGCACCCCTGACTCCAGATGACCATTGGCAAACACGCCTTGGCACAATAACTAATCTGTGTGATATTCATGGCGTCCAAACGATCATCCAAATGCAGACTGGCGACGGATAATTACCGTGTACCTACTTCGTTTTATGTCTTCATCAGCGAGGTCTGATCTAAGATGTAATCGGATTACGCAACGCGGACGCTTCGTTGCCAATTGATTTGCTTATCGTGGCACTCGCTGAATTATCATGTTCATATCGCATGCGGTCCTTAGGATCAGCCTCAACAATTGCAACACGTAAAAGGCCCAACCCAATTGAAATGAAATAAACGCGTTGT
This sequence comes from Imbricaverruca yamaguchii, assembly GCA_034440575.1. Lineage (NCBI taxonomy): Eukaryota > Metazoa > Arthropoda > Thecostraca > Neoverrucidae > Imbricaverruca > Imbricaverruca yamaguchii. Next base: position 901,630 of record JAOTOL010001628.1, read on the forward strand.
CCAAAACTTGAACCGATGTGGATACTGAACAGTTCTGAGTACCTAGATATATTTTATATGTCTGTAAAATAATAATTGGAATGATCCATGATCGGTCATTATGCCCCTCCCGTTCACGTTGTTCCCCATTACATGACAAACACTGTTTAAACCTCCGTGGAGACGCTGTGTTGTGTCCTATTGTGCCACTGGATCCATCTCAGCTTCCTTGAGGACGCTGCATGTTTCCCCGACATATGGCTGTAGTCATTCGAGCCTCCTTGGGGACGCTGTGTTGTGTCTATGACTGGTGCCATTGGAGCCTCCTTTGGGATGCTATGTCGTGCTTGTGACTGGTGCCATTGGAGCCTCCTTTGGGATGCTATGTCGTGCTTATGACTGGTGCCCTTGGAACCTTCTTGGGGATGCTATATCGTGCGCATGACTGGTGCCATTTGAGCCTCCTTGGGGACGTTGTGTTGTGCCTATGACTGGTGTCATTTGAGCCTCCTTGGGAACGCTGTATGGTTCCTATGCTTGGCGCCATTGGAGCCTCCTTGGGGACGTTGTGTTGTGCCTATGACTGGTGCAATTGGAGCCTCCTTTGGAACATTGCGCCGTGCTTATGACTGGTGCCATTGGAGCCTCCTCGGGAACGCTGTGTTGTGCCCCGTTGTACAGCTGGTGCCAGTGGAGCTTCCCTGGGAAAGGCGGTCGCCCGGGAGAAACTGCGTACTAACGAGCGCTCATCACAGATCGCAGATAGCCGGCGCGTGTCTAGCACACGCAATCCATTACTACGGCCGGGTCTCACTCTCAAGCGGACCGGCCGGCATACGAAAGTCGGGCAGTATCCTGGCCGGAACCCACAGATGACCTGACACGATGTATCGGCGCACGCTGAGACACGGCAAGGCGGAGTACACCGTACGGAGCACGACCGAGATCACACTGTAGGCCACGACGCCAACCATATCGCACAACACGGAGACGAACATACCACACAACACGGTGGAGAGGACAGAACCGAATGCGACCAAGGACAATTACACACCACGACGACAAACATTCAACACAGCACGTCGACAAACATACTACACAGCGCTGTGACGACGATACTACACAGCGCACTGACGAATACCCTACACATCGCGGCGACAAAACGTAGCTCAGCATGACAGTAAATATTCCGCACAACACACCGACGAATACACTGCACATTACTGTGGTGCACATACTACACAACACACCGACAAATACACTACACATGACGGCGACAAAACGTAGCTCAGCATGACAGCGAATATTCTAAACAGCACACCGACAAATACACACAGAACGACGGCCGTATTTTTCGCCGGAGAAATGCCAACTAGGGCGACGATGCACGTCTCCAGCGAGTATCCGTCTCTTGGGACCGCATCTGCAGAGGTCAAGAAAGCTGCGCACTCATCACCTATGGCGAGCAGCATAATTGTGATTTGGGGGTTAGTTCGGGTAGCAATTTTTCCACATTAAAGAATACAAAGCACTCTGAAAGTAATCATGAACAATTATGTATATGACTGTATTCCTTGGTAGCACATAGCAATGCGTTTATCAATAGTACACTAAACTATTCCAGATTACCCAACCAATCACGTCATTTGACAAGTATACCGAATCGTGGCAACTAACACCTCTTCGCCGATCCTTGGATCAAATCAACACATTTGAACTAGCTAAGGGCCAGACACATGCTGCGCGGCTGCCTTTTTTCAGAAAAAAGCACATTGTACTAAGAATAAGCGAATGCAACGAATTGTTCGGAGGTATGAGTGAAAAGTTCACTCCAACCTCGATCCAGCGCCAGGACGGCTGGGTTTCGGCCCGCTCCCGGTGAGAAGCTTGCATCCTTGCGTCCCGGATCCATGGTGCCATTAACTACGGACGTGCCCTTTGGCCAACACATCATTTGCACAAGATGCTTTATCACATCATTGTTGAGCTGCATTACATACTGAGCAGCTTCGGGCCGGCGATATATTTTGTTCAGTCCCATTGTGCTTGAGGCAATTATTTCTATGAAAGTCACGGAAAGTACAATGAACAATGTTGCATCAACCAAGTATCAAAGGTGTCCATGGTACTAGTGGAAACGATGAGCGTGAACTGCTATATTTTCAGTATATCCGCTACCTGTCCGGGCTGTGGTCCGCTACCTGTCCGGGCTGTGGTCCGCTACCTGGCCGGGCTGTGGTCACTACCTGGCCGGGCTGTGGTCCGCTATCTGGCCGGGCTGTGGTCCGCTACCTGGCCGGGCTGTAGTCACTACCTGGTCGGGCTGTGGTCCGCTACCTGGCCGGGCTGTGGTCCGCTATCTGGCCGGGCTGTGGTCCGCTACCTGGCCGGGCTGTAGTCACTACCTGGCCGGGCTGTGGTCCGCTACCTGGCCGGGCTGTGGTCCGCTACCTGGCCGGGCTGTGGTCACTACCTGGCCGGACTGTGGTCCGCTACCTGGCCGGGCTGTGGTCACTACCTGGCCGGGCTGTGGTCCGCTACCTGGCCGGGCTGTGGTCCGCTACCTGGCCGGGCTGTGGTCCGCTATCTGGCCGGGCTGTGGTCCGCTACCTGGCCGGGCTGTAGTCCGCTACCTGGCCGGGCTGTGGTCCGCTACCTGGCCGGGCTGTGGTCCGCTACCTGGCCGAGCCGGCAGTCCGCTGCTCGGCCGGGCTGTGATCCTCATATCTGGTCTTTCTCGGATCTACACGACCTCTTGGCCTGACTTTGCTCATTCTGTTGACCGGCCAGGCTGAGCCTGTGCTGCAGGTTACCCCCAGTTCTCACTGCCTGGTCAGGCTGGGACTGTGCTGTAGGGTACCCCTAGTTCTCACTGCCTGGTCAGGCTGAGCCTGTGCTGCAGGGTACCCCTAGTTCTCACTGCCTGGTCAGGCTGAGCCTGTGCTGTAGGGTACCCCCAGTTCTCACTGCCTGGTCAGGCTGAGCCTGTGCTGCAGGTTACCCCCAGTTTTCACTGCCCGGTCAGGCTGAGCCTGTGCTGCAGATTGTCCCTAGTTGTCACTGCCTGGTCAGGCTGAGCCTGTGCTGCAGGTTGCCCCTAGTTCTCACTGCCTGCGCCGACCTGAGCCAGCGAGCGCCCTTGACCTTCACATTCCGACTGCCGGCGGGTGTTGGCACCAGGACGGTGCGCCCTGTGCTTCGAACTGGTGCCGAGGTCGTATTGAGGTCATATTGAGTTACAGAGCTCAATTCAGTCTGAGGTACGCACCAGAGTCGAGGGACGTCTGCGATACCAGAGTTGAAGTCAGGCTGGTGTACTGGAGATGAAATAAGACTGAGATACCAGAGCGGAAATCGGACTGATCCACTAACGATGAAGTCAAACTAGATACCAGAGGCGAAGTCAGACTGATGTACTGAAGATGAAGTGAAACCAAGATACTAAAGCTGAAGTAAGGCTGAGGTACCGAAGTTAAAAAGCCTGAAATACCAGAACTGAGGGAAATCTGAAGTATTCGGTCCGTGGTACAGACAGTGAATGGAGCCGGGAAATGCGCCACAATTTGCTTGGACAAACTTTTGCTTGCTTGGATAAACCATGGATTTGTATGGTTTATCTAGTGTTGCCACGCAGTGTTGGCTCAGCCACAGCAAACTACACGGCCAAATCAGCACCACAGTGTTGGCTCAGCAACATCAGACTACACGGGCAAATCAGCAACACAGTGTTGGCTCAGCCACAGCAGACTACACGGCCAAATCAGCACCACGCAGTGTTGGCTCAGCAACAGCAGACTACACGGCCAAATCAGCACCACGCAGTGTTGGCTCAGCAACATCAGACTACACGGCCAAATCAGCACCACAGTGTTGGCTGAGCCACAGCAGACTACGCGGCCAAATCAGCACCACGCAGTGTTGGCTAGCACAGCAGACTACACGGCCAAATCAGCACCACAGTGTTGGCTGAGCCACAGCAGACTACGCGGCCAAATCAGCACCACGCAGTGTTGGCTTGGCCACAGCTGAACGAGAAGTTGCTAATGCGCTTGGGTGGCTATCTCAGTATGTTCAGCATACTTGTCACGAGCCTGACAGCAAACAGAGAATACTACGGACACGGTGCTGCCGAGAGGAGAAAGTCCTACCAGAGAGAGAGAGAAAGAGGATGAGGAGAAGGAAAGGAAGACGGGGAGAAGAAGAAGGAATGGAATACATATAATGAAGAGATGGTAGACTAGGTTTCTGACAGATATAAAGACACATGCAGATATAATGAAAGTGAGTGAGTGAGTGAGTGAATGAGTGAGTGAATGAGAGAGTGAATGAGTGAGTGAGTGAGTGAGTGAGTGATTTAGTGAGTGAGTGAGTGAGTGATTTAGTGAGTGACTGAGTGAGTGAGTGAGTGAGTGCGTGAGTGAGTGAGTGAGTGAGTGAGTGAGTGAGTGAGTGAGTGGGTGAGTGAGTGAGTGAGTGAGTGAGTGAGTGAGTGAGTGAGTGAGTGAGTGAGTGAGTGAGTGAGTGAGTGAGTGAGTGAGTGAGTGAGAGAGGGAGAGAAGGGATGGGATAATAGGATGGGAAGAAAGGTAGAGAGCGAGATAGAGAGAACGAGAGCGAGAGAGCGATGGAGCGAGAGAGATGTTTGGGGAGCGCGGGAAGAGTAAGGAGGCCCGGCCGTCTGGCGCGTTGACGGCCCCCGATCCGAGTCGGATAGCGCGCAGGTAGCAAATTGGTCAGCAGGTACAAGCGGGTGCACGTCAGATAAGTGGATGATGTTGACAGCGATGGGCCAACGCCGGCATTGTTGGGCGGGCCGGGCCGACCGCCTGGGAGCCGAGCCGGGGCCGCCACCCGACTGTAGACCGTCCACGGCACCGCAGCCTGTCAATCAGCACGGCCGCCTGCATGGTGCAGCCGAAGCGGCCGTTTGGCGGGCGCTGATGTGGTCGGCAGTCGCCGCGAGACAGGGCACAACGCCGATAACGACGTCGGCTGCACGGTGTAAGGCGCACTAAACCGCGGCGAAATGCCGGCGAAAGTCGAGCAATCTTAATTACGGCTATGTGGACATCATTATTCAGTATTCAGGCATGGGGTGTAAATGGAAGTGCGAGCCGGTGAGAGGCCGTCAAGCTGTCCATGGGCCATCCAGGCTGGCTCGTGCAGAGCTAATGTGCCAGCAGCCATGAGCGTCGCAACCGCTGGTGGATGCGGTGAGGAATTCCTATTCAGCTCAATTAGCTCACATTTCCTTTCCTAGTAAAAAGTTGATCGCGAAAGTTCAATATCGCCGAGGAAATAGACGTGCCAACGACTACTTGCTTAAGCTAGCGATGATTAGTTGATATCTACAGCTATTGAGACGATATTATGATGTCGGAGACAAAGCTGACCATTATGTATGCGCTATTGAAACCTGATACTGCGTGGAATATTCTTCTTCACTGACGTTCCACCGTTCGCCTCTTTTTGCAAATAACTTCTCTATCTGAACGTTGCTAACTCAGGTTGTTGTGGGTTCACAATATGTCTGTCCGCTTCCTGAACTCATTTCGCAAGTCGAGTCGACAAACAGTAGCGGATTCGAAAGGCCAAGACCATCCACGCAAGTCTCTGGCGAAGACCGCACGACATGGAACGGGTGACCTCGGCCATAACCCGATTGACGAAGACGACACCGCCCGAGACCGACCGACAGTGACGAGCCTGCCGCATCGACAAGCAGAGACGAGCGGCGACTAGGCTAGAGCCAATGACGGGCGGTGACGTGAGTGGCCGAACTGACGGGCGGTGACGTGAGTGACGGGACTGACGTGGTGACGTGAGTGACCGAACTGATGGGCGGTGACGTGAGTGACCGAACTGACGGGCGGTGACGTGAGTGACGGAACTGACGGGCGGTAACGTGAGTGATCGAACTGATGGGCGGTGACGTGAGTGACGGGACTGACGTGGTGACATGAGTGACGGGACTGATGGGCGGTGACGTGAGTGACGGGACTGACGGGCGGTGACGTGAGTGACGGAACTGACGTGGTGACGTGAGTGACCGAACTGACGGGCGGTGACGTGAGTGACCGAACTGATGGGCGGTGACGTGAGTGACGGGACTGACGGGCGGTGACGTGAGTGACGGGACTGATGGGCGGTGACGTGAGGGACGGGACTGACGGGCGGTGACGTGAGTGACAGGACTGACGTGGTGACGGCCGGCGCCAGACAGACCGCGCGGGCCGGCCGTCGGGGCGGGGCCCGCTCTTCACGCAGCGACGGCACCGGGCACCGCGCGAGTCGCCGCGCGGCACCAGAAGAATGGAGACGAAAAAGGCGCGCCACAATGGCCACGGTCGGGTGGCCGTCGTCGGACCACGCCGGGTCGCGACCCGGGCCAAAACGGTCGGCCCGAGGTCGGCCGCGCGCGCCGGGGTCACCGGCGACCGGCACGACGCCAGCGCAGCCTTGGCTGGCCTCCGGCGACAGCGGGGCTGACCCCGGCCGGCAGCTGGCAGCTGGTGCTCGTGCTGGTGCGGCTCGATGGCGACGTGCCAGAGGTGTTGTGAGCCGCACGCGTCGGCAGCCGGCAGCTGGCAGCTGGCAGCTGGTGCTCGTGCTGGTGCGGCTCTATGTCGACGTACCAGACGTGGTGTCAGCCGCACGTGTCAGCCGCTCGGAGTGGAGGCTGGGCGGAGGCGGAGGCGTGTACTCTTGCATGGGCGCCTTCCGTCCTCAATCCAACTAACCGCATTGCTAGACTGCAGGAGTCTAATTCTCTATCAGGAGCGAAGGATACTTCCGCATTGAACACTTCCGTGAACTACGCATGTGTGTGCAGAAGCTGTAGAACATGGGAATAGCTTATGTAACCTGCTGGAGGGATTCCTACATGGTACTCGCATAGTCAAAAAAAACTCACAGCACACCCAGCCGCTACGGAGCCTGAGTCACTTGTCCACGGTAGCTCAGTATAATCAATCATAATTTGGCCGGGCATGCCACAACACGCGGCATGCCCCCACGGAAACAACAGAAATGCCTGCCTGTGTCAGATTTCACCCACCGGTCGACGCCTGGCTGGATTAGGACATGTGCGTGTTGCTGCGAAGACGGTACTAAAGCAGGTCAGACCTGGCAGACAGGATGCGTTGGGTAGCCGCAGGACAGGTCAGGTAGGCAGACAGACACTTAGGCAGACGGGTAGGCCTATGATCGGGGGTAGGGGGTGTGCAGGTTAGGCAGACGAATGCCAAGTCAAACAGATATAGCTATGTTAGGCTATGTCGTGGCCGTAGTCTGGAAGCTAGGCGGTCATTAATCATCGTTGTTATGAATCTTACTGAGGGTTCGGGTTGGACAGGTGTGGGTCCCATGTGGAAGTGATGGCTACGGAAATGTACCGGAGAATCCATCAATTTCGGTTGTGGAGTGGCACTAATCCATGGAGCTCCATTTCTCCGGAGCAGTGGCACCCATCGATAATTAAGTCGAGGATTGCACTCGAACCTTCCCGAAGGACACCAATCTATCTCTGGAGGAGTGGAGGGAGGGGCAGCTTCACTAAAAATGGCGATGGCAGGGCTTTAGTGAGCCCGCCGAAGTTACTCCTTCGGCAGGCTAGCTAGGTCTCCACTGGCTAAGAACAAATCGAGGAGAAGGGGGGGGGGGGGAGACGCTGGCCTTCCAAATGGGACCCGATTCTCTTAGCGAGGGGGAATGGGACATGACATGCTTTCAGTATCTCCCCTTCTGGATCCTCCAATGCGCAATGCGCAATGAGACCAGTCGAATACGAATACTCCACGAATACTCTTCCAGAGAAGGGATGAAAAGATAATGCAGCCACATGCACTGGACCTACTGGGTTATGGATATCCTTGGCTGTTTTACAACGCAGCTAAAGGTGCGTACTTCATGTACGGTTGTCGACTACGTACTCGATGATTGTGGAAAAACCGAAATCCAAAGTGCATAGACTGATTTGAACCTGGGACCTTTGATTACAGGGCACGCGAGCCGCGGACGATCGATTCCCACAGGCACTGGGCAGTGTTCCCCGTCCACAGCAGCTCAGTTCAGCTCCGCCCAGTTCACGGGCACACAAATCGCGCTCAATGACCACAGGACCGAGGCGAATGCTGATTACCCGCACCTTCCCCGCTAGTCAATTGAGAGCACTGAAGACAAATACAAACACTAACCATTACCGCGTATGTCTGTCTTTACAAGCCACTACGCTCGATCGTAAAATCCTCAGTTTGAATGACATCGCGTACGATTGGTGTTTTTCTGGCCGGCCAGCGGACGACGATCATCGTAATCGGCACAGTCTGGTGGGCTGGCCCGGGGCTATTAAGCCGCGGGTCAGGAGGCCGATTCTCCCGGGAGAGAAAGAGAAAGGCGGCCGCCTGCATGCCACAGTCAAAACGCCGGCGCCTGGCGACAGCCTGACGACAGCCTGACGACAGCCTGACGACAGCCTGGCGACACCGGCTAATGACGCACGCCGCGTGCAGCCACGGATCCGGGAAACCCGGTCCCCTGCGCACGCCTTACTGCACGCACGTCGTTTGACGTGCGCAGCCACGTGTGTGCACGGCCCGCCCGGCCGGCACGCGGCACGTGACCTCTCATTTACGGCACGATATTCGTAGCTTGATAATTATTCCGTTATTTATCGGACGCAAGCATGATTTTACCTGTGATGCACGACCAACACGATGCGGCCGCGATCTGCAGACACGTTATAACCGCTGCCAGTAGGTAGCTTCACGCTTAGCTTCTACTAGGGAAATTCGGTGATGTTCAAAAGTCCAAACAGCAGCAAATACTTGCGGTACATATGAACAACGAAGCAGAATGAAAGACAAAATCGACTAAAGTTCCATTCAATATTTATATGATACATTAAGCCAGCAACCAGGCCATCTTGTAAAGCTCCAATGGTTATAGGTGAAAATAAAATAATTGATATGAAAGCATTGCAGGTAAAATAAAAGCACATTCAACTGTCCGTCTTCAACATCTTGCAAAAACTAATGCAGTATCCTATGCCAGATACCCAAGAAAACATTAGATGATTGTGCGTATCAGCAAGCTTCGTTGCACGGATTTTATTAATGTCGCTATTTTTGCCTCTTGAAGGCAGTCTTCGTCCGCAATTTTCGTTGGCTTGACGGATCCACGAGGCATAGTGGCTTTACTTCTACAGTCAACTTCTGGCGCGTAAAGGCATTGTATGCTGGTCATTTCGGAAATACACTGTGTTTAGAATTTATATACACCTAACATTATTTTTTGTATTACCGCTCGCGTATTGCCGTTAAAAAAGAAACAGATTTTGAGCGATATGCCCGAACCTTACGCTTATCATGAACACCCTTGTATGCGCAGGTTTAAACAAGCAAAAACAAAACAAAAACAAGACGCTCCCTTCGCAGGCAGAAGAGGTGTCAGATCACATGTGAAACGGCGTCGATTTCTCGAGTCGATTCTCCGTTGGCCTACGACTCGACATCCTAGTTGTCCAGCTCTCTAGACACCGGTCTTCCGGTTAATCATCCCAGACTGACAACGGCACAAGCCCCTGTTTCCAAGCCCATACCCCTGCATGTGGGATATTGCCCATAGTGACGTGATAGACCCGTTAGGCGACGGGGCGTCCAGCATCCAAGTCAGCATGCCCATCTGCTGAGGAAGATATCGTAGCCAAATCGTAGACTCCCACGCTTGCTCTCGTAATTTGCTACAGTTGATGGCCCCAAGTAACACTTCATTCGGCAGAGGTTGAATCAGGTGATCTCGCTCTCGTGCACGACCCAAGCTGTCCAGCTTATACACGCCATGCCACCCAAGCTGATTGACTGGTTATTGGGCTTTGGGGGCTGGCCATGACGTAGTACATCACGCACGTGCGTGCGCAACACCAGCCCAAACATCGAGTACGACGCCCCAGGAGTAAGGCCGGTTTTAATTCTCGCTGAACGCTCGTTCCGAGTCTACGTCCCGGTTTCTATCGAGCGAGCATGATCCTTACGAGCCATTACAGTTTGTCAAATGATGCGGAGCGATCCATACATTACCTATAATAGGGCCGGACGGATGTGCACCGTCGATAATCGCCAGCCCAAGTGGCGACGTCGCCCCAGGCGAAGCGACCGATGGGCATCCCGGCGCGGCGCGGCAAACCGTGGCGCGATGGTCTCGCGGCGCACTGTGTCGAGCCGCTCGTGACCATCGCCGCCGGCCGTGGCTAATTTTATGACACTTAAACGTGTGTACCCGCCATCAAGCGGACACCGTTAAAGACAGACGGCTTATGACAGAGTCGTGCTCTCGCGCCAGCCGAGTGACAAATTGACACGGACGGCGCGCCCGAGGCACGGCCTCACCGGCGATGGTGTTATGACGGTCGCGGACCAACGCCCAGACGAACGGGGCACCGCTCGTGCACGTGCTGTTGGTGCAGGACACCGACGGCGGACGGCCGCCTGCCGGAACAGTCGGCACGGCTAGCTTTTTGCCGAGCACCGAGTCGCGCACGCGCGCCGAGGACAAAAAGACTGAGCGGAGGGTCGAGTAATTACGACGTGGTGTCCGCCGGCGCCGATGACCTTTCGTTGCCGGCGGTGCTGCGGCGCCACGCCGGCGTACGGCGGCCGGGCGGTGCCGCTGTGGCGACAGGTGACTGGTGAGGCGCGCGCGCCGCTGCCGGCCCGTCTCACAAGTCAGCAGCGCGGCGGTCGCTCCCACACGTCAGGGCGTGACGGTCTCGAAGTTAGTCGTCGTCGGCGCCCCACACGGGCGGATTGCCGACGCTCCTCGCGGGCCGACACAGTCACCATCCATCAGGCGGCGGCGGCCGCGGACGCCGTCGGTATTCCTGGAATTGGTTCAGCCGGCACGAATCGATGTGCTGTCCAATCAGCTTCTGGCGAGTATACTCTCCTTGATGTGTTGCTAGAGTTAGCCGGTCGGACGGCGGACGCCTTATCCGGCCACGCCCCGGCTACTGATCGGATCCTCCACAACTGCAGATCAGTCTCTCCACGGCTCCAGATCAGTCTCTCCACGGCTGCAGATCAGTCTCTCCACGGCTGCAGATCAGTCTCTCCACGGCTCCAGATCAGTCTCTCCACGGCTGCAGATCAGTCTCTCCACGGCTCCAGATCAGTCTCTCCACGGCTGCAGATCAGTCTCTCCACAACTCCAGATCAGTCTCTCCACGGCTCCAGATCAGTCTCTCCACGGCTGCAGATCAGTCCCTCCCGGTCAGATGTTAGCGGTTTGGACTCGTGACAACCACCGAAGGTGGCCGGTGGCGACTGCCGAGGGTGGCCGGTGGCGACTGCCGAGGGTGGCCGGTGGCGACTGCCGAGGGTGGCCGGTGGCGACTGCCGAAGGTGGCCGGTGGAGGCTGCCGAGAGTGGCCGGTTGCGGCCGACGAGGGTGGCCAGTGACGGGGCTGCCGATTGTGACTGAACTGTGGCCGATCTGTCCGGCTCCGGAGTGGTAGCCACACCTCGGCAGTCGGCTTCCCGCCGGGTTAGGCGGTATCAAATATTCAGCGCCGCCCGATCGGACCACCAGATTTCTGCCGGCGGAATTTACGAGCCGAGATGACCGTCACTGACTGGAGCCGAGATACAGAGCGACAACGAAAAACAGAGGGCCAGCGGATGCCGAGGTGCCTCTGTGCATGTGGCCGCGGCCAGTGGTAGATAAGCCCGCGGCAGCCCACAGCAGCCCAATGGTAGATAAGCCCACGGCAGCCCACAGCACTCCGGTGATAGATAAGCCCGCGGCAGCCAGCAGCAGTCCGGTGGTAGATAAGCCCGCGGCAACCCGCAGCACCCGGGAAGACAGCCCGCGGTGGTTTTTTGTAGACAAGCCCGCGGCAGCCAGCAGCAGTCCGGTGGTAGATAAGCCCACGGCAACCCGCAGCACTCCGGTGGTAGATAAGCCCGCGGCAGCCAGCAGCAGTCCGGTGGTAGATAAGCCCACGGCAGCCAGCAGCAGTCCGGTGGTAGATAAGCCCGCGGCAGCCCGCAGCACTCCGCTCCAGGGATCCGACACGCCGCCTAACAAATACGAAGACGTCGGCGCCGGTGCCGGAGAGTGATGGCGTGCCTGCATGCAGGCCTGCACCGCGTGAGGTACGGCGCATGGCGGAGAAAAACGGCCTGATGAGCCAAGCCGCTTGTCGTCATAGAGCTCCCGCCGTTTCGGCGCATCTCAGATCTTTCGCACTATGCATGGTGAGCTGTCGTTTCACAATTTGACGCAATCCTGATCGCGTGTTGGATGCACACAACAATACATATAAACACAAACATGCACGCACTCATCCATGCAATCGTATATATATATATATATATATATATATATATATATATATATATATATATATATATATATATATATATATACATAGCTGCATCTATGCATACATACTTTCAAGCATTTTATTTCGGTTTATGGGAAACAAAATCGTACAACAAATAAGTATTCATGTAAAATCAAAATGTTTCAGTCATAGCGTTTCTCCTGAAGATGAATCGAAACAGATTGAAGTTGATTTTTCGTGGGACATCTTCCTCGCCACTCAAACCTCGGACTAGAGCAAAATTATTTCATGGGAATTATATAATTTCGAAATTGTATTTAGTAGACTAGTCCATCAAATGCCGCAGCAACGAATCGCGACGTTTACGTATGAACATTGAACATGTGTGAGGAAAGTATAAAGGTCTGACATAGTTCTTGCTTCTCGACATTCAATATATTTGCCAAATAGGTTTTTTTCTTTTTTCACTGTTGAGATAAATTCTGGGAGTTGGGTGAGTACGACAGAGGTAATTGACTGAAAGGTACTGTTTCTAAGCTGAGTGAAAAGGTGGCACAGAAGCAGGACTTTTTGTTCATTTACACAATTATTAATGCAGACAACACGCAACACGACACCGCCGACAGACAACTCCTGTCCCGCCTACGTAATCTCGTCGGTCCTTCCACAGGCACAAACAACGTGTCACGCTCCAGCACTCTCACACGTGGAACCGCCACACTCACTCGGCGGAGTCCACCGGCCGCACCATCAGTGGCAGGCGGCGACATGTGATCCACCGGCCGCACACACACTGCACTATCACCGACAATCAGTGCAGCGGCGACATTGATCCACCGGCCGCACACATCGGCGACATGTGATCCACCGGCCGCACCCATCAGTGCAGGCGGCGACATGTGATCCACCGGCCGCACATATCACTGGCAGGCGGCGACATGTGATCCACCGGCCGCACACATCAGTGGCAGGCGGCGACATGTGATCCACCGGCCGCACACATCAGTGGCAGGCGGCGACATGTGATCCACCGGCCGCACACTTCAGTGGCAGGCGGCGACATGTGTACGCTGCTGTTGAACTTCCAAACGAAAACGGAATCTGTTTGTCATGACGCCATCCTCAGGGAGCCGACCTGGTCGTAACTGAGCTGCAAGAAAATGAGCAATGCGCATTCCTTCACGGTTTGCGGCCCGAGAAGGGGAGCACCAGCATGCTGTATATACAGCTGCGCGCTGTACATTCGGCTGGGTAGCTATCCCGCACTGGACCATATGATGGAAAAGGTGTGACAGATGCCGTTCCACTCCGGGCGACAGACCGTCTGCAGCAGTTTTGTTCAGTGTCCCAACACACACAACTGGGCAACAACACAACACACAACTGGGCTCTATCGCCCTTCCAGCAGCCGCCGGCTGCGGCTTCTCCACCGACAGCTTCAGCCGTTCAACCACCAACTGTTGAGATACTTTACCGCCAGCTGCAGCTGCTCGATCACTAGCTGCGGCCACTCCTCCACCAGCTGAAGTCACTCCAACCATCACCTGAAGCCACTCCAACCACCAGCTGAAGCTGCTCCACCACCAGCTGAAGCTACTCCACCACCAGCTGAAGCTACTCCACCACCAGCTGAAGCTACTCCACCATGAGCTGCGGCTTCTCCACACAACAAACCAAGACGTTCGCCTGCGTGACCATTCGGTCCAGGCGCACGACTCGAGTCGAAGCCGACTCCGCATTATTGATGCGCGCGACGTCCGCCCACGGCCCCCCCCCCAACTCACCCCGCCAGTCGCGTGCACAAGCCGCCGGCACATCGCAATCAAACGTCTACAGCGCATGACTGGGCTGTAATGACTCGAGCACCGCCAGGTATTAGCTGATAGGCCGGCTCGTGACCACGATCGCATCGACAACGGCCGGCGCATGGCAGCCGAACACGATAGCGCTACAGGCCATCACTCACGCGACGGCCGCCGTTCCTCATCCCTCTCGGAACTGCAGCCATCCTGTCACACGCTGGGAGATGGCGGCATTCCTGCAAGCCCGCCCGATTTGCCGACGCTTGAACCGCGGCCAACGGCGCCCGGCGAAAGGTTAAACCAACACGTGGGGCCTCGCATTTAGCAGATAGCGAAGCTCCGGTGCACATGCACGGCCTGGTTACGTTCGACCCCCTTTCGACGGCCACCCTTGAGTCATACGTGGCCGGTGGGTAATTGTTTCAACGAAGTAGATACATACAATTGCCACTGTGAATCATGTTCTTGTGAGATGTACATTGCATAATGGTTATAAATGGCCGTGGGAATAGGGGATGTCGGTGGACAGGCTGGAGTGCACGATGACGCTCAGATAGGCACGATGATGACCCCGTGGAGAGGGTACAAGCATTTCCTGGAACGGAGAGGCTGGGGTTTCCTCACCTTGAGTCCACAACTTATCGTGCATGGCGTCCGCAGTGTAACTATAATCATTGATTGACAGAGGTTTGGCTGCAAGCTTGTTTGGATATATTTTTATTGGATAGGATCACCCAAAAAATACACTCAAACAAGCTTCAATATCAAGTGATATCCAAAAAGAAATAGCATAGTTTGAATCGTACGTTTGGAAGATTCACAAGCCTGACACGAGCAGCGAGAATGGGAACTGTCGCTGGGTTCTGGCGAGGTTATCGATCCGACGGACACGAGGGGTCATTACGGAGTGTGGGGGAAGGGAGCAGTATTGACCAGCGTCGCCTGCACACACAAACATGCCGAAATGAACATATTTTAGCAGGCCATGAATATATGGTTTGGAAACCCTTACCATGCCATTTGGATACACCTACAATGGCTTCCTCTGTACTCAATTGGGTTTACATGGATAGGTTGTTAGAAAGAGAAAGAACGAACTAAGCTGAACCAACAACATAAATATATATATATATGTATGTATATATACCGTCTTTGTCATACCCTGACAGGCAAAAGTGCACAAATATACCAAATGCACCAACACTACGTACCATGTTCCTTGACTAGTAAATGTTAGTTGCGGGTGGGGGTGTGGAGACGTGGGTGCATTTGAATATGAAAACCAGTTGGGACACGACTGGGCGGCGGCGGACCGAGACAAACCAGGGGCCGGACATGGGACACAGTTCGTTAACCCGCGCCGTCTTTCCGGTCAAATCCTCCCACTCCGTCTCGGGGGGGGGCGGTTGAAGACCCCTTCTAAAATCCAAACTAAGCATCGCACGAAAACGAAAACGGTGTCATCGGAAAGCGCTCGACGAGTAGGGTCCGGGTCCGCCCTCCAAAACAATTTTCCCCAAAAAGTGACGTCACCAGGGGGCTAGATTTTCACGACTTTTCACGACTTGCATTATGTTTTTGACTCCGGGGAGTTCATTTTGGTGATATATGAAAACAAAATTTTTATTTGGAATGCGAAAAGGACAGCGATATCGACCAGGGCCATAATTTTTTTTGGCCCCCAAAATAAAAATTTTTTGTGTGGAAATTTCAAATTTTTGGTTTTCCAGTTTTCTTTCATTTTCCTTTTCCGATGGGTAGAGCAGGCCGAGAAACGTTGTTGGAAGTCAACTTGCCCTAATAAAAAAATGCTTACTTTAGCCAGAATCCTCTATTTGAACTGCAATTTGGCAAATACGCAAAATTTATATGTAGTCAAAAACGAAAAAAAAATTCAACTCGTACGTTTTATTGCATCCCTCAAGATAAGCAAACGCTGAAAGTTTCACTAAAATATCTGTATCCGTTAAAGCGTGACGACTGGTTGAACCTTTATTGGAGGTGACCTCACTTGACCTTGACTAACTCGTTGACCCTAGATGACCTGACCTAAAAATTGTGAATCAGCATGTCAAATTGATGTGGGAGTATGCCACATCAATAAGGTATGCCAAATTTGGGCGCGCTGCCGCGCGCCGTTCGTCCGCTATCCGCGAAAAACCTGAGGGGGGCGGTTGAAGACCCCGAGACGGGACGGGTTAAAAGCCAGACGGTCTGTTGAAGCAATGTCCCCGTGGTGACAGGGCAGATCACAGTGTGACAGTACAAGTTGCTGCGGTCTGCTGATGAGTGCCCTGTGTCCCCATGGTGTCAGGGCAGGTGACAATGTGACAGTACAAGTTGCTGCAGTCTGCTGTTGAGTGTCCTGTGTCCCCGTGGTGTCAGGGCAGGTGACGATGTGACAGTACAAGTTGCTGCGGTCTGCTATTGAGTGTCCACGTGTACACGTGTCCTGTGTCCTCATGGTGTCAGGGAATGGATGCTGCATGTGCGCAGGCCGTCACCCGTTGGTCAGTAGGCTAAGCAGTCATAGTCTACATCGTCACGTTGCCTGAAGCTCATACGCTTGCGCTTCAAAAGGCGCAATGGAACAGCGAGGTATGTCAAACCGTGGTCTCGAGTCGAGGTGTTGGGAGAATTTGACGAGGCATACGATGTATGTCAGGCCGCGATCTCGAGTCGAGGTGTTTGGAGACTGTGACGGGACTGTGTTGGGAGATCGAGAACGAGGGAGACTGACGAGGTATCGGGAACGAGAAGGACTATCATTGCGCTAATACACTGAAAACAAATACGACTGCGACAACTGCGCTGTACTGCAAAATTGCGGGCGAGAGAGGCCACACCCCACCGTACTCACAATTCGAGCACCAGTATGACGTAGACGTCGTTGTCGAACACGTCGTGCAGGCTGATGACGTTGGGGTGCGCCATCTGCAGCAGCAGGTGCACCTCCTGCTCGATGTCGCACATGGGCTGGCCGCGCCGCGACGACGCCACGCGCCGCTTGCGGATGAACTTGGCGGCATACTCTGTGGCCGAGCTCTTCTCGCGACAGCGGCGCACCACGGCGAACTGGCCGCTGCAACACAGCCGGGTCACGGGGTCACCGGTGCGGCTCCGCGCTGGCGGGTCACGGAGGGGAGACCGAGGCCTTGGACCGGCTCTGGGAGGCTCGCTATTCACTGGGGACAGAGGAAGGATGCGCCGCTCCACCACCGATCGTTCAGCTCTGTCCGCAGTGTCCGTGATGCAGCGAGCAGCAATTTACTGGGGGTGCCTGCTTCACGCTGCACGCGGACCGAAGAGGCGCATGCTGTGGACATTTCATTGTCTCTCCTTTGCCCGGACAGGAGCGCAGGTCCCCTCCTAAGAAATACACGAGGTACGCCGAGGAATCTTCACGGGCTATGGAACCGATCAGGAGACATGAGACGACGACCAGTGCATTGAGAGCAGTTGCCGAGATAAGAGTGGGCAATCTGGAGTACCGACATAGCCGGGGTCGTGAATAGACTGGTCTGGTAATTTGGTGTGGGCCTGGGGTTTTGGGAAGATTAGAGACCGATATACTCAGAACTTTTGTAATGGAAGGCAGAGGAAGAGGAGCACAAAGCGAAAACTCGTCAAAATTGTTCATCCAAAAGTAAGACATTTTTTTTAATGCTGCAATAATAAGACTTCTTGCCAGCCCCATGCAAAGCGTCAGCTCGTCACAACTACATGATTAAATACGCTTGTGCAAGTGAAAACTGTGAAAAAAATATCGGAGGTGGCTTGGGTTTTAGTGATAGAACCGATAAACTAAGGTAGACGATCTTCGATGGTTTTCCTACCTTTTCCAATGGGCTTGATCCGTAAAGTTGTCCGACACCCGCGGAAGAATATGCGCTACTCCATTACCTTAGAACTACAGGAAGCTAAAATGTACCATTTCAAAACACCTATGCCTTCCTACTGAAGGCAGCTGTTTAATTTAATCCACCGCATTCAAGGGACATCTCACGTTTTTTTGTTTCCTTGTTTAGCATGACAGCCTTGTGGCCCCACTGTTAATGCAGATAACATATCATACGACGTGAGACTGAACGACATATGGAGAGACCCATATTTCTCACTAGCTCCAGCAGAGGTCATGAGGCATTTTTCACTCATACCAATTATTATTCCACAATATGTGTCTCGTATATGTCAGAACTTTGTTTTTCAACCCTTCATCAGACGGCATTAAAAGGCGACCTGGGATTTGACCTGAGATAATCTCCAAGCACGCCATATATTTTTGTGGCGGGGCACAAATTGCTAGCGGTAAGACGTGACCTCGGTATAGGCACTGTATACAAGTTTTGCGGTACTGCAATAGGACCGCAAAACTTGTGGTATTGCTGTTCTTCATAAGTTCGTCTTGATTGACCAGCTGGTGAGGACAGTGTTCACTTGAGGACCATTTAAATGTAATGTTTGTTCCCTGTCGTCTGCACCAACACGCTCCCCGGTGCCACTCTGGTAGCAACATACTTGCTAGGTCTTCTAAGCCCACATAAGAACCAAATTTAAGCTCGGTCTGGCTCCGACCAACGCCCGTACGTAACTGCCAGCCAGACACCGGGTGCGGTCGGCGCCACGCCCAGTTCAGTGCCGCACACCTTCAGCTCAGCTGATCGACACATCTGCCGCGTCAGCTTCACGTTGCCGCCACCAACAAGTGACAGGACAACACCTTGTGCCCAGCTGTGCAGTGGCAGTGCACACGCACTAAGCTCGTAGTGCATGATGCTAAAATAGCCCGGTAACCGGCCGACCCTCAACATTAAGTTTGATAGGATTTCACAGCTGAAGTTCTTACGGATACGAGATAATCAACGATTTGCGTTAATTCGTCGGAGATAAAATTCATACTCTCCGGATGCATTCAGTGCCTCAATTCTCGAAGTTGTATATACTAGTGCATATTATATATTGTTCAGACAGACATCAGACATCATCGCCACAATAACGTACACAACACCACCAGACCACAGCCGCCGCAGCGGGCCGCGGCCACCGAGGCCTACTGATCCCAGCCGTTGGGTCAGTTCGCGTCCATCGATCGTCCACCAGCAGGACGTATAAGTGAGGTGAGTCATGGACACGCAGGCTGGGACACATGTGAGGTGAGTCACCGACACACAGGCCGGCACCCAGGTGAGGTGAGTCACAGTCATGTAGACCGGGACTCAGGTGAGGTGAGTCACAGTCATGTAGACCGGGACCCAGGTGAGGTGAGTCATGGACACGCAGGCTGGGACACAGGTTAGGTGAGTCACAGCCATGTAGACCGGGACCCAGGTAAGGTGAGCCACAGTCATGTAGACCGGGACCCAGGTGAGGTGAGCCACAGTCATGTAGACCGGGACCCAGGTGAGGTGAGTCACGGATACGTAGGCCGGGACCCAGGTGAGGTGAGTCACCAGCACAGGCTGGGACCCAGGTTATGTGAGTTTAGCAGGCTGGGAGCAGGCAGGCTGGGACACAGGTGAGGTGAGTCACAGCCATGTAGACCGGGACCCAGGTGAGGTGAGTCATGGACACGCAGGCTGGGACACAGGTTAGGTGAGTCATGGACACGTAGGCCGGGGCCCAGGTGACTGCATTAGCACATCGCCCCATCCTTGACACACAAAGTCGGCCGTCCGTCACAGTACGGTCGGTCGGGATGTGCAGGTGCTGTGGCCAACACGACCCCGGAACGGCCGACAGCGGCCGGCAGTCCGATGCCGACCCGACCTGACCCGACCCGACCTCGTCTCCATCTCGACCGGCCAGGTCATACCCCGTCACCCGACTCGACTCGATTCAACCCGACTCGATCCGACCCAACCAGACTCGGCCCGACCCGACCCGACCCGACCCGACCCGACCCGACCCAACCCAACCCGGCCCAACCCAACCCACCCCGACCCAGACCCAACCCGACCCGACCCAACCCGACCCAACCCAACCCGACACAACCCGACCCAAACCGACCCAACCCGACCCAACCCAACCCGACCCAACCCAACCCGACCCAACCCGACCCAACCCGACCCAACCCGATCCAACCCGACTCAACCCGACACAAACCGATCCATATCCATCCATATTACAGATATTAGCGGTCTCCCTGCAGCGAAGTGTATTTATTTAGTGAGTCCTATACGATCGCATTGGAGCGCATGTGGTTCTTTCTCCCCTCTCCCCCACGTAGCCGACGTTGATAGCGCTACATAAGTCACGCAACGATGATGCACGTGGCTTTGGCCAACAGCAGATCTCTAACAACTTCTCCGTCATTGGATGCAGATCACCGGGAGCTGTATACGGGGACGTCTTCCTCACCTCCCTGGTCGGCATCAGTTGACAGCTGTAAACATCTGGACAACTGGTGAAGGGTTGCACTGTGATGACGCATTGCCGCCGGGGGGGGGGCACAGGACCGAGCGGCCAGCTCGCATTCAGACACGCATCCTGCTATTATCACGTCACAAATCAACATCCACGTGCAGCGTGCATGTGGTGGGTGCCCTGTCGCCAATGTTGGCCGTCGGCGTGGGACTGCTACCGGCGGAGCAGCTCCCACCCATGTAGCCGGCACCATCTCACCAATGCTAGCCCGCAGCGGCGTGGGACTGCTACCGGCGGAGCAGCTCCCACCCATGTAGCCGGCACCCTCTCGCCAATGCTAGCCCGCAGCGGCGTGGGACTGCTACCGGCGCAGTAGCTCCCAACCATGACTTGGCCAGTCGCCTCTCAAGCACACCAGTCTTGGCCGGCAACGGTGCCGACCACTGGACACGGTGGAGAACAGGTGGCGTGCCGGGGCAGGCGATTGGTCTGGTCTGGTCTGCGACAGGGCCGGTGCTGATCAGCGTCCCAACCGGTACTGACCCACAACTGGCCAGCGTCCCAGCACTGGCCAGCGTCCCAGCACTGGCCAGCGTCCCAGCACTGACCAACTGCCAGCGTCCCAGCACTGGCCAGCGTCCCAGCACTGGCCAGCGTCCCAACCGGTACTGACCCACAACTGGCCAGCGTCCCAGCACTGGCCACATTCCAGTGTCCCAGCACTGGTCAGCGTCCCAGCACTGGCCAGTGTCCCAACCGGTACTGACCCACAACTGGCCAGCGTCCCAGCACTGGCCAGCGTCCCAGCACTGGCCAGCGTCCCAGCACCGGCCAGTGTCCGAGCACTGGCCAGCGTCCCAGCACTGGCCAGCGTCCCAGCACTGGCCAGTGTCCCAGCAATGGCCAGTGTCCCAGCACTAGCCAATATTCCATCACTGGTCAGTGTCGCATCACTGACCAATGTCCCACTACTGGTCAGTGTCCCACTATTTGTCAGTGTTCCACTATTTGTCAGTGTTCCACTATTTGTCAATGTCCCACCACTGACCAATGTCCCATAACTGGTCAACGTCCCACCACTGGTCAGTGTCCCACCACTGATCAGTGTCCCACCACTGGTCAGTGTCCCACCACTGACCAGTGTCCCACCACTGGTCAGTGTCCCACCACTGGTCAGTGTCCCACCACTGGTCAGTGTCCCACCACTGACCAGTGTCCCACCACTGGTCAGTGTCCCACCACTGATCAGCGTCCCACCACTGGTCAGAGTTCCAGCACTGCTCACTGACCCAGCCGAGCGGTACTGATCGCAGTAGCGGGTGACGAGACTTGACCGGCGCCGCCGCCACAGATCGGCAGGTCGTGCCGAGCCGCAGCCGTGCCGACGACCGAGCAGCCTGTTCATCCAGTCGATTCGCTAATTATTTGACAAAGCACCGCTGTTAAAGCAGGGTGTGCAAAGGTTCGGGGAGCCAAAGAACCGTTCACGTGCAACTAATTACTTCCATGTATGACAGGTCCTTCACTCAAGTCTGATAATCGACGCGTTATTACGGACATTAGGGTACTTTTACCCGCCAAACTGTAATCAAACCGCCTCGATCTGACAGAGTTATGCAACTGACTAGCCGTGCCAGTCGACAGAAGGGGGCTTGCATGCCTCGTGCACCCACTACCAGGACATTGGAGCCAATAGAGGAGCACGAACGGCGCACGACGTCCAGCCGCTGACGCCTCGGAACACATGTTACAGAGCTAGTCAGAGCGGTGAACCCAACCACGTGCTATCTTCTGAATAATACACTCTGTTACGTTCGCGCACGCAATACTTCCATGAAGTTCAATGTTTGGGATAACGACGAAGTTTGCCAAACGTGCACTCATTTCTGGAGGTAGATGTGCTCAATTACTGTGGAGAGATTCTGAAACCAAAATCACTTTTACACTATTCGTGTAAAAGTGATTTTGGTCTTGCATCCTGAAGAGCAAACCAGTAGCTCAGGCCCAAATTTTACCGAAATTATACCGAATAGGTGTGGCATATTAAGAACTGAAACCAGGATCTCGGATGATAACCAGATATAGTAGCGCTTATAGACTAGATTATGAAGTATCGCTCGGAAGGATAACGATAACCAACCTGGGTCTTGGAATGTCCTTCCAGAAAGCTGTCATCTCAATCGGAATCAGGCAAATATATACCACCGGGAAGACGTAACATAGGCGGCCAATTCAGGTAGCGATCAAAGCACCTCTTAGGCATGTAATGTTATCCAAATTGGTACAAATTAGTACAGACTGAAGAATTATGTGTCCAAGTGAAGTAGAGGTATGAGTTCCGTATTTTGATCCTGAGTAATGCAGAATACTGGAGAAGCAATTGGATATCTTCATTATGCAGGGTATATCGGCAAACGTTGGCAAGACCTCAAGTTTGACAATATTTTATGTATTTTTAGTGAAACTGATAGCTAGAACTTGAATTTTGATGGACCTAAGGCATCAATCTGGATCCTAGGAAGCACATCATCATGGGTTCCCTGGATTATTTGTCGCTATATGGGGCCGTGCGTGGTTATAGAAAACCGTACTTATCTGACGCGTGGAAATGAACAGAAAATTAAGTTTGGAGCAACTTACTTTAATTCCGCCTTTATGTGCCGGTAATTGCAAACATAACACCCAGACACGATCAGAAGGGATAAAAGATTAAATCGGTCGAGATATTTCAACCACATCAATACAGATGTAGTGGTGTTGCGAGGCATTGTAGCTGCATACCAAGCGTATCAGACAAGTGGCCATTTCCGCACTAAAACGTTAAAACATGGTTTTATTTAGCAGCAATTTCGCCAGCGACATTATTATATCCCTGCTCACAGGTGCAGTTTTTCCATAGTCGGACGAGAAGAATAGGGTTAGGTCATAGGACTAATGCTAAAACTTTGCAGCATTTGAAGAACAGCTGTTCTACCTGTTATGATCCGTGTTCCACCCGAAAATTGTATGAGCAATTCGATGCCTGTTTTGCTCAAAAACACCATCTACCAGACTTGCACCTACCACTACTGTTCTTTATATGTCACTGATAAATAACAAAGGGCGTAGATCGCTCCGAAATTTCCACGCTAACCCTCCTAGACGTGAGTCGTTGTTTTGACGTAGTGGACCATTTTATACTGTTCATGAAACTTCAACGAGACCTACGGGTCAGGGTGGGCGAAGCTCTCTCTGAACTCCAAACTATCAATATAGACATGTTCCAAGGACCTTGCTTTGGATCCCTACTTTGCATCGTCAGCAGCATCACATGCTTCATCCCATCGCTCATTGGTGGCTTTCGTGTCACCATCGCGCGTTACGCTGTCGACATTGTTATGGTGGTAATCACTGGTCCGCACAGCTGCTATCTGGGCTGAAATTAGCTTACTAGGAGGTACCGAATACAACGTGTACTTGGTTTCTCCAGCATGGCATGATGGTCAATGCAAGCAAGACCGAGCTTCCTGTGCGATGGCCTTCGCCAGTTGGCACACATCCAAGATTCATCATCAATCAAGTGTATGAACGCTTCGCTTCATTTGTCTAAGAGTGTGAACAAATCTGGGTGTGACATTGGGTACATGCCTATCGTGGAAAGAGCATATTAATCATATTACAGGCCAACACTTTTGCATCATGATAGCCTTTATGCATGCCAAGCATCCCCTGTCTCTTAATCGTTCCGCCAAGGATTATTGATGCTCTGGTGTTGTTTCACACTAGGCATTGTGTGCAAGTGTTCCGTAGCGCCAACCGAAGGTCCATTGCGAAGATGCAGAACGTTTTCAACTTTTCCACCAAGGTTATATCAGGTCGTCCCAAATACAACGCATTTGTAATGTGACCGAACAGCTACGATGACCTTGTGCACCAACGTTTGTGTCCTATTTCGCCGTGTGTTTAATTCATGGCATTGTGAGGTCCGATAAACTAGCTGCACTGCTTGTTCGGCTCTGACACACAACTGCGAACATGTGTTCCGAGACACCAGACATGTCTCAGCACCTGTCTCTGCTCCGAATCAGGAATAGTAATGAAAAGCGACAATATATGTATCGTGCGGTTCAACTATACGACCAGAATGCCACATGTGGAGGTGCTTCAAACGTGTTGCGACGACTGTATAAAATTCAAAGTCCGTAACGTCATCCAACTTATCCACCATTCTTGACTCATCACATCACGTGTGCTGAATGTTTGTGTGAGTACGGGTTATGCGTGTTGCGTGTTTATGCATGTATGCATGTGCGTATTTGTGCTTGTATCAACACAATCATGAGGTGCGCACGCTTAGACACGCCAGCGTGTTTGTGTTTGTGCGTGTGCTTTGATATGCACTTGGCATGACATGTACACTATGACACTGTAATGACCATACACGAATAATAGCCATTATATTGCGGAGCGACTTGATCACGTGTAATAAATACACAACTAACATAGTTTCCGCTACCTACGTGCACAAGATAAAAGTTACGCTAATCATATTTTCCAGTCGTGTACTTGGTTTTTTGTATGTGGTTGTTAGTTGGATAGTCGAGTTGTGCATCCATCAGACTCGACTATCCATTATAATTCCACACGATATTTGCTTGCCGGGCCGCTCTACGGTGGAGCACAGCATGGGCACGCAACCCACAGCCTCACTCATAAGGAAAGGGAATCAGGGCCGGCGAGATCTACTGCCTTGTCCTACCTGCAGCCCACACCCTCATATGAACTGCCGTCATAAAATGCCCTCGAAAAACAAGTTGGAGGTTTTTATTAGTATCTGAATGTTTTTTCCGTGGGAAACAAGACGGAAGATCCTCAGGAACAGACGAACAGTGGCGAGTCACAGTTGACCCGGGGAGGCCGGCGCGTGCCACCATCCAGCGGAGACCATGGTGAAGGTGCTGGATGCTGACAATCACGATGGGCGGCCGTTCCATTCTGCTGCCACCGGCAATACGGCTCGGACTAACGACAAGCACGCAGATGTGTCAGGACAACGGCGCGGCCAATTTGTCGTCCACTTACTGGTGACGGTGCGCCGTACAGGTGGGGTCGATAGCCCGAGAGTGCGACGCGGTCGTCGAGCATGGAATTACGCGCAGACAACGGGGTGGTTTTACGGGCGTAGGAACAGTCCGACCTAATGCGTCGGCGATTGCCGCTGACAGCCTCGTGAAAACCAGCCGGCGGTCTGGATTACAAAGGCCGGCGCTCGGTTCATGCAAATATGAGTATCGTCGGATGGCTTGAAGGCCTCGAGCGGCCGAATGTTTATGCACGTGGCTTGAGCGGCCGACCAGCGTCTGCGGAATGCTGGGTACAGGATGTAAGGTGCAAGGTGCGAGGTGCAAGGTGCGAGGTGTGAGGTACGAAGTGTGAGGTGCGAGGTGCGAGGTGCGAGGTGCAGGGTGCAGGGTGCAGGGTGGTGGGTACGGGATGCGAGATGCGGGGTGCGAGTTGGTGGGTTCGAAATGTGAGGTGCGAGGTGCAGGGTGCTGGGTGCGGGGTGCGGGGTGCAGGGTGCAAGGTGCAGCTGCGGGTGTTTCTAGTCGCTCATCAAGCAATGTCGGCGGTAAAAAAGGCGCAGTGTTGAAGGAGCGGGCGCCTACACCGCCTGGCCATTGTTCGGTAGACGGGCCGCCGGACGGAGCTCAGCAAACACACATCACAGATCTGGTCTCGCGGTCGCTATGTAGTCAACATCCGGCCGAATCTCAACAGATGCTCTCAATGCTCCACATCTGGCCCATTAACAGTAGATACGCGGTCCACATCCGGCTTACTAACAGCAGTTACACGATCCACATCCGGCCTTCTCACGGCAGGTCTACTGTCCACATCGGCGGACTTACAGCATCCACACAGCCCACATTCGGTGGCTCACAGCAGATGCAAAAGAAATCGCCCGGCGATCCACAGCAGATTCACAGTCCTCATCCGGCCGGCTCATAGCAGATGCACAGTTCAAGTCCGGCGACCCACACCAGATGCCTACAGCAGATCCGGTCCACAGCATGTGGATACAATAGCATCTGGCCGACACAGAGTTGGTGTTGAGAAAGCTTGCATTGACTGTAATTTATCGTGTTTACGAAAAAGCAGCACAGCAGGCGCACGGTGCATCCACGGCAGAAATACGTCAAACGGACTTAAAAAAAACACGGCCAGAAACACTGCAGAAACACAGCAGACGGACCAAAAAAAACAGCAGAAACACGTCAGACGGACGAAAAAAATACGGCAGAAACACAGCAGAAACACGGCAGACGGACGGCAAAAACAAAGCAGAAGCACGGTAGACCGACGGCAAAAACAAAGCAGAAGCACGGTAGACCGACGGCAAAACATGACAGAAACACGCCAGGAATACAGCAGACGGGCGGCAGAAACACAGCAGACGGACCGCAGAAGCACTGTGGACACCAGAAAATAGGCGTAAAGTCGCAAAGCCAATTTACTACTAAAGTGCAGCAAATTCTGAGCAACGGAGCCGAAGTTTTCGACGGAAAAGCCAAAGCTTCACAATATCACAACCCTGCGAGGCAAGCTCGGTTGGCCATCGCCACGTTAACCAGTCGAACTCAGTGCCCATGGAACGGTGCAATAACATCGATGGGAACCCAGCATGCTGCCACATTTTGTCATTTAACCTGGACATGCGAGGCGGTAATACAAGACCAAGTCACCATGGCCCTGCAGCCTAATTCCAGACCGGTTTTGTACCCTTTCAGTCGATATATCGATGACGATTGAACGCAATTTGTCCACGCTGTAGAATGGCGTACACTAGACACCAGTGCTCTCGTTTAATGCATGGACTGATGTCTCTTCGCTAGACCAGTACCTGAGGAGATCGCATCAGTATCTGAAGGGCCTTTTTAGTCCTTCTCATAACTCCGAAAAGACCCAATCGACGAATCTAAATGAAACCAAGTGCGATGGATGGCTTCAAATAATTCGCCCGGTCCAATTTACTGTATTGTCGTCGAGGCCACCGACGACAATACTTATTCGGCGAAGTAGAATAACATCAGATAGTCGTATGCCCCAAACGGAGCTGAAGAAACCTCCATTCCATATATGGCGCGCTATGTCACGTTAGGCACGCAAAGCTGTATTATCATGCCTTCAAATTGCTCTCATTCTTCCAGTGCAACGATTGATAACAATTTCAGATTAACTATGAGTGTGGAACTCCAGTTAAGTGTTTAGGCTTACCCTATGAAAGTAAAAATGAGAAAGCTTCAGGAAAAGTTTGCAAATGTTGAAAACAAGCCAAGTCACCAAACAACTATGAACTCCGAAGACTGCTATCAACTTCAGTCTGATGTTCGGTCGTGTTCGACGACATCGATAGCATTGTCAACAAATGACCACTTTGTCATCGCCAATGCACCCAGACACTCAGGGGGTTCCACAGAATCACGTTTACAAAGCATGGGCACACTTGACCTAATACTAACTACAATCAGGTCATAGGCGTGTCAGGGTGACCCCGCATACTTGAAGCTATGATAACCATGTCTAATTGTGTTATCAATCAGGTGCATTTATTCATTTCAACCTTCCATTAACTGGGCCAGTGGCGAAATGTGAGGAACTATAAATGACCTTATGACGTCATATTAACCCAGCCGATGACGGCCTTGGACTCTTTTTTAGCGCGATCTAGTTATTCACTTAAAGGTATCTAAAGTTTCAGTTCGTCAGGTTCAGCGGTTCCAGCGCTTTTCAAAATAAGTCAAAGGATGGGGTGTGGAAAAGCCACCAGGGACTCACGTGCTAAGCACTGGTTTCAGCAATCGTGTCACGTAGGAAACCCTGTGACCGAAATACAAATACCAGCTTTTCAGGCTCCCTCCGTCAGCCAATGTGCGACAGTTTATGTGTGTGTCAGTGTGCTTCATAAATCAGTTTGTGTGCGTCAGTTTCTGTGCTCCAGTTGTGCGCTCTTCTGGGTTGCGCTAGCGCCAGAGCCTGTGTTCCAGCTGTGTGCTTGTTCGGCCACGTCAGCGCCAGTTTCTGTGAGTCACCCACCTGGCGTCAGTGTCGACGTGTGTGAGCGAGGCCAGAGATCGGATGTCACTGCACCAGCGGCCAGTGACGTAAAGTACGCGCCGCGTGATTCGTGCACCGACTGTGCCTCCGTCATAGATCAGCTGCAGCTCCGTCAATATCGGCCCGGACAGCCGTCAAGCACTTGGGAGCGGTTGTAGGCGGTGCCGATAATGATGGAATTATTTTACTGCCGCATAAAAATAGCATGATAATATATTCAAGCAGTCTGACTTCTTGCATTCCAATGAGCAGAGGTCAGGTCACGATGAGACCTCTGTTACTGCACGGGGACGCAAGGGGCGGGGATACTTGGCGATAACCGTGGCGCCAGATGTAAATGAGCACGTGACTCGTGGTCCGACAGAGCAGCCGATTGGCTCGTGGTCTCGTGCAGGATACCTGAACACTGCTCTACGAGGCAATAAATGATCATTACTGACGCCAGGAGGATCGGGAAAATGACAGGCATTGCGCCACCTTAACGGTGCACGGACATTTTCTGGCTGTCCAATGCCGGCGCGGTCCGGTACGGTTACGTAAGGTAGGTTGTGGCCGGCCAAATGAACGCAGAGCGATCAGCTTGTTCTTGCTAGGACTTTACAGCGACCTCGTGCAGCTGATCGAACTGAGCGCAACTTGAATGCCTTCTTTGGACAGTACACACAAATAATCATAGGGATGAGAGAACGGACTATTTGGACCTATGTATCTTATCCATGTATCCATGTATCCGGAGTACGACACAACTTTCTAGAAGCTGGCAGCCGGTGGCATATTTCGGAAAGGCCGAGAATGCTCCCACCGACTGGAGCGAGAGTCAGGAGGCGAGAGTCAGAAGGCGAGAGTCAGGAGCCTGGAGTCGAGAATCTGGAGTCAGAAGTCAGGAGTCAGGAGTCAGGAGGCAGGAGTCAAGAGGCGGGAGTCAGGAGTTAGGAGGCGAGGGTCAGAAGTCAGGAGTCGTGAGACGGGACCACGACAGAAACATAGGCTTGGATCAGACGCCCGAGGAGAGGAACACAATCTAATATGAGGAGACCAGACCGCGAGTCGTGGCCAGACCATGAGTCGTGAGTCCTGCGGCCGGAGTCGGCGGCAGGAGTCGACGGCAGGAGTCGGCGGCAGGAGTCGCGGCGGCAGGAGTCGGCGGCAGGAGTCGCGGCGGCAGGAGTCGCGGCGGCAGGAGTCGCGGCGGCAGGAGTCGCGGCGGCAGGAGTCGGCGGCAGGAGTCGCGGCGGCAGGAGTCGCGGCGGCAGGAGTCGCGGCGGCAGGAGTCGGCGGCCGGATTTGGCGGCCGGAGTCGGCGGCAGGAGTCGCGGCGGCAGGAGTCGCGGCGGCAGGAGTCGGCGGCAGCTCGGTCGACGCAGCTGACCCGCTGTGTGGCCCCGCCAGGCCAGTTTTTCCTCTGGCCGGCCCGCGTGCCCGGTAAATTTCACCGGTCACTTCCACCCGGTCCACGTCCGCCTCCACACCAATCACCCTCGCCTGTCCCACTCCTCACCCGCCTCCTCCCATCCCACTCGTACCCTCTCCTGACATCTCACTAGATCCAACGGTACCGAACACCACCGATGTCAGCTTATGTCTGAATCACTGAATTAATCTGCCATCAAAGCACAAGGATGTCGCGGGTGAAGACACGTCGGAACGCATTCTCCCCCGCCCGGCCCTGGCACCATGGGCGTCTGAGCAGTGCGCGTGCACCCACCTGCAGCGAGATAAAACGGCGGGAATGTTCCTCACATAATCCTCACAAAAACGGCCCGCACAGCTGTCAGCTGACTGCGACCGGCCAGTGCGAGATCTGCAGTCAGCTGTTAGGGACAGCTGGCGCGGACTGTCACAGTCAGCTGATATAGACGTGTTCAGTGTCCAACGTCCAGCCTACTGTCTGGAATTACACATGTATTGTCAGTCCGCCTGTGGAGACTACCAATAGTTGTGAGCTCTCAAAGGTGGATGAAGGCATTGGAGACGAAGTAATAGCACGTGACCTGTGCTCCACATGCTGCGTTTGGTCAGGAGTGATGAAATCGCGTTTCGGTTGGTTATTGGTTTACGACACATCGACCGTTAAGTCATGAAGCGTCGCCAATCTCTCACGCCGATTGGTCGCGGGCGAAGAGTAGCGACAGGTGAGACTCGAATCCACAACCTCTCGATTGTAAGACAAGCAACTTACCCCTAGGCCACTCGTCCCCCGAAATCGTGTTTCGAGAACACAAGCGGACAGAAATGTTGAAATCACTGCTTTATGTATTTTTTTTGGCACTGGAGTCACAAGTTTTGATCGCATTACTCCAATGTTATTTTGAGGATTGCACAGGTGGTACTATGGCTAGCACGCAATCCTACCGAAATTTAAACCGGCTGATAATTCGCTTTATTGCGTATTTATCAGAAAGCAAGACAGATCACTTCATGGTAAATATAGATCAAAGAATGGATACAGGTCAAATGCTGCATCTTGGACGGGATAATAGCTTTTCACTTCCTTATCTGACATTGCGCGGTGCGTCGAACTCCTGAATTCATTTAGTGTCGTTTGCTCACACAGATTCGCTGTGCGTGCGCCCGGACACCCGGCAGGGCTGCCAAGTTATATCAATATCTGGAAAATGCACAGGGGGAGAAGCTGCCGACACGCCCCCCACGCGGCCGAGTGTGTCGACGGCCATGCCGGCGCGCCGTCCAGCCGCCGCCGCCGACAGACGTGTGCACTGCGCCGGCTGTGGCGGCGGTCGGCGGCTGCCGGCTGCACCGGTTGGCCGCCCACCAGATGCTGTCACGCACGAGCGGCCGACCGGCGCCCTGCCACAATGCCGCGGGACGAGGTGTCGGCGGGAGCTGGCGCCAGCACACAAAGCGGCGCAGACTGGCGCCGCCGCGCCGCCGCGCCGCCGCGCCAGCCCGGTCCGGCTCGGTGGCTCGGACGGCCCGCAGCCGTCATGGCGGATGCTGCAGTCCTGACCGCCGATGCCGCAGCCCCTGACCGCCGATGCTGCAGCGGTCATTGCGGATGCTGCAGTCCTGACCGCCGATGCTGCAGCGGTCAGGGCGGATGCTGCAGTCCTGACCGCCGATGCTGCAACGGTCGGGCCGGATGCTGCAGTCCTGACCGCCGATGCTGCAGCGGTCAGGGCGGATGCTCCACTCCTGACCGCCGATGCTGCAACGGTCGGGCCGGATGCTGCAGTCCTGACCGCCGATGCTGCAACGGTCGGGCCGGATGCTGCAGTCCTGACCGCCGATGCTGCAGCGGTCGGGCCGGATGCTGCAGTGCGGCCCACGGGCAGGCCCGCGCCCGCCGCGCCGACCACGGCAGTGTCAGAGACTGTGGCCAGCAACACTTCCGCCGCCGGCGGTCCGTGGCGAGGCGTGGTCGGTCTGGGTAGCTGCCCCGCCCCCTCGGCGACGTCGCCACCACAACTTAACCGCTAGCCATGATCGCACCACGCTGCAGTCCTAATCTAGCCTCGTTGCACACCGCGGTACGAAATACTGCCACTGAAATACGACACCGTAGCGGGCTTGTAGCTTCAGCCTGGTTCAGCGAACTCTGGAGGCCACTCTAGAGGCCATCTCTGGGATCTGGAGGTCGTCTCTACACGGCAAGGTCACCTCTGAAAAGTGGCTACACTTGTCGATGTTTTCTCTGTCCAACAAGGTCATACCTAGAAGCTATGCCACTTTCTGTTGAGGACATAGCGCGTAGATGTCCTATAAGGGACATGAATACCTCGAAGAGTTCCGGGGTCAAGGTAGCTCAGTCAGTAGGACGTTCGGCTCTTTTTCGTAAGATCGTGGGATCGAAGCCCGCAACCGGCGGGATTACCGGGCACAACCGCGACCATTTAGCATGAGAGGTTGGCGTCGCTTTGTCACTGAGCAGTCGAATGCATTGTAAAAGAACCTGATGTTCTTCTTCTTCCTTTAGAGTTTACTTTTGACAGGCTACAATGGCCTGCTGTAAAAAGCGTGACCCCAGTCAATCACAAGACGACACTGCTCCGGTGAGCACGACCGTCGGCAGCTGATCGGTACACAGTTGGCGACGCTGAGGTCACTCCGTGGAGGTCAACGCGGCCACCTCTCCCACGACCCCGCCCCGCCCTGCCAGTCGGTAACAATGACACGGGCGTCCTGCCCTTCCAGTCGGTACAAATGACAAGGGCGGCCCTGCCAGTCGGTACCAATGACACGGCCCGCCCTCTCAGTCGGTACCTATGACACGAGTGGCCCTCTCAGTCGGTACCAATGACACGGCGCGCCCTCTCAGTCGGTACCTATGACACGAGTGACCCTCTCAGTCGGTACCAATGACACGGCTCGCCCTCTCAGTCGGTACCTATGACACGAGTGGCCCTCTCAGTCGGTACCAATGACACGGCCTGCCCTCTCAGTCTGTACCAATGACACGAGTGGCCCTGTCAGTCGGTACCAATGACACGGCCAGTCCTCCCAGTCTGTACCAATAACACGGGCGGCCCACCCTCCCAGTCGGTACCAATGACACGAGCGGCACACCCTGCCAGTCACTACCAATTACACGAGGGGCAGCCACCAATCGAACGATGTGGGCCAGTTTTACGAGCCCAGTTCTGATGTCATGAAGCTGCAAACCCACGTACTGCACGGTCAGACCTGAGTCGTGGCCAGAGGCGAGGATGGGACCCCACAGGTTGCAACAGAGGTGAGAAAGGAGCGTAACAGATGGCAGCGGAGGCGAACACGGGGCCTTAGAGGTGACAGCAAAGGCAAGAACGGGGCCTGAGGACGGGCTCTGGAGTACGATATGAATGCATAATTTATATCCCTACTATTGCAGGTGCAACTCAAGTTGCAGCAAAGCTAGTGGGTAACAGCTTTCCCTCTTCACCGCAAACCTGACTTCAAACAGGAACTACTGACGTCGCTAGATGGTTCCAGGAATTGTTGTGATGTAAGTGAGCTAACCAAGCCGCCACTGTAGCTCAGTTTGTTAGAGCGCTGGCCTGTTCTGATCTCCCCTGTCCTGGCAACACATGATTCGGGTCGCTTCACGTGCTCGTGTTTACCCCCAGCTGGGAGGGTCAGTTGGTAGCTGGCCCGATAAGGCCGGTGACGAGTTACCGGGCGGCAGTGTCGGTGCATTGACGGCACGTTAAGCTTTCGGTGAAAATTATGCCGTGGAACTGGAGTTCATGGATCGGGTGGTGGGGCCTGGGTTCACGCAACAAGCTCTGCTTGACAATAGAACCCTGGTTCAAAAAGCCGCCTCAGCAAGAACTCGGATTAAATTTATTCTTTAAAAGCAATAATGTAATGCGAATTGAGATCAGTCACCTTACGTACCTTATCGTGTCCATGAAGTTCACGTAAGATAAGGGAAGAGCTTCACCAATAATCGTAATTAGACCAATTGACAAAATTGGTGATTTTAGGAGCTGCATGTAATATTTTAGTGCCCATTAACTAAATGTTGTATTCATGGTATGGCAATGCTTGGGTGGGGAAGGGCCTTATTTTGCGATGCAAATGTTTGGCACGTGGCAAAGGTCGTGAGCGTAAAATGTACCGGTGTCGCAAATTCGTTACAGGGAGCTGACATAAGTGCACGAACTACTATTGCATTAAATATGTTAAAAACAATATTCCTTATTTCAATAAAGTTCCTGTGATTTCACAGCACAAAGTGCGATACTGAGCAGTGTAACTATAATTGGTAAATAGAGAAGCAAATGGCTTTATGCTCATGGTAATTTTTGTTTCATGCATATATCCAATGACAAGAGCCATAATAGCATAGAGCCGAAGTATAGGCAATGTGTTCATTGGAGATGATTACGTTTTTAATATCATGAACATCCGTTTACTTTATTTCTTACTACTATCGCAAATTTCTTAAAGCATTCGCATACGAGTGCGGTACGAACTTTCCATGTCAGCACAAGGTAATTGTGTCACTTGAACACGTGCAGGGAGGCGAGGGAAGTACATTAATTTGTCACGAATTGTACATTTAGCATTTTCCGAGCACTGACAGAAAATTTAAAATGTTATACTAATTGAATCAATTTATGGAGTTACATAAACGAAGCAGAGCAAATATCAAGTAACTTATGTTAAGCAATGCTCATCATTATTATGTCTATGTATTCTCTTACTTGTTACTGTATTCCATTATATACGCGAGAAGTTATGCATTCATCTACTATTACGTATTTACCCGTTGAAAGTCACTTAGGTTCATCAACATTTTTTGTCGCCCCGGTAGCTCAGTTGGTTAGAGCGCTGGCCTGCACTGGTCTCCCCTGTACTGGCAACACAGGGTTCGAGTCGCTTCGCGCGCTCGCATTTAGCCCCCGGCCGGGAGTGTCAGTTGGCAACTGGCCCGATAAGGCCGGGGACGAGCTACCGGGCGGCCGTGTCGGTGCATTGGCGGCACGTTAAACTTTCGGTCTAAATTCTGCCGTTGAACTGGAGTTCATGTATCGGGTGGTGGGGCCAGGGTTCACGCAACAAGCTCTGCTTAGCAATAGAACCCTGGCTCCTCAAGCCACCCCAACGACTCGGATTAAAAAAAAAATTTAACTGAAATGTTTCGAAAGTAAGCACATGCAATGATGAAGTCGTTTTTCCAGCAATAGCCGGACTCAGGATAATCGGTAGTCACTGCACTCGGCTATGACTATCAGTAACCAGACCAGATTGTAGCTGCCAGCAGCCAAACCCAGCTGAAAAACTGCCAGCAGCCAAGCCAAGCTACAGCTGCCAGCATTCAGGTCCGGCTGTCATCACTAGCAGTCAGGCTCGGCTGTAGCTACCAGCAGTCACGCCTGGCTATTATTACCAGCAGTAAGGTCCGGCCATAACTGTTAGCAGCTAAACCTGGCTGTCATTACCAGCAACCGGACCCGAATGTGACAGCAAGCAGCTAGCTAGGTGAGGTTCTGACTACCAGCAACCACGCCTGGATAGCATTACCAGCGGCCAGATCTGGCTGTGAATACCAGCAGCCAGACCGGACCGTAACGGACGTGACGACCAACAGTCGGACCCGGCTATGATCACCAGCAGCCAGATCGGGCCGCGTGATGTGCATGCCAGCTGCGGCTGGCCGTCGCGGTGGCCGGGCCGGCGACGCGCGACCGCGTTTACGACGCCGTAGTAAAGCGCCACCGCGATTACGCCGCTGAGTTACAACCCAATCGTCGCCGACGGGGCGCCGGCCGGCCCGACTGCGGCCCACACCCCCGCCCGCCGTGCCCCCATCACTCACACACGATCGACTCCCGCGGCGGTCGCCAAACACCAGCGCAGACACCGAGGCCGTGCAGCCGAATCGGTCTGCGATTGGACGGCAGCGGTGCGGGGTTGTCGATGGCCCCGTTGCACTGTCAGCGGCTCCGTGCCGGTCGTGACCAGCCTGCATCGGCCGTCAACCTCGCCGGCGATCGGCGCTGGCACAAGCTGCTGACACCGTCAGTGATCCAGTGATCCAGTGACTGGTGACGGCGAGGTCGTCAGTGGCGACCGAGTCAGGCCATCCCTCCCCCTCCCACCTGGGCAGCTCGGTGGCAGGCGGCACGAGCGGGGTCGAAGCATACGACCCTGTCCTGGGTGGTTGTCATCCCGAACATTATCCTACCCGGCACGTTTTCGACTCCGCTTTACCAGAAGACGAACTGAACTGAGTTGTTCGAAAATGGCTGCACACTCATCGCTGTTTCATAGATATGTCCGAAACTGACTGGAAAGTACCAAGGTAAGTTCTTAACCCGCGCCGTCTTTCCGGTCAAATACTCACACCCCGTATCGGGGGGGGGGCGATTAAAGACCCCCTCTAAAACCCAAACAAAAAGCATCGCACGAAAACGAGAAAGGTGTCATCGGAAAGCACTCGACGAGTAGGGTCCGGGTCCACCCTCCAAAACAATTTACCCCAAAGGTGACGTCACCAGGGGGCTAGATTTTCAAGGCTTTTCACGACTTACATCATGTTTTTGACTCTGGGGAGTTCATTTTGGGGGATATACGAGGGAAAAACAAATATTTAGAATGAGAAAGGGAGAGCGAAATCGACCAGGGCTATCATTTTTTGCCCCCCAAAATTATATATATTTTTTTATTTAAAATTTTTGAGTTTTCAGGTTTTCTTTAATTTTCCTTTTCCAATGGGTAAAGCATGCCGAGAAACGTTGTTGGAAGTCAACTTTCCCTAACAAAAAAATTACTTTAGCCAGTATCCTGTATTTGAACTGCAATTTGGCAAATACGCAAAATTTATATGTAGTCAAAAACTAAAAAAAAATGAAACATTCAACTGATGCGTTTTGTTGCATCCGTAAATATAAGCAAACGCTGAAAGTTTCATTAAATTATCTGTATCCGTCAAAGAGTGACGAATGGTTAAACTTTTTTTGGGAGGTGACCTCACTTGACCTTGACTAACTCGTTGACCCTAGATGACCTGACCTAAAAATTTTGAATCAGCATGTCAAATTCATGTCGGAAAAGGTATGCCAAACTTGGGCGAGCTGCCGCGCGCCATTCGTCCGCTATCCGCGAGAAAAAAAAAACATGAGGGGGGCGGTTGAAGACACCCCGAAGACGGGACGGGTTAATATCAGACACAGAGAACAAGTCATCTTCTACCTGAAATTTCCTAACATTTTCCCCTCCAAATCCAGGATTCAAAAGCATAAATCCGACCCACGCCACGAGTAATCGCAAACAAACACGAAGCATGTCATTCGAAAGTTGGGATGCCCGGATTTCAAATATGACTGTTAGAAGGTATAGTTTTTGGTAGCTGGGTTCAAACCCATATATATTTGTG
Source organism: Imbricaverruca yamaguchii (assembly GCA_034440575.1). Classification (NCBI taxonomy): domain Eukaryota; kingdom Metazoa; phylum Arthropoda; class Thecostraca; family Neoverrucidae; genus Imbricaverruca; species Imbricaverruca yamaguchii. The sequence goes on from JAOTOL010001628.1 coordinate 939,026, forward strand.
TGGGGTGGGCAACGGTTGAATGAAACCCGCTGACTGCACCAATACCATTACCAATACCAAAGTACGCATGATTTAGAGATATTCGATCACTCCACAATTGTTGGGGCCTTAATGAGCCAGTTCCCCACCACCGTACACGCCGTACCTCTTCAGCGACGGCAATACCAGTTCTTCTGTGGTGACCTCGTACCCTTGTGCTCTTCCTGAGGCCCCATGACGATCTCGAACCCTCCGTGGTCACTCTGAACCCTCCGTGAAGATGACGGATCCTCCGAACTCTGCCTGGTAATCCTGACCCTCCGTAGCGACCCCAGCACTTACGTGATGACCCGGAGCCCCGGCAGTGACCCCGAAACAGGCGCCGGCACCTTTCTGCCATCTGACATGATGCATGTCCGACCGGCACGAGCCGCGGCCGCTCCATCAAAGAGGGAGTGTCAACACGACAGGCCCACTATCCCAACGATCGGAGGCAACCACCCGCACACCAGGAAAAGCGTGGCCCTAGCTCATCGCAGTGCAGTTTACAGTGCAGATCCGCCCCAACCTGCGGCAGACACACTGAGATCGCGGCTCACTGATCGTGCATCCAACTCCTGCAGTCACCCACTGAATGAGATGGGAAATGGCGTGATGTCAACCGTCCGACTCCAGGCTCCTGTGAGTTACGTGCACGAATCATCCCGCTGTTGGTCCAGTCTAATCACGTGGAAATGCTCCACTGAGCCTCGCGAAGCGCCAATTCCAGAGGCCGAAGTCCGCGAGAAACTGGGTCACGGCGGTGGATGATGGAAACACGGACCACGCTAACACAATACCCAATTCAGCGCCGATCAAACAATTGTTTGGGGAAACAACGGGCAATAACTCATCAGCTTAGGACAGCGTTCAGTTGATGGCCGATGCGCCCTGTGTGGCCAGCACCGCACCACGTGGCTCCACTGAACAATGGCAGGAAACTGACTCTCCTCCGATTGATGGCCCTGTGAGCGCTGATTTTCACTCTTCATACATGCCTCGAATAACTGGAGCCACGCCAGTATAAGATAATGGAGATCACGTTAGCTATATCGTAGGCGTCCTTTTTCAAATACTGTGCTGCTGTGTCTTGATAACAATACCAATTGGAGTTCGCAACACAAAATACGCTATGTCAAGTCAGAAGTGAATTCAGAACGCAAGAGGAAATCCTATTGGAGGAACGAACACAATATTTCCATTGGGTGCACTCTAGATCAGCAGGTCGGGATCAAAGCAACCGAGGAAGAGCGTAAGGACGAAGGAGATAAATAAAAAAATGCTGATCGAAATGCATGTAGGTGATTCAGTGTGCGGTACACACGATTGTCCCCCGTGATGCCCACATGACACCACACAAGATTTAACTAAACACCGGCCGAGCAGTGCTGCATGCCACCTAGAAAGCAAACTGATGTGATGTCTGGCTGCTCGATAACATAACTGGCAAGACAGCCATCTCCAAATGACAAGCTGATTACCGTGGTTGCTCCCCCTGCAAGGTGCAAATGCCCTCCACTCATACTAAACACTGTCACAAACTAGCGGCACACTTTCTAGAAAAAGAAATGCTTCAAAGATAAAATGTTACTGTTTCAAAAGTAAAGTAATAAGAAGTAGCCAGCAGTGCCCGCGCTTGGTTGGTACCAGATGGAAATGTCCCGCCTGAGCAGAGATCACAGCGGAGAAGCCGTGTTGTAGCTGTCGCGCCAACACAGCCGCCGAGAGCTGGCAGTGTAGCCGGCGGCCGGCGGGTCGTGTTGTAGCTGCCGCGCCAACACAGCCGCCGAGAGCTGGCAGTGTAGCCGGCGGGTCGTGTTGTAGCTGCCGCGCCAACACAGCCGCCGAGAGCTGGCAGTGTAGCCAGCGGGTCGTGTTGTAGCTGCCGCGCCAACACAGCCGCCGAGAGCTGGCAGTGTAGCCGGCGGCAGGTCGTGTTGTAGCTGCTGCGCCAACACAGCCGCCGAGAGCTGGCAGTGTAGCCGGCGGCCGGCGGATCGTGTACTCCCGGAGCTGGTCAGTCAAACATGGCCAGCGTGACCCGGATGTGACACACGCGCCACTGGGCCAACCGGTACGGCGACAGTCGACCGGTCTTGGCACCCGAGCCGGCCGCACGCCGATCTGGCCAGGTGCATGCCAGACCCGCCGCACACTGGTCAACGGAAGTGCATGCCGGACCCGCCTGGCACTGATATACGGAGGTACATGCCGGGCCCTCCACACACTGATGAACGGAAGTGCATGCCAGATCTGCCTGACACTGATATACGGAGGTACGGAGGTGCATGCCGGACCCGCCTCACACTAGTATGCGGAGGTGTGCATACCGGACCTGCCACACTCTGGCATACGGCGGTGCATACCAGACCCGCCTGACACTGGTATGCATACCAGACCTGTCTTATGCAGATGGAAGAGGTGCATGCCAAATCTGCATCATACGAATCGGGGAGGTACATACCGGATTCGCCCGCACACAGATATCGGGAAGTGCATCCTGGATCCACCTCCCACGGACACGGGGTGCATACCGGATCTGCCCCACACGGATACGGGATACGTACCGGATCTGCCCCACACGGATACGGTGCACATCCCGGATCTGCCCCATACGGATACGGGATACGTACCGGATCTGCCCCACACGGATACGGTGCACATACCGGATCTGCCCCACACGGATACGGGGTACATACCGGATCTGCCTCATACGGATACGGGGTGCATAACGGACCTGCCCCACACGGATACGGGGCACATACCGGATCTGCCTCATACGGATGCGGGGTACATAACGGATCTGCCCCACACGTACACGGGGTGCATACCGGATCTACCCCACACGGACACGGGGTACATACCGGATCTGCCACACACGAATGTGGGGAGGTATTTGACTCGCCGTTACATACAGATACAGGTAGGAAAAGACGACAAACCCGCCCCAGGTAATAGCACAAATAAGTGCCTTATGAATAAAGCACTTCGTGGTGAAATACCACCCACTTCGTGGCGAACCATGAAATGGGTGACAATTAAGAAATATGTGGCTCCGGGCTGCTTTAAACCTGCCAAGGTCACCAAAGCAGTGCCAAGCCATTGGCCCCTGGCTATCTGGAATTTCCAAGGCTGTAATAGCATGACTGGATCCTCGCATGAGAAGCTCCACCCCACAATCATCCTCGCCAAGCGCCACTATTCATCCCGGTATATCAACCGACACTGACTATTGCAGGTGGTAGCGCATCGCTACAGAGATACATCGAGTGCTCTGTACTAGACCTCCGTGTGCCTACCGACACTGAGCATTACACGTAGCCACACAGTGTTACAGAGGTACGTCGAGTGCCCTGTAGCGGACCTCCGTGTGCCTACTGACACCAACCATTACACGTAGCCGCACAGTGCTACAGAGGTACGTGGAGTGCCCTGTAGCGGACCTCCGTGTGCCTAACCGTTGTAGCCGCATGAGGTGCGTTTGCGGACTCCGTGTGCTTACCGACCTGAGCGTTACCGTAGCCGCACAGTGCTACAGAGGTACGTGGAGTGCCCTGTAGCGGACCTCCGTGTGCCTACTGACCCTAACCGTTACGTGTAGCCGCACATCGCTACAGAGGTACGTCGAGTGCCCTGTAGCGGACCTCCGTGTGCCTACTGACCCTAACCGTTACGTGTAGCCGCACGCCGCTACAGAGGTACGTCGAGTGCCCTGTAGCGGACCTCCGTGTGCCTACCGACACCAACCATTACATGTAGCCGCACAGTGTTACAGAGGTACGTCGAGTGCCCTGTAGCGGACCTCCGTGTGCCTACTGACCCTAACCGTTACGTGTAGCCGCACATCGCTACAGGGTACGTCGAGTGCCTGTAGCGGACCTCCGTGTGCCTACTGACCCTAACCGTTACGTGTAGCCGCACATCGCTACAGGGGTACGTCGAGTGCCCTGTAGCGGACCTCCGTGTGCCTACTGACCCTAACCGTTACGTGTAGCCGCACGCCGCTACAGAGGTACGTCGAGTGCTCTGTAGCGGACCTCCGTGTGCCTACTGACCCTAACCGTTACGTGTAGCCGCACATCGCTACAGGGGTACGTCGAGTGCCCTGTAGCGGACCTCCGTGTGCCTACTGACCCTAACCGTTACGTGTAGCCGCACGCCGCTACAGAGGTACGTCGTACTCCGTGCCGGGCCTTCGCAGCCGTCTGCCAACTGCTGCCGATAACACAACACCAGCAGTCAACGTCAGACACGAGAACTGTGATCGCAGATGGCTCCGTGACGATGTTGGCTACCGAGCGGCGCTTTTTTATTGGACCTGCATGCTTGACACAGCCTTCAGGGAGAGGAGAGATGGCACGCTAACATCCAGTCGAGCAGGGTACTCTGTCTGGCACGTATTAAGCGAAGTGAATGAGTAACATCGTGCAGGAATTTTCACACGAAATGCAACGAATTGAAGCTTTTTCGTTCCCTTTTTATGGTGTTCATTTCAACCACATATCATGTTTCAAAGGCAACGTAACACCCGCTACTGTATTAGTCAGAGAGCTCCATTGTTGGAAAACAAACGCACTCCAACACAGAGCATGAGAGTTTACCACCCCTCAGCACCATGGAGCTCAATATTTACATTTAGTAACCCGAAATGCAAGTATATCCAAGCGCATGAATGCCAGGGGTAGGTACAAGGGACACCGAGGGAATGTCATCCTCCTCCGCCCTCACATGGAAAGGTGTCGCCCGTCAGGTCGGGAGAAAGCGCGAATCTGGGGAGGCTAGAGTACATCTCTCCCCTCCCCCCACAACGGATTGCTGAGCCAAAATGCCCTTTAGTATGTTCAAGTGTACCACCTGCCCACTCCGCTCAACGAATTCTTAGCTGAAGGCTCCAGGGACTTACGCAGTGTCGCTCTTCCAGGCGAGTACCTCCATGCAAATTTCTAGCTCCTCCCCAAATCACACCGTACTAATATTTCTATATTTGCCACTTTTCATTGTCATGCTTTCTGCTTATTGCATGGCTCGTACCTACTAGGTACAAATTCCTCACTTAAAAATGACATCGATGACGTACCGGGACTGTATGCTGGCCGTACCTCTTCGTGGAAGTAGCAACAGCTCTGGAAAGTAGCATTTGCTAAGAGTATGCATCAACAGTTCCATACGTCTGCTACACGCATTTGCTTTGTGTTTGAAATCCATGTATTTAATGTCGCCGCGAAGCACATTATTATAGCAATTTTTTGCGACCTTATTTGGGCTGAGGAAGTATTTCCTGGGTACACTGACATCATTGAGGAAATGCTTGAACTTCCTTCATGACGTGTTCGTCATAATGATCGCAGTCACTAATCAATTTGATTGGTTATGCTACGAAGTCGATATAAAAGAGCAGCAGATGCCATGCATTTTGTCCTGTGGCAAACATTTCTCGGGCGGATTTTCTTCCTATAGACACGTGCTATGGCCATATGCATCGCAATGCGACGAACGTTCGATTTCCAAAATCCTTACCGAAGTAGTCAGCTGCTGCTCCAGATCACACACCACCTGGACCAGTGTACTGCGTACGATGTCCATGTTCCCTTCCGAAGCACAAAACAAACCACAGTTCCATTCCTTCTCGGTGAACAGTTCCAGCAAATCGAGGCCGTTCAATCCGAAGTGAACCAAGTCAACAAAGAGCCATGCGCCAGCCTCGGCGGGCGTCCAGCAACGCGGGAGCAACATGCAAAGTTATTCATCGATTGAATGATTGATGACAGTAGTCGGAACGGTCGTCAATAATGCATGAGTGTGGCGACTGAATGTGGACGCGTGACTATCCCGGCCGTGATGTCACCCGCTATTCTTGTAACAGCCGTCACCGACACAGACGCTTTCTCATACTGCCGCAAATGCCCCGGCAATGGCCTCCTAATACGGCTCTCCAAATCGGCCGGCGGACAGAGCGGCGAGAGAAAACCCTGCGACGGCGCCATGGTGGACAGCCCATGTCATATATTGGTGGTACTGCTGACACAGTTGCCCGCACATATGTGGCATGCTGGCATATGACAATATGACATGACATTGCTTCTTTTTCTGGGAAGGTTTCACAGTTTTAGCTGTGTGCCGAGTGCTCGCTGACATATGGCTGCGTACCGTGTGACCCCTGACCGGGTGTATCATGCAACCCCTGAGCAGGGCTGTGTGCCATGCAAACCCTGGCCATGGCTGTGTACCATGTGACCCTTGACTATGACTATCCCTGGCCAGGATTGCGTAACATGTGACCCCTGACCAGGTGTACCATGTGACCTCTGACCAGAGCTGTGTACCGTGTGACCCGTGACCAGGTGTACCCCGACCGGGGTTGTGTCGCTTGACACCTGATCACCTGTGTACGCCGCATCTGACCTCCGACCACAAGGCAGAACAATACGGTAATACGAACAGCACTGTCCTCGGGTCGTTTGATGGCGAGGGCAACGCCAGCGTTAGTAGCAATTGGCAGATGGCCAGCATGCGTCCGACGTCCAGAGTAGTGCTGGAGTTGCCTCGTTTGACCACGGACTCTATATATATATATATATATACGCAGATATGCGGATGACAAGGGGAGCGCACTCAGAAGATATTTTCGAAGGGGGCTAAGTTGTAAGATGGCAAACGGGCACCTGCTTCAAAGGCGGACAATTTTCACTTTGAGACCTCAACGAAACCTGCAAGTTAAGTAGGTTAAGGGCAAAAAGGCCTAGCGCCATTTTCCTGCCCATTCCCCATATACATCACAGTACAAAATATTATTACCAGCAAGAGGTCGAGCGATTCGGCACGGGTATGGGCCATTGGCCCCCTCTGGGTGCGCCACTTGTAATAGCAATTGAACTTGGAGTGCAGGGATTTCAACAGCTGAAGTCACCATAGATATCTCGAACAAATACGATGTTGTCACCGGCAATAAGAACCTAGACACGGTATGTTGTCTCACGACGTCTCTATTCAACCTTATCGTCTGATTTATCACAATCTTTCCACCCTATCGTGATGCAGCGATTCGATGCTGTTCGATCCGGTTGAGACGCCGGTGTCCCAACGAACCTCTCTATTGTGTGAAAACTTTGTACACTTTGCATCCAATACAATAGTTCCCTGTCATTCGACCTGGGTGAACTGTGAAAACATGGCTATATGGACCTAAGCTTCAGTCATAACATATTATATATGCGAACAAATTGGCTGTTTGGGACACTTCGCTGCAATGGGGTTATTGCAGAGCATATCCCAACTTCCTCAGGGAACTATTCTTACTTTTCAGCACGGGAGAAAAGCACTTTCAATTTCGCTCGTCCGGTACTTGCAGGCATCTTCCGACAAACAGACAAGCATGGAGTCACGGGGTGCTCGATAGAGAGCCACTCCATGCCACATTGCTATGCATAGCGAATGCACTCGTAGTTCTCGAAGAGCACGCATATAGCGCTAGTGAATGGCCAGGTAATGCTTTGAAGCCAGCTCTCTGCATAAACGAAACAAGACGCAACAGAAACATCGCATTCCTCCGAACAGGTGAAGGTGCAAGCATATAATATCATAGGTGCCAGCATGTGATGCCATACTTGCATGCCACGTCACCACCTGGGTGACTCAGGCAGCCAGGATGTTCCCTAATTGATGATAGCAATGACCCAGTTCTGACGTGGGGCGGGATTTTCTTTGGCCGCCAGGAGATGGAGGTGAGCAGCTGCGGGCTGTGGGCCGTCCCGCCGGAATTCCTCCGGTCAGCTCGACGCCCGCCACGTCCGGTGCAGGGGCACCGGGGTCGGCTGACACACCACCGGGTCAGGTGGCACTTGCCTCTGTGTCATCGAAACAGTCCTCTAGACGCCGGGCCCGAGAAATCGCCAGTCACCGCCATGGAGAGCAGTGCCATTGCGGGAAACCCGACATCGGGCGAGCGTTCAAGGCCGTCCCGCAAGGCCATCAAAAATTGAAACCTTTTGTTATGCACAATACAGTGCGGTGCTGTACGTGAAAGAAACGGGCAAAGAAAAGCTGCCCGATACCCGACACGAGCTCGGAGAAGAGAGCCATTTTAATGTCAGCTTTACAAAGCATGAACTACTAGAATGCAACGTGTATGCAAAGGTACCAGTTCGTTCATCCATTATCGTAAATTATGCTTTGTCAATGCATATGCAGGCTTGCGTCACGAAAAAAAAACATCGGCGGAGGGTGGGAAAGATATTGTTTTCTTTAGGTTCGTCCTCCCATGCATCTCTACAGGAGCAATTTCAAGATTGTTGTCAATTAAAAATAGCGGATCCATGCCCTGACGCAGCGCATCCACGTGTTCAGTATGGAGGCGTGCGCATAGTCGCGACAGATACAGAGAGATACATGCGGTTACTGACCAGTTCGTAGCTGTGCTGCATAAACCAATGGGAATGACATACGTCTAAACTGTCAATTACGGGGATCCTAATCCGACAAAGCTTAGTGCAGAACAATGGGTTTCGATTAATGTACTTACCTCTCCACCTCAATAATTGTCAGAAATCCACAGCCCTGTGCACAAAATTAATGCACTTAATGCCATCTGTGCTCAGCGCCACTAGACGGGACAGGAATTAATGTGTTTCGCTTGGACCATAAATAACTAGTGAAGATGATTGCAGTTAAACGCCGAGGTTACTCGACAACCCAACAACGTGCAGCCCACTGGGACATACATTTCACACTACTCCCCAGTGCCGGGAGAACTCCTCCATGGACTCTGTTGTGATGCATAGTTACCGCGGCAAGCTGGCTTGGCCACCTACCACCAAAATTCCGGAAATTGAGCATCAATCTCATACCCATGGGTTCCTTGCATCCAAGGTCGAATGCTTTGTTTTCCGAGAAGTTTATGTTGCCTTTCCTTTCCAGCAAGTTATCTTAATGTTACCCCTTGATTAATACTACAGCCCTTTTGATAACACCTTGTCTATCTATGCTTGCACGAAAGATACATGGTTTCCTTACACGGTGCTCACAACTATGCCCGGTTCTCATAGATTATGAAGAAAAAATATTGCACTACACAACCTTTTTTCTCTTTTTTCGTTTTTAGCTAATAACTTCTCCTGTAAAGGGCACAATACGCTGTTGGAGATTGTGGACAATGAACAATAAACAATAAACGACTGCCCAGACTATGGTGCTAGACGGAAAAGGCAACAATGCAAAAACTCGACCCGGAATTATGCAACAATTTAGGGGAAGTGTAATAGTAACTTCAATTGATATTTATGTTGAGGGATGGGTTGACATTCCTACTCTTGTATAATCCACCTTCAATTTTTATGCCTAGTCATGCTCAATTTAATGTTACGAGCTTTCACATCCTTGAAGGATGTGAAGGCATCTTTGAAGAGCGGTGAAGGCTCAAAACAATCAAAGCATAATAATCAAATCAAACATCAAAATATAAGCTTCAATAATACCGTAGATTGAATGCCCACTTCAGTCTCTTCACATGTTTGAAGAGGGCCAGGTAGCCGAGACGGCTACGGCTCCTTTTTAGAGCCATCAGCTCCTCCCAGGATTTTCACAAGATGTCCTTGAGGCACGAAGCTCTGCGGCATACTGGCAAACACACCAGGCCACCTACATGTGCATCGTGCCCTATTATTCAGCGGGCTATACGATAATCTAATCTCCACATCCTGGGTGTGAACCATTTCAAACAGGAACACCATACTGGAATGGTCGTTTGTAAGGGCGTGGCACTAAACTTCCGCTGGATTAAGACCAATTTTCTGTCTTTTTTCTTAATAAATGGTAAATTATAGATAAGTAGGTGAACATTGAGCAGAGACATGTCACCACCAGAGCATTCGGTAGCGACGTCCATGAGCTTTCACAATACTGGGCGGGATCACGTCCCCATCATGTCATTCAGTAGCGACGTCCATGGTCATGCGAAATCGATGCCTTCTAAATCCCCGGTAATCAGTTTCAATCGTAACTATGATGCAGATCTGAAGAGCAGAAGTCACGTCCATGCCTGACCCCTGGGCAGACTCACCTGCCAAGCTCCTCAAATATATCGTAGAAATGCTCGAACGGATCGGTTCGAAAATCCTTCTTCATACTGGCCGTCTACAGCGCTACCATGCCAGCCCAACGACCACCGCACGCGACCACCCTCGGCGACGGAGCCCAATCGACTGCCGGCGGAGCGCGCTCGCCGCGGCTCGCTGGCGGAACTGCTGCGCGGGCACCGCGAGACGCCGGCAGCGCCATCGCGCGACAGTCGCGGCGAGCCGCCGCGCTGCCCTGAGAGCTGTGCTACCAGTGTCGTGAGGTCGACTGAGGGAGGGAACTGGGGGACACTGGCGGATCCGGCCGAATTGCAAAAGAAGGGGGAGGGGGTCGTGACGGCAGACTGGCCAATAAGTTTGAGGTGGTGCTAGAGAAAACAACTAAACGGAGCAATGTACATATATATTTATATGTATATATATATATATGTATATATACATATATCTTTATGTATATACACACACACATATATACATATATCTGTATTTATACACACGTATATAAATTTATATATATTCATATAAGTACATATATAATATAATATATTGCCGCCCCGGTAGCGCAGTTGGTTGGATGGTTGCCTGCCTGTTCTGATCTCCCATGTCCTGGCGACACAGGGTTCGGGTCGTTTCGCGCGCTTGCATTTGGACCCCGTTTTGGAGTATCAGTTGTCAGCTAGCCCAACAAAGCCGGGGACGAGCTACCGGGCGGCCGCGTCTGTGCATTGGCGGCACGATAAGCTTTCGGTAAAAATTCTGCCGTTAAGCTGCAATTTATGGATCGGGTGGTGGGGCCAGGGTTCACGCAGCAAGCACAACTTAGCAATAAGACCCGGGTTCATAAAGTCACCCCAGCAAGAGCTCAGACTAAATGTGTTTTAATATAACCTGTTATTCCATGCGTTCTAAATTTATTGACTGCATTCAGATGGAAGCGCGATTTATCACGTACTGTTGTGACTTGTGAATTTTGAATACCTATATGCAATGAAAATGGCAGGAATTAAATGTCATGGTTTCAACATTAGCCGCATCTTGAAATGACATTTAGTAGATGTTAGACGTGTAATATGGAATGGATGTTACGAAAGAACATTGACTTGATATTTAAAAAAGCATTGACTGAACATTGTAGTTTCGACATTGATACAAAATTCAAAAGGCATGTTGAATCAATGTTAGATGTTCGACGTTGAACGGGTGTAGTAAAACAACGTAGATTAAATGTTGAAGTTTGACATTGATTATATTATAAAAACAGATATATTGTAGGTATGTATATCTGGACGTTCAAACAATCAAAACATATGCAAACGTCCGACAACAGAACGCAACCGATACCACCGATATAACATATATAAACCTCAAGCACTGGTGACACCTGACTCGCTCATATAGCTAGGCATATTGCTCAAACAACAATAATATGGCATGGTGATTGCTAAAAATCAGCCGTATAGAAGCCCCACGCGCATGTGGGGAGGGGCATTTCGAGAACAGCATTTTTATACGACGGGTGTCATCCCACGTGATGTCGATCACTCTCGTCAAATCCCGATAACCTAGCGACGCAATATCGCGCAAAAAAATGTTTGAGATTTCAACGCCTCACAAAAGCTCATAGCAAAATTTTCAACATTTGGTATCAGATAAAGCGAGCGGTTCGGTCCGACTTGAAGCCTTAACATTAGGTTCTAAAAAGGTTGCATGATCTGGGTGGCAATGTGTCATTTCCCACCTGCCCAGTGCGTCAGATCCGGACCAAACATCCCGACAACATGCATTGTCGGGTCTGTGCCATGTACTTTCAAACGGACCATGCTGCCAACTATTGCGAGGCCTCGAAGGTACGAATGTTGGGTATTGGGTATTGGGAATGCGAACGATGATGATCTGTACGAATGTTGGGTATTCTATCAATCGGCGCCGCATTACACAACGCCCTGCAACTCGGCTCTTTTTTGGCACTACAAAGTTGGGGGAGGTGGCATAATTAAAGTATCGCCTTCACATAAATTACGTCGTAAGCTGTGATTATTTGAAAGGTGTCCCACGTCTCGTATGTTTATGCAATTGCTCCATGACGAGTATGAATAGAAGGCTGAAATACAGTTGGCGTTAGTCACCATTTGTCTGCGATGGTTCCAATTATGTGACAGAAGTGGAAGTTTTGTTCCCCTGGTGAGCCACGAAATTATATTTTTTAAATTTTGTTTTCCAGGCAACAACAATGTAACGTGGTATGAATGCCATCTATGCGACTGATGCAATGCAACAACAATGTAACATGGTCTGAATGCCAACTATGCGACTGATGCAATCTTGATTCAAAGCTGAATAAACCGCGTTACGTTTAGACATGATCTTCACCAAAATGAAACGTCAAATCCGAGTCGTGTCATCCCTAATAGCGCACAATGAATTCGACATTTTTTTTAATCAGGTATAAATATTACAATGGTTCTCCTACATTAAATCGATATCGAATCAATTATATTTTACTTTGATTTCGCGTTGTACCTTCTACCCGTTGTAGAAAACGGGTAGAAATATACGGCTGCGTAAAGATACGAATAAGACGTAATTCCATCGTTCATGTTGAAGCAAGCATGTTGAAGCTTATGAACATTACACGGGTACACGGCGAAGGGTGTGCATTAGATCGGTCCACCAATACATAGCATTTGCAAAAAGTTTAAAAGTTGTTGCTCCGAAAGGCCGCCCCCGTTTCACTTGACGTGCTAATTATCTGAGCCGAATTTCAGGTCAATCGGATAATATTTAGAGGTGGCTCCATTTTGACCCCTTTGCTGTTCGTAGATTAATGCAGGCAACCTAACGATCCCATCCAACCCGCATTAACGGCCAACACCTCTGTACACCTTTTATATCAGTAGCCATGCGACTATATTGATCTTTTTCAACCATAGCAGATACCCTAGGCGCTATAGCAACGAAGTCAGCTGAGTGTGGACACAATTGCAGTTGTTTAATACAACGACAGAATGGCTCGTTAGGTGCTCCTGGGTTTTAGACATTGCGGTGAGACGAAATGTACGACCCTCAATATACCAGGAGGTGCTGGGTTTACTCAACATCAAAAGTAGCGTTATTGGGATCATGCTATATTACTCAACGTTTCGGCCAGAGGCCATCATCAGGAGTGATGGCCACTCTGGGCGCCATGGGCGCCAATGTCTATCCCAAGTTGGGATAATGTTGGATTGGATTGGAGATGCAAAACGGCAAATGTGCGAAACTTGTGACCAGCACAAAACCTAGCCCAAGCGATCGCTAGAATAGCCCAAGCTTAGTCTGCCTTAACATACAAATAGGTAATATTAAGCATCGAACGTTTAGTGATACAAAAAAGGCGTCGCGCTGACGGGTAGGATAGTACACAGCACAGCTATGGGAACAAACGTGCATTTTGGAGCCACCCATAAAAATTGTTCAAATGGTCCAAGTTTTGGCAGGGGAACCTACCATGAGGTATGTAATAGGGGCACTCTTTAGGAACAAGACATTTAAAACTTTTTGCAGTTTGGACCTCTCTAGTGTGCATCAGATGTGCCACGCAAAAAATATGTTTTCTAAGATTGCGCGTTATGTCGTCCCGAGCAACATCTAAACGACGTCATTCCAGCATTGCTATTCGATAACGTGTCACCATTTCTTGGTCGAACCTGGCAGAAGCACGACATAGTGTTTCTATGTAAATACCTAACTATAAAGGATGTTACTTAAACGTCACATGGAGACGAAATGTAATAACCAGGGCAGATATCGAGGGAAGAGTGAATTCTGCAACAAGAGTCTCACCCTTCCTCGGCGGAATTCTGTTCTCACCATGTCTTGCAATATTGTTGGAATGCATTGAATCAATCAACATTATTTCAACGTTGTTGGTTCAATATCGCATTTAAGTTGAACTCAGGCTGAAATGGAATGTTGTTGCACACGACATGTATTCGTCATTCCGTTGCCGTCGAAATTATGTCTAAATGTATTTATTATCTTAATAATGAATCAATTTTGCATCAACGGTTCATCAATCATCAATCAATCTTCAATGGTTGTCCTGCATACTGAATACTGGAAAACTGGAATACTGAATACTTTTTGGAATACTTCTTCTGAAAAGTGGAAAACATAAAATACCGATCCTACAATGACTGCCGCTACGTCGACGATTCTGGTTGTATCGACGCCTCTAACAGAGGCGTAGACACCAGGTGCCTCCCTCAGCAACCCAAAAATACATTAAACGAGATAATTTGATATTTTCAACAATAAAAACCAAACATTTTTGGAGTGGTTCACGAGCAGAAAGCTTTCTCTGTTTCATCACGTATTTTTTCGAGCCCCTTAGTAAAATCCTGGCTACGCCACTGGACGCAGCCAAGGGATCAGGCTCCACTTCGGGGCCGGACCCCTTAACAATCAAAAATACAGTGGATCAAACAAGGAATTTCAATATTTCGACCACATCAAACCAAGCAAGTTCGGGACGTCGAAAAAGGTCTCCGCTTCATAACATTTTTACCATTGGGCCACCTCACTTAAAATAAACTCTGGCTGTGTACGTACGCAAATGTACGTAAGCAAATGTAAGTAGGCGCAAAAGCACGCATGCGCAAAAGTGCGTATGCTCAAATGTACGTAAGCGCAAGTGTGCGTAAGCGCAAAGGTACGTATAAGCGCAAATTTACGTAAGCACAAATGTACTTATACGTAAATGTACGCAAGGGCATATGTACGTTGGCGCAAATGTACGTAAACGCAAATGTACGTAAGGCCAAATGTACTTATGCGGACATGTACGTATGGCAATTGTACGTATGCGCAAATGTATGTATGCGCAAATGCACGTAAAAGCAAACGTACGAAGGGCATATGCACCTAACCAAATGTGCTAAAGCGCAAAGGCACGTACGCCTAAATGTACGTGCATTGGCGTACATTTGCTCCTGCATTATTCTACGTTTAGGTACTGTTGCGCTTATGTACATTTGCGATTACATACTTTTGCCAAAAAGTACTTAAACATTTGCGTTTACGTACATATTGCATAGTAAACTTTCGTCTACGTACATTAGCCATACGTATATCTGCGCTTACGTACAATTGTCGTACGCACATCTACGATTACATACATTTACTTACGCACATTTACCTACGTACAACTGCCATACGTATATTTGTCCTTACGTACATTTGTCCTTATGTACATTTGTCCTTATGTACATTTGTCCTTACGTACATTTGTCCTTACGTACATTTCGTCCTTACGTACATTTGTCCTTACGCACATTTGTCCTTACGTACAACTGCCATACGTGTATTTGTCCTTACGTACATTTGTCCTAGGATCATCTCCGGGTCGTCATTTACTATTTGAATCTGGACTATTGTTCGGTTTTTTGAAAATTATATTTTCATAGCTCTTTAGTTAATTTTCTTTTTACCTGGAATATCTTACTTTTATGGCTAATAATTTCATCTAATCAATCTTATGTAGGATAACTAGATTCTTGATGTTGTTTCCAACCCTCCGCATTCGATTCTCGTTGAAATTGTAAACACAGGTGAATGCCGCTGCGTGGATGGTTGCTGCTTTGGATATGTCGTGCAGGTTATTTAACTCTTTATAGAAACAGATGTGTGTACTCATTTTTCGAGAGCTTAACTTGAAATTGTTTAATATGTTCAGCACTGCTATAAGATTGTTCCGTAAAGTTACTGGTATACATTTTGCTGATCTTTTAAGTTCTAACCAAGGTGAACACAGGTAATACCATATGGCCTCAGCTGCCGAGTGTGTTGTAAAATCACTACTACTACCTTGTCATTTGAAAAGCATGTCCAAAGTAGACTAGAAGATACACAAATAATTTATTGGTGTCAGGAAAAAATCATCCTCTGGCTTTAAATTCCGCCAAATTTTTATCTCCAAATCTGGGATTCCAAAACAAATAAACTCTGACCAAGGGCATAATTTCAACACATCTCGGGCAAATTTTCAGTGCGTGCACATGAAGATGATACTTTGTGCTCTCAGCTGAGCAATACTAGAACAAATTGAGATGTAACCAGCCTTCCACCCTGATGCAAGCATGTCAGAAGACATTCTTCTAGTTCTCAGTATTTGTGAAGGTAAGCACATGCAAGTTGATTTTGCATACAACTGGCACATGATCAACCATTTAGGGGAAGCAGGGAGGTTTCCAAATGTGCTCTGTTTCCTTTGGATGTCTCCTACCTTGGGATGTCTCCTGCTTCAGTTCAGCTCATAAATAACAGAAAGATGGTGGTATTCATAAATGATGCACCTTTCCCAACTGAAATATGAAGGTCAGCTCACATAGTTCTACAAATTCTTTGTGATGGGTGCAGAATAGCAGATGCAGTCAACATCCTCTCAAGCTTAAATCCACCATTAATTCTTTGGGTATCAAGTTAGAAGTCTGCAGATGCCATTTTGAGGCTTCTGAGACTAGCTGGCTTAAGACAACAGTAAGGAAGTGACCTCCAGTAATTTTTTTGTGCAATTACACCAGTATTTTTTTTTAGTGACTACTTATCACACAATACCTACAGTGAAGTAATCATGCACAACTATACTTTTGTGTTCAGAATACCACACACCACTACAAAATATTTATGTATTATAGTTGCTGTTTGCAAGTGGTTAGAAGACTTTCATAAAAGGAACTGTTTGAATATGGATAGCTTGCTCATTTTTGTGTCCTGTAAATAGTGCAGTTATGGGTGCAGCCATACAGAAGCAGACAGTGTATAATAATTGACTGGTGGCCTGGAAATTCACAGTTAATGGAATTGTGTATTTCCCTTGTTTAGGTTTTTACCATTTTGCTACATGTGTGGGGGAGTCATTATACACATGACTGCTAAAAATGTAAAAGCATGTGACTGAAGTGAGGCATTCCACTTTTTAATCCTTCAGTGGCAATCCTTTATTTTCTTCTAATCTTCACTATTCCCAAGCAACTTCTTTCTTCATCCACACAGTTAATGGTGTAGTAATTTTAGGACACTGGAAGCAGATGTAGAGCTATTTGATTCATGGTGTCTGAAGTGTTTGGAAACATAAAGACATAAAGACATAAAAGATTAGTGCAACTCTGAGCCACAAGGGCCCTTCTTGGTTGCACTCGTACACTGAACCAGTTGCCCACCAAATCTGCCAATCAGCCCTCCCTGTAATACTGAAAAGCAAGCCCTCTATTCTTATAATGATTGTCTATGCTGTTTTTAAAGATGTTCAATGTGCTGCTACTGACGATGTTTTCTGGCAGCTGGTTCCAGTGTTCCACTACCCTGTTGGTGAAGAAAGTTTGCCTTAACCTTGTTCTGCTGTGGTTAATTTTAATTTTGAATTGATGACCTCTAATTGCATCATTTCTGTTAAATTCAAACATTTCCCCAAGGTATCCCCTCTCCAGACCATTGACAAATTTAAAGACCTCGATGAGATCTCCTCTCAGCCTTCTATATCTAAGTGAAAACATATTCAATTTCTTCAATCTTTCCTCATATGCCAGGTTGCTTATGCCATTAACCATTTTTGTAGCCCTCTTTGTACCTCTCTAAAAGCCAACAATCTTTTCTAGCTAGGAGACCAAGCTTGGATGCAGTATTCCAAATGTGGCCTGACGTATGCACAGTAAAGCTTCCTGATCACTTCCTCACTTCTGTATGATACATTCCTATTTATTGCCCCGAGCATTCTCAGTGCCTTCTTCCTGGCTTCCTTGGTCTGTTCTGATGCCCCCAATTTTGTGTTTAGAATAACACCTAAATCCTTCTCCTGTTGAGTCACTGATAGCACTTGGCCACCCATCAAGTATGGAGCCTTCATATGCGCTTACCTACATGCATGATTTTGCACTTATCAAAGTTAAATTTCATTTGCCATTCTTCGGACCACTTCACAAGTTCGTCTAAGTCTTTTGGCGAGATATGCTCATCCTGACCTGTTATTGCCCTAAAGACCTTCAAATCATCTGCAAATTTCAAAACTTTACTGCTTAGGCCACTTTCAATGTTATTTACAAATATAATGAACAGTAATGGCCCTAGTACTGACCCCTGGGGGACTCCACTAAGAACATTTTGCCATGATGACTTTGTACCATTTAGCATCACCTTTGCTGTCTATCTGAAAGCCACAACCCTATCCATTTTAAGATGCTACCTGCAATACCATGGGACTGAAGCTGTATCATTAACCGTTTATGGGGTACCTTGTCAAAGGCCTTACTAAAGTCAAGATATGCTACATCAACCTGATTTCCTGATCAAATTGTTCTGTGGCGAAGTTAAAAAGTCCAAGAGGTTTGTGAGACACGATCGTCCTTTCTAAATCCATGTTGAGTATCTTGAATCAATCTGCTACCTTCCAGATAACTAACTATTCTATCCTTGATAATTGATTCGAGTACCTTGCAGACTAGGGATGTGAGACTTATTGGCCTATAGTTTTCAACTTTCCTCTTCCCTTTCTTGAAAATAGGAACTACATTTGCCCTTTTCCAATCGGTTGGAATTTCATTATGTGAAACTGATCTACAAAATATTATACTAAGTGGAAATGCCAGTTCCTTTTCAGTTTCCCGCAACACCCTAGCATAAATATCATCAGGTCCTGTGCCTTATTTGGCTTTATTTTCCTGATATGATTGTAAACAACATCACTACCAATGAAATCAACATCATTTGTCAGATCCCATGTAACTGAACCATGGTGTACGGTCGGCAGATTGGTCATATCTCCAATGTAAACACTGGTTTGAACTGCTTGCTCAGCCCTCAACCATCTCACTATCCTCACCCAATGTAGTCCCGTTTACTTCCAGTGGACCAATTGTGCTAGAAACTTTACTCAGCTTGTAGAAACTAAAGAACTTTTTACTGTCCCCATTACAGTTTCTAGCTAAATCCAACCTTGCTCACTTGCTGCTCTGGTTTTTTGCTTCACAGTGTCTCTAGCTTTCGATACGCCTTTAGATTAATGACATTTGAGGTTCTTTAAAAACTCTAAATGCAGTTTTTTAGCCTAATTGTTTTATCACGTCTGGTGTAAGCCATGCTGGCTTTCCTACCCTTCTTTGGTCTTTGCTTTTGGGGGGACATGTCTAATCTGAGTTTCCTTTAAGTAAGATTTGAACTTTCCCACATTTCACAGGCATTTAAATTGGAGAATTCTTCTCCCATCTGATGGCACTTAAAGCCGCTCTCATGCCGTTAATGTGCCTTGAATCTAACTATGTTATGGTCACTTTTCCCAGAGTTCGCCTACAGTCAAGTCTTGAACCAAGTCACTTAAATCCGAGAATACAAGGTCCAAGAATGAACCATGCCTGGTAGGTTCCGATACAAACTGGTGTAAGAACAGGTCCTCTTGAGGCATTTCCTGGACATTTTGCATGATGGGGAGCCAACACCAGCATTTTCATAACCTTTTAGATTAAAGTCACCGAGAATAAGGCACTTCCTCTTAAAGTTTCTACTGATTTCACAAATCACCTTGTCAAGCTCCAGTTGCTGAGAATGTGGCAGGGTTCCTGATCGGTAGAAAGCTCCTATCCTAAGAGTATTGTGTTGCCTTTTCCCACAGTGACATCAAGCCAAATGGACTCCACAGACACTTTTTATCCCCACCTGCTACTTTTGAGAACTGAATAAGCTATTCACATAGAGCATTACACACCCCTTTCATTGTGGACCCCTATTGCACGAATAATATTGTATCCCTGGATCCATAGTCCTGTAAGTTATCTCCAAAATATCCTTCACTGACCCATGCCTCCGTAATGCAAACAAATCGGTTCCTCCTCAGCAACATAACACTTGAACTCATCAATTTGGAACGGATACTCTGAGCATTAAACATCATACACTAACAAATGCTCCATAACCACTTTGGTTTTTCATATTGAGGAGTTTTTATCACTAGTGAACTATAACTCTGCCCCTTGGTGTGCTGCCCTATTGGCTTTGGGTTTATTGCTTGGTGCTATTGGATTTCTGGTTGGATGTTTTCCCCCCCCTTTCCTAGTTTCCCCAAGGAAAATCCCCAAATACTTTCCCCAAAAAAAAAACCCCCCCTCAAAAAAAAAAAGCCCACCCCCCCTTAAAAAAAAAAAAAAAAAAAAAAAACCCCCCCCCCCCCCCAAAAAAAAAAAACCCCTCCCCCCGCTAACCTCCCCCCCCCCCCGTTTTCCCTCCCCCCCCCCCCCCCCCCCCCCCCCCGGGGGCCCCACCCAAAAAAAAAAATAAAAAACCCAAACCCTAACTTTAACCGTGACCGGAGGGGCCCCGGCCCCCCCCCCCCCCCCCCCCCCCCCCCTCCAAACATAAATTATATACCTAAACCCCACAAAAAAAAAAAAAAAATTTAAAAAACGGGTAAATGTGCCACCGCAGGTCCGGTCCTTCAAACCCCTACCCTTCCTATAATCATTAATGTTGGTTATTCAGTGAGTGCAATGCTGGCTTATGTGGATGTGAAATATATTGAACACATTGAAAATTCCCTGAAATTTTGTTTAGAAGTGTTCCTACTGTCTTCTGTGTGGTTCATGTGTAATTCACCTAACTATCTTTAGATTGAAAGTAACTATCTTTAGATTGAAAGAGACATAGTCAATTTTTTATTTAACCCTCCCCATCTTTCCAGTCAGATACTCACACCCCATCTTGGAGGGGGTTGATACAAGCTGGCTCTAATGTCCAAGCTAAGAGTCTCACAAAAGCAAAAGAGGTGTCATCAGAAAGTTATCAATGAGTAGGGCCAGCAACCATCCCCATAATTGTATCACCCAAAAATTGTCACCAGAGTTCTATGTTTTCACAACTGACTTCATGCTTTTGGCTCTGCAGAGTTAATTTTGAGGAACATTTGAAAAATAGAACAATTTTGGCATCAAAAGGAACATGAAGTTGACCATGGCCATACAATTTTTGTCAACCCCCATTTTTTATTTCAAAATTTAGAATTCAGTTTTCTTCACTTTTTCCTTTTCTGATGGGTAGAATGAACCACCAAACATCATTTGAAGTCAACTTGCTCTCATGAAGAATGCATACTCTAGCCAGAATCTTCAGTTTTAGCCATAATGATCAAATATGCAAAACAAATGTCATTAAAAATCCACAATTCCTCTGGTGCATTTTTTTCCCTCACTAAAGATAAGCAAACACTGAAAGCTTAATTAAAATATCTTTATCTCTTAAAGCATGACAACTCATCTAACTTTTCTGGATGTGATCTCATGTGACCTTGACTAACTTGTTGACCCTAGATGACCTGACCTCACAATTGCACTACTCATGAAATGTGGGTGGAGCCTAAAATTGCAACATAAGTCAATGCTGTTATGTGGCCTTAAAAAGATTAACCACCTGGTTGGTTGGTTGGTTATTTGGGCTTTCAGGTGCATCGACTGCGTTGGTCATACAGCGCCCATTAACCACCTGGTCACCTTTGAATGGTATGGTGCAGGTTGGCATGACCCCCTGGAAATTCCACTATGGTTCCATGACTTACATCAACACTGGCATTCATTCAATCATTCATTGACCACAGTGGTGATGCCATGAGTCATATTTTGTCATTGGTTAAAATAGTTTGAATGTTTTTTTTAATCTCACTAACTACAATTCTAATGTTGATATTCATATGAAATACTTACCAAGGTGTTGGTTTGGATACAGATGTGAAGCTCCATTTTCTAAAAGTGGTATGCTATTATGAAGAGAGGTAGCTACTCCCTTTTTGTAGCCACTTAGCTTCTCTTTTTCACAGTGTTATATTGTGCCATGTTTTCTCGTTTTTATACGATAATATATCCTGAAATATTTTCTTTGCAATGCAGTATGTTTGGTGAAGAAGATTCATATTTGTGCATAGTTGAATGCCATCTCCTTTTGGAACAGATGTAAGGTGATAATATACAATAGTAACAGCCCCAATGAACAGAATGATGGAAGGCAGTTGTCTAAATAGTTACAGAATGAACACCTTGGTTAGCCTTTCTCCACCATAACTGTGTCAGATATGTGTTTTTAAGATCTGCACTATGCAGGCACTATAACCATGTGTTTTACATACAGGGCGCCATCTGCCAGCCCCGCCGGGTTACAGTGTACTGGCCGAGGCCAAGTTCGACTATCAGATCCTGCAGTCCGACCCAGTGCCTCTTACAGCCCAGCCGGACTTCAACACCGAGCTGGTCTGGGAGACTGACAGGTCAGAACTTAGTATTGATGTACTAGAAAATGGACAGGTCAGAACTTAGTACTGATACACTGGGGGTGAACAGGTCAGAATTGAGAACTGGTACACTATGGTTGACAGGACAGAACTGATGCAATGGGATGGGCAGGTCAGAACTGATACACTGAGAGATAGGCAGGTCACTGCTGACACACTGGGAGGCAGACTGATCAGAGCTGACATCAAGAGATGGACAGGTCACAGCTGACATACTGGGTGGTGGGCATGTCAGAGCTGACTCACTGAGGAAGATGGAAAAGACAGAGCTGACATGAGAGATGAACAGGTGTCATGGAGGGTGTCAGATCCGGGACTGGCAGTTCGCGATTGAGAGGCAGAGATAGCTGGCGTCATGCTCTAGGCTAGACCAGGCCACTTCTGGAGTTTGGTCCTACAGATGAGCAGTTGAAGGCGAAAACGGAAGCTGTTGCGTCATGCAACATGGGGCCCGCTGACCTCCATCTGCGATTTATCCAGACCCAAGACCACAATTGCCCTGTCATTTGTAGCTGTCATCACCTGTCAGGCCGGATACGAACCCCTCCCCCACGTCGGGGTGTAGCACGGACGGTTTCTGTTTGCTTGTTTGTTTAATAATCACACTTGAAGCTGCTCCTGTGCTCATGCTCCCTGTGACGTCAGCAGCTTTGACTGGAGTTGGCCAGTGCTGACGAGAGGTCGCTGCAGCCCTAACGGCAACTGGTGTTTGCTGACAGGTCACTGTCACTGTAGCTGCGACAGGAGCTGACTTGTGACAGTAGGTCTGTGACAGGAGCTGGTCTGCCGATAGGTAGTCGCTGCGTCTGTGGCATGAGTTTATCTGTGCTGACAAGATGGCACTGCAATTGTGGCGGGAGTTGGTCTGCCAACAGGAAATCGCTGCAGCTGTGATATGAGTGTTTTGTGGCGACTAGAAGTCACTGCAGCTGTGACAGGAGCGGTCTGTGCCGATAGGAAGTCGCTGCAGCAGCACCGCATGCAGAAGAGCCCAGTCAAGGTGGAATTTTACGCCAGTCCTGAGGGAGGTGATGGGCCACGCCAGCTGCTCGGTTACGTTGTGCTGGACACGCGCGCTGCTCGGGAGGTTCACGCCGGCCCCACTGACCAGGTATGTCAGCACGGCAGCATCGGACGCCAGCCGGCGGTCAAGTGGCTGGTGTTTCACGCCGGCCACATTGACCAGGTATGTCAGCACGGCAGCATCGGACGCCAGCCGGCGGTCAAGTGGCTGGTGTTTCACGCCGGGCACACTGACCAGGTATGTCAGCACGGCAGCATCGGACGCCGGCCGGTGGTCAAGTGGCTGGTGTTTCACGCCGGCCACACTGACCAGGTATGTCAGCACGGCAGCATCGGACGCCGGCCGGCGGTCAAGTGGCTGGTGTTTCACGCCGGCCACACTGACCAGGTATGTCAGTACGGCAGCATCGGACGCCGGCCGGTGGTCAAGTGGCTGGTGTTGGCGACGTGGTGTTGGAAGGTTCTCAGTCGGTAGCTCACCAAACGGGGAGGGTACAGCACCACCAACAGCAAACGCTGCCACCAACTCATTTCTTCGTCAGATGTAGGACACATTTGCGTACCTCCGATGCGTGGTAAAACTGTAATTGTGATGGAGCTACACAATACACATACATCTGCACTTTATGACGTGTCTTCATCGGTCATGGCAGCCTTATGGGCTCAGTGAGCAAGCTATCATGATGTTATGTGGATAACAACACCATGTAAACTCCATTTAATATGCATCACGATGCAACCGGCTAGTTGTATGGCTACCAGCGATACAACTGATGTACAGCTACAAGTAACTACATGATGTATAATATGCTATTATTGATGTTTTCTTACATGAGGAAGTTTGAAGATATATGAGGATGCATTTGTCTCATATGACAATTATGACAGGTGTCTTGTATGGCAGCTATGGACAGGTGTCTTATATGACAGCTATGGCAGATGCCTTGTGTGGCAGCTATGGCATGCCTCTTATATGGCAGCTGTGACATGGCTTTGCAGTGGAGCGCAGTACCGGGCGTCCCCTGTGCTAGGCGTATCCCAAGGCCGAAATAACCGATTGACTGATTACAGCCTGGAGTGAGATGGCATCGGATACTCGGCTGTCGACCCAAGTCGGCGCAAGAGCTGCCATCTGTCGAGCTGGGCCTCAGTCTAGAGCCCAATCGTGGACCTGCAGGTGGCAGCAGCGTCGTGAACGGTACCATCGAGGTATGTAGTGTAACGTGTGGGCTCCGACTAGCCAACGTTAACGAAGGCAGTCGAGTTTATGGGATGCTGCATAAAGCTGCACGCCATGCAATATGTGCAGTGTGGAATCACCTGTACTCACCGCTGGCTTTGTCACGGACATCGCTACTGACTCGATGCCAAACTGCTGGGCCGAGTTCACTCTGAGATGACCTCAGATGCCGATATATTATAGTTGGAGTGATGTTGCTGGTTGTGATGTTAAAAAATATGGAACGATCATGTAAGTGGCATAGCTTGCCATGCAAATAGGCCGAGCGTAGTGACGTACATTGTAGACGCGTTCCAATGTGGCGCCTACGACCAGCTGCCGCTGTTGGCAGCTGTCGGACACCAGCTGCAGCGTGTTGGAGCTGGCAGCGCCGACGGCTACCGGTGGCGACCAGTCGTCGCTGGTGCACTCTCCGCCGACCCGGGGCCCGTCGGCGGGCGGGCCGGCGCCTCTCACGCCGCGGCTCGATATGCGCCACGCCTGGTTCCAGCTGGGGCCGGCCGACGCCCAACACCAGGAGCTCTTCACACTCACCGTCATCGTGGTGTACGCCCAGCACCTGGAGCTGGTGAGAGGGGTGGCTGTGGTGTGGCGAACACGTGCACTGGGTGAAAGGAGAGGGTCTAAGGAGTGGTGCAAACCCAACACCAGGGCTGGAAAAACGACCCGGTCCTGAATGCTTGTCATCCAGAACATTACCCTGTTAAGGAAGCTGTCATCTCTTTTTTTCCCGCAGGAAGCTTCCTGTTCGCAATAGCTGAACACATTCCTCTTTGATAGCAGCCTAGCAAGCTGATGGGAAAGTACAAAATGAAGCTACTGCTGTTAACAGGAAGAACACGATCTCTTCTGAATTTGGCGGGCACACAAAGTCTTCTAAGTCCAGGATTACAAAACTAAATTAAACCTTGCCCAGCACCTGGAGCTCAAGATGGTCGCGGAGAGTCCTTGGAGTGATGTATGTCCAGCGCCTGGGGCTGATGAATGGAAAGAGTTCCGGGAAGTAGTGTACATCAAGTACCAACCTTGGGCTGGTGAGGAGAGGGAGGGGTTTGAGGAGTGGTATGCACCTAGCACTTGGGGATGGTGGGACGATGCTAGTTGCAATGCTGACTGGGACACTCATGGGAGGGTGGTAATGAGGATGGAACCTGTTCATGGTGGCACTGACTGGTGCTCATTTTTGACGGATTGGGATATATAGAGCTGTATGGCCGACGCAGCCGAGGTGCCCCTAAGCTTCAATGCCGTGTATAGAGCGTGGGGAGAAAGCAGACTAGTTAATTGACATTGTGTTTGCCAATGTTTTTTCCTTAGCAGGGGCAAAGTACCATCCACTAGAGGAGAGATACATTAAAGAAATGACTATGCTAAGCCGACTTATGTGGCATCCGGTATCAGGCAATCAAAAAAGGAAAGTAAGGAAGCACAGGCAAACAAGAAAAGTGGCGCAAGGGTGGTGTACATGCATATTATGCAGTACATACAGTGCATACAGACATTCGTACACGGAAGAACATTTGGAGGGTGGCCAGCATCACTGCCCCGGATCAGGTTCCGCTAGCCACCCGCGGCCTGAAAACGAAGCGGACGTCTCGCCCAGGGCCAGTCGTAGGCGATTGGACAACTTTGGGTGTGTTGACGTGTGTTTTAGTTAAAGCTAGATAAAAACACCTGGAGGAAGAAAAGCCAAGCTGCTTGGAAAACCCGAAGGAAAAAAACAAAGCGAAAACTATTTGGTAGCCCTCATTTTTTTCCAAATTGGATCGGTCTCTTCCTACCTATTGGAAAATAATCCATATGTTCGTGTGTTATGCGAATCAAGAGAGGGAGACAAGCAGCGTGCAATGCGTGCCTTGTAGCTTTTTGCTTCACGTCAATTCAGCTCGAACCAGGTAGAGTGCAGGCAGAAAATCATTTCTGAAAGTCTGGTGTCATGTAAAAAGCAGAAAAGTAGCTCGAGGAGGACGGTATTGATGCTTACTGTACAATGGATTCTCGCTGTACAATCGATAGTACACCGCCATATATCCGGCCGGCTCTTGTTTGGTGGATTTCGTGCGGTGCCGAGCCGATCTGATAGGTGTTGCGCGTGCGCCTGGCTCTGATGCCATCTGTACTGTGTGGCAGCTGATTCCGCCGGGCGTGCAACAGCTGCCCGCCGGCAGCGGCTTCAACTTCTGGTACAGTCTGCTGGACTGCGATATCGTCACCGACACGTTCCACAACATCATGCAGCCGCAGTTCCTGGCGGAGCGCGCCGTGACGCGCGTGCGCTGCCCGCTGCCGCTGCTGCGCCAGTACCTGCGCCAGCTGACCGCCATCGACGTGCACCTCTGCTGCGGAGATCTCAGTCTCGGTAAGAGGCGGCGCTGTGGCGGCCCGGCGAAGCCGACGCCATGGTTTAATTCATGTTTTTAAGTCGAAAGGGCTGTTTCTCCAGCTGCGGTCGAAACTACAGTTGTTCTGCTGTGGCACCGTCCAAGGCGACAGTGTTGTGCTGCGACAGTGATGTGGTGGTGTTGATTGAAGTTTTATTGAGCCAAATCCTATAATATTGTCTGTTGGAATATTTGTGTGCACAGCTAAGCAAGTGAATATGGTGAATCATTATATAACCCAAAGCTTTTCCTTCACCGTTGTGCTGTGCTATGCATTCATGGGCTTCTGCCATAGCTCGGGACTAGGCTTCTGTCATAGCTCCAATGTGCTTCGACCATCACGAGCCGCAAGATAATCTGATGTTGGCCTTTATTCCTATTCTTGATGGAGCGCTCGAGGTGACATCCGAAGAAAGGATCGTAAACTAAACACCAAAAAGGTGAAAGCTTTCGTGAGGATTGAGCAATTCTGGCAGAGTCCGCGTCTGGTGTTAAGCTGTGTTTTCACGAATCGTTGGTGTGTTCAGGCAGCTTGGCCGTGTCGCTGCGTCCCCCCAACCCCTCTCTGCTGGCTCTTTTCCCCGCCCCCGCGCCTTCGCTTTTTCCCCTTTCCCCTCCCCTTTGGAGGGGGGGTGTTGTGCTCAGGCAGCGCGGCTGTGCCGCTGGACCGACTGATCGACGGTCTCGACTCGCTGCCGAGTCGTCGACTGGTGGACGAGGCGGCACACCAGCTGACATCGTCGGCGCTGGGCCGCGTGCCGCGCCACCCCACCACCGGACACTCGCCCGCCGTCGGCGTCGTCGTCGAGCTGGCACACGCGCGCGTCGGCGGCGACGGCCAGTGTCTGTCGGGCGGCGACGGCGAGACGACCACCACGCGCCACGCCGACCACGGCGGGCCGGTCGTGGCAGTCGGCGAGAACGACGGTCCGGACAAGGTCGCGCAGCACGTGGCGCCGCCTGTTGACAGCACGGTGCAGCTGGACGACACGGAGCTGACTACAGATGGAGCCGGACACGGGTCGACGCTGAAGCTCGACTCGAGTGGACTGAGCAGCGACACGGGGTCAGTACCAGAATGGTGCACCGTAGACATATATATCCTGCCTTCCTGTAACAGGCCAGGTCCAGCCCCTCCATAGTTTTCACGTTTTCATCGAGCACGAGAGTGGGCTGAAGATCATTTAGTTGCAAGTGTATGGCTGCCACCGACTCAAATTATTGCCTAGAAATGGCAATACTTTATTTGTTTCACTGGTGCGATGCCCTGATAGTTACAATTCCGTTTACTACATGCTCATGTCTTCAGCTGCTTTTTCGTCGCGGTCGGCAAAGCGTGAGCTAAAACTTCATTCATTGTGTTCATCAAAAGTGCGATTCTCCGTACGCCGCCGATAACAACATGCATTCATGTATAATACACAAAACTAGTCTTGATAGTGAGTATAGCCTGTGTTAATTGATTTAATCTAGCTTATGTTGAGCAAGACTTGATGGAAACTTCATGATATCTACCATGGTATAAAATTATACGCAGTTTCATTTAACGATAACGTAGACAAAGCTGAAACAAACTAGGACAAGGGAGTTTTGGTCCGTTTCATCTGCAAGTTCGCTAAGTTTGATTTTATCCAATCGATTGTATCTAGCTGCCTTATGTTTGCAGGTCAATACCACGAAGTTGCATATAATTTCAAACCTCTGCTTACAACACGCGATTGTCCCATTGCGTCTGAGGTGGTCATTAAGAGCTTTCATGCTGTACTGTGTTCAGCATGGATCATTTGCTGAACCCGTCGCAAAACAATGTAGCCTGCATGCAAGACATATCATATTTAGCTCTGACTTGCGGCATACTGAGACGTAGCACCGCCGCGTGGTCGGATAGTCTGTCCGCGTGGTCTGATAGTTTGTTTGTTCGCTTAGCCGGATAGTCTGTTCACGTGGCCGCATAGTTATAGTCAGTCCGCGTGGTCGGATGGTCTGCCCGCGTGGTCGGATGGTCTGCCCGCGTGGTCGGATGGTCTGTCCGCGTGGACGGATGGTCTGCCCGACGTGAAGTCGGATGGTCTGCCCGCATGGTCGGATGGTCTGCCCGCGTGGTCGGATGGTCTGCCCGATTGGTCGGATGGCCTGTCGCGTGGTCGGATGGTCTGCCCGCATGGTCGGATGGTCTGCCCGCGTGGTCGGATGGTCTGCCCGCGTGGTCGGATGGCCTGTCGCGTGGTCGCATAGTCTATCCGCATCGTACAGTCTGCCCGCGTGGTCGCATAGTTTGTCCGCGTGGTCGGATGATCTGTCCACTTAGCCGGATAGTCTGTCTACGTGGTCGCATAGTCTGCCCGCGTGGTCGCATAGTCTGTCCACCTGGTCGGATGGTCTGTCCGCATGGCCGTATAGTCTGCCCGCGTGGTCGCATAGTCTGTCCACCTGGTCGGATGGTCTGCCGGCGTGGTCACATAGTCTGCCCGCGTGTGGTTCTGGCCAGCCGCCGCTCAGTCTCCGCCGGGCCGGAAGTGCAGGCAGGCGTTACATCGATCTCTGACCGCTCGACCGGCGCTGTTGTGGTCACCGCCCGGCGGCGTCTGTCTGGCCACACATCGATTGCCGCGGCCACTGGCCACGTGCACGTGCAGCTCGGTCCGACTCACACACGACCCCGGACATGGACTGCTGACATGCGCCGCCGGTATTGGCAAATGGTTCCCTGTACTACCCCCGGTATGGTACCCCGGTGAGTGTTGCTCCACATACGCCTCAAGCGTGTGTCCCAAACATGTAATCTGATATGTACTCTTGTCGTGCGCTCTGATATGTACTCCATAAGTACCCTCGTGAATTGTACCCATGGCGTGTAGCAGGCACATGAGGGCATGCATTCCGCACATGCATCCTTGTTTGCCATGGACTCCCGACGATTCCCGTCACGTAGTTATGTTGGGGTGTTCCCACGAGGCGCAATGCACGATGTAGCTGGTCAGTCCACAACTGTACCCCGATATGTACCGCCGATATGTATTCCTATATAGGCCGGGTTTTCGAATTCGTTTTCTGAAGTCGAAGCGCAAAAACGAGAACAAATTCCAGAAGTACACTGGTATGTTGACTATAAACACTAAATAACTTCACATTTTATGTATTGTGATTCCTTTCGGCAACAATACTGGCAAAGGTAGTTCCAAAATTGGTATGTACATCGGAGCAATCTGTTTGCTATTCGGCTTACATACATTAGGTTGTGAAACATGTCAAGCAAATACCTATTCTTCCAACACTGCTCCAATATGTACCAAAACGTGTAACTTCGCTCAAGTGACAGTCCGTCCCAGTTTGGTTTTTTATTGGGGTTTAGGGGCGCATCGATGGCGGTGGTCGTGCAGCACGGCCTGTCCCCAGCTGTGGTCAGATGACGGTCCGTCCCCAGCTGTGGTCAGGTGACGGTCCGTCCCCAGCTGTGGTCAGGTGACGGTCCGCCCCCAGCTGTGGTCAGGTGACGGTCCGTCCCCGGCTGTGGTCAGGTGACGGTCCGTCCCCATCTGTGGTTGATGTGTCGGTTGCCACATATCCCGCTGTGCCCCCAGGTCGCCGCCGATGACTACTGTACGCCGTGCCGAGGCGGCGACAGCGCCACCGCCGTCAGCCGACGGCGCCGATGTCGCCGACGACCAGCTTCAGTCGGAGCCCGACCGGCCCAGGCACTTCCGCTTCGTGCTTGACCTGCGCAAGCTGTGTCTGTTCCAGTCGCGTCGCGGCCGCGCTCTGCTCAAGTATGTGTGCCTGGAGGCCGTACTCAGGCGACTAAGGAGATTGTGCTTGAGTGGGTGTGTGGGGAGGCCATGCTCTGCTGAGTAGGCGCCGTTATTCACCCATTTAATAAGACAGTGGCGCTATATAGCTGAATAAGACCAGGCGTGCCTTTCAAGGAACTAGCTCATCGGTGGTAGAACGGAAGCTGATGTGCGATATAATAACATGATTTATCCTAGTATAGGTAATTTAATCATCATATTCTAAAATATTGCATTGGTGGAAAGACTCTGTGTCCAGGACCAGGTAAATAATTGACCGTGTGACCTGGTCATCACAGTTAATGGATTGTCTTTTTCATTGTAGGTCATCAGAAGTCACACCTGCGATCACTCTTGATGATGACCAAGTGCTGAAACGCGGAGCCTTTTGCCTCTAATACAATATTTTCGAACAATTAGCAAACTACTATGGTAAAACGTTTGATTGTATTATATTATAGTTGTATTTTATTACTTGCCATGCCTCGGCAAGAAGCCAGTAGCTTATTAAGACCCTTTGAAATCACAAAGCTTTAGAGTGAGTACGTATCGTCAGTGGGTGTGAGTGCTGACCATGAGTGCGTCCCCCGTGATGTAGATGTCAAGATGCTGATGGGTATACGATTGCCGAGGTAGCCTCCGACGTCTCTGGTGTGTTAGCTGTCACTTCTATTCCTGGACGATACGTATCTGATGCTGATTATTTCGCTTGTTACTGATGTGTAGTCTTGCTACCTGTTGTTTTAGTTGTGCCCCTGGACTGGACGCCTTGTTGCTGATGTCTTATTGGTGTGCAATCCGATAGTTACGCCAGTGAATGTTTGCTTGTTATTCACGGCTATTATTGGATGATGCTCTGTCTCAGAGTTGGCTACTATGCTTCCAGGTTCAGCTACCCTGTTTCTCAGATTCAGCTACCATATGTCCTAAGATCAGCTCCCACTGAGCCACGTCGTGCTACTGTGTGAACCTAGTTCAGCTACCATCTGCCTACCATACACCCAACTTTTCCGGTATCCCATATTCAGATAATTGTATTCCTGTACAAGCCATACAGTGTATCAATGGGTACATAATGGTCCTGGCAGTCGACACGCCTTTCAACCACAAGCCACTCAGTGACCAAGACTCGACCACCATGTCACACCACCCTGGCATAGACTCGGCTCCCATGTCACATCACTGCGGTGGCCTAGACTCGGCTCCCTGATACACCAGCCCTGTGACCCAGACTCGGCTCCTGTATCACACCACCCCGGTACCCAGGCTCGACTCCCTGTTACACCATCCCCTGATCCAGACTCGGCTCCCTGTTACACTATCCCCCGGTCCAGACTCGGCTCCCACATCACACCACCCTGGTACCCAGACTCGACTCCCTGTTACACCATCCCCTGATCCAGACTCGGCTCCCTGTTACACTATCCCCAGGTCCAGACTCGGCTCCCACATCACACCACCCTGGTGCCCAGACTCGGCTCCCTGTTACACTATCCCCCGGTTCAAACTCGGCTCCCGTTTCACACCACCCAGGTACCCGGACTCGGCTCCCATATCACACCACCCCCTGGCTCAGCCTCGGCTCCGATCACACCACCCCGGTACTCGAGACACCGCTTCCATATTACGCCACCCTGGTGGCTCAGACCCGACTCCTGTGTGTCAGGCACAGCTCAGTGAGTGTATGCCAGGTTCGGCTGCCGGACCTGAACCTCATCTCGCTGTGTGTGTGTGTGTGCACCCGCCAGGTTCAGCTACCCGCACTTCGGCGACGCCTCGGAGTTGAGCTCGGGCCGGGTTCCGCTCACTTGTCAGCCGGTGACGGTGCCGCGCGGCAGCTTCGAGTTCAACTTCGCCGCGCCGGCCGGCTGGCTGCACGCCACCCTGCGCCGGTTCCCGCTGGAGGTGCGCCTGCAGACGGACGAGGGCGAGACGCTGGCGACGGCTCACGTGCCCCTGCTGCCCGTCACCCAGCAGCGCCGCGTCCACACCACGGTACGGCGGCCGGCCGGAGGTCTGCGGCGCAGATGTGCGCGGCTGCCGTCACGCTTCGATGGGCTTTGTTGATTGATTGAGATGGCCCGTCGGTTAAGACATGGCTGCATGGTCATTGATCGATGTGTCCTTCACCGAGGTAGTTTACAAGGTGTGTCATCGCTCTGGGAGATGGCCACCTACTCACTTACGTGACGGGCAAGCGTGGTGGTCGGGCGACGAGAATGTGGCTCGAAGTCTCAGTCGGATATCTGAGCGGAGGTGGCGATCCAGCTGGCATCGGCTGGCACGGATGCCTGGGTCTGATTGGGCGCCGTCTCCGATGTCTTGGCGCGCCCAGAAATTAATGTCAAGAGTGCCGGGTATCAGATGAAGACGTCACAACTCGTGGTAATATCGATTGAAATCTGAAGCGGGATTGGCCATATGCTGGCATAAATTAGTTAATCGTAGGGACCTGGCAAAAGCATTTGATGTCAGATACATTAACATTGTGCAGGAGACCAAGACAGGTTGGTGGTTCTGGATCTGGAGGTACGTCGGATCCTAGCGATATAGGCACAGCGTGGTCTGTGGGATTAATAGTTTTTGCCAGTAAATTATTTTTGCCAGTTAGTACCACTGGCATAGCAAAAACTGGTTCTTGCTAACATTTTGTCAACCCTGATCATAAATTTAGGATGGTATGAATATTAAAATATAATGTACGGTGCAACTGGTAGCATCTACGGCAGTTGCATGCTGCAGAATTTCATGCGGCATTTCCGGAAGTCAAAACTTTGTTCTGCAGCGGTAAGCAAGTGTATTAGGTGTTGGTTTCCAGTTAGTTATGCCGTTCCAATAGACTGCCGGTGTATCTGTGGGCCCACCAGTGGTGAGCCGGGCGCAGATGGACACGACACGACACGACTGGGGCGCGGTCCGGCACACATATCGAGCTGTGGCATCGACCATCGGCCCATGGCCGGCCTGTTGCCTCTGACCACCGCCACACTCGCCGTGATCACGTGCGCGCGCTAATGCTGGCGTCAGCAGGCTAATTCGTCTCAAATTCTACTGATAGGCGTATGACCGACGAAGTCGGTGCGCCCTAAAGCCAATATAATTAAGTCTGCCGACATGCATTTCCACAGGCCGTCTCATTTACCTACAGAACGGTTCCTTGAGGGTCATTTGCAATCTATATCCAGTTGCTTTCGGAGATGTAGTTCAACTGCGAAAAATAGCGAGGCGTTGACAACCTCGCGTGCAATTCGGTCTCTGTGAGACCGTCGCCAAAATGATGTATAGCAGAAATGTCCCATTTCTTAAAAAGGCTTCTGATGTTCATTAAATGATCATCATCCTCCTGATTCCTATTATGTGATCACTGTTCACTAGCAATAGTGCCCAAAGCCTTTGTTGCATTAATACGCGTTGAACTATCAGGTCAATATTCATACAATGAGGAATTCACGCAATTTTAAAATGTAACTCGAGTAAAGTGGTGATGAATCCGCATGCTCAATTCAAGTATAGATCGCTTGGAGACGAAGTATGTGAACATTTCTGTAAATATTTTAAGCATGCCGAAGTACCATTTTCCAGCATTGTTCTTTCACATATCCTGGTTTAGGCAGTTGATTTACGACCGTAATTGAACAACTTTGTCAATTGTTTGGACTAGATCCGGCCGGCAGCCCGAGTAAGATTATTAATCCCCGAGTAAGATTAATTGGTAGCTATGGTTGCGCTGTTCCGTTGTTTTATCTTGTATATCCTCATCTCGTCATGTTCCCACTACGGAATGCTCTATCGGAGATCTAACATGTAACCGCTGTACCAGTTCTGAGTTTCCACGACATAGCCGATGCTGTACTATTTGAACATTTAATATTAGGTAACCTCCGTTTTCAAGGAATGATTGGACGACGGTCCGTTTCCATTCACCCGACAGCTGATGACGTGTAGCGTCACCGACATTTCACGATGGTCGATGGCGAGCTATATAATTATCTCAAAGGCATGAGACTCTTATCTATATGGCGTTATCTTTGAACCAACCTGGTATCGTGCATGGCGTACATCGTTCCAAGCGTAGCATTGCCTGTCTGCATCTGTAGACAATGTTTGACAACGATTATTTTAACGTAGATGTTCGCGACTGGTTGGTTGGTTGGTTATTTGGGCTTAGAGGCGCATCGACTGCGTCGGTCATACAGCGCCCATGCAGATGTTTGCACAAATGAATGAAATAGTCCAAGTGTTTGATGCAAATGTAATCCAAGTTGGTATCGATTCCTGACGGCCATTCACCGCTGGCAGTCGTCGGTGGGTGTTAGCGGCTTCCAGCAGACGAGCCTGTGCTGCGCCGACCTGGTGGCGTCCGACGGCGCCGTGGAGGGTCAGCTCAGTGTGGTCATGTCGCTGGACGACCTGGGCGCAGCCCGGCTGGATCAGCCCCCGCCTCCGCCACCGCCCCCGCTCCCGCCCGCCGACCAGCAGGACAGCCGGCTGGACTCTGAAATGTATGCGGCGGCGCGCGAACTGGAACAGTGGAAGCAGGACCAGAAGATTTTGTTCCAAAATCAGGTGAGGCCGGCTGGACCAGGAGATCCTGTTCCAGAACCAGGAAACACCGCCTGGCCAATATTGTCCTGTTCTAGTCCTCGTAACTCGTGGGATTCCTCATTTACGTTTGCCCTGCATCGTAACTATCCCGTTACTATTATTATCCGTTCAATACAATCCACTTATCATCCTGTGCACGGTTTGTACTGTTGCACTATTCGTACCTATGCATTATTCATATTTTTACACTATTCGTATGTGTACGCTATTCATGCCTGTGTGCTATTCGTACCTGATCACTGCTCTACTATTAGCAGTGGAACAATTTATTCCTTCAATTTCCCAATAGACAAATAAGAATAATTAGTCGATCAAACCTCTATATTTGCACCCTGACTACCCTTGATTTTAGCAGGATGTGGTAGCACCCGTCCACTAGACGGGAGTGGATGCAGCGGTGTCGTTGCCGAATGAGGATATCGTCCCGTCGGAATCGGCTTACTTGGGCGCCGATCAATACTGTGCTGCTATATCAATAATGTATGAAGCGATAATGCAGGCGCTCATCGATGTTCAGCATCCACATCCAGTAGCTGCCCATAACTCGGCACTGGCCGGCAGCTACTGGCCGAATTTCACGTTCGAGCGCGAATCATGCTTGCTTCGTTGCGTCTGCCACCTCTCCATCCGGCCTGCCCGTATCGTAGTAGTGTGTCGTCTGTTGTGTGTCTAGTGATGTGTCCGGTGAGGTCAGCTGCAGCAGTGCGAGGTCACCCTTCCGGCCACCCCCACCGACGTGAGTTGTCTGTCGTGTGTCTGACTGTGTGTCGGGTGTGGCCATCCAGCTGCAGCAGCGCGAGGCCTCCCACCTGGCTACCCTCACCGACGAGTGGAAGCGGCGCGATGCCGAGCGCGAGCTGCAGGTGCAGCGGCGGCTGCGCGACGCCGTCGCACTGGAGGAAAAACTGCGCACCGGCCTGACCACGCTCGAGGAGCGCCAGCGACGGATGGACGAGCGCGAGGAGGAGGTCAGTGTTTGCTTAACGGACTGTCTGTCGGAGAGCATCTGTCAAAAGGTTACTGAGTAGCCTGAGAGATCACAGAAGGGGCTTAGGAAGGTTATGGTACAGAGAAAGTAGCACGTGAGTGATATGGATGCACATGGGTCGGCCCTCTCCGTGTGACTCGATATATTATGATCAGCATCAGATACTATCGGGGGGGGGGGGGAGGGAGGTCGGACGACTGTATGAGCCGGTCGCCGTCCCCACAAGTGCTCACCGTGAAGACTACGTAGGGTATTGTATCAGCATGTATATTCACGCGCCTATGCATTGGACGCAAGTCAAATCCAGATTAAATGTGATAAATCCACAAAG
Source organism: Imbricaverruca yamaguchii (assembly GCA_034440575.1). Classification (NCBI taxonomy): domain Eukaryota; kingdom Metazoa; phylum Arthropoda; class Thecostraca; family Neoverrucidae; genus Imbricaverruca; species Imbricaverruca yamaguchii. Next base: position 975,768 of record JAOTOL010001628.1, read on the forward strand.
CACCGCAGAAGTCCACGTAATAGCGATCTGACTATGTACAAATGTACACGTATCAGACAGCTGAAGTGGCAGTGGACTCGTGCGGCTGTCGGTTGTGGGACTGTATCGGCAGCAGCTGTTCTCTCTCGTGCTGGGAGTGGTCGCTTTCCTGGCACTTCCGTGCCACACAGTCTCGAAAATGCTCGGTGCGGCAGCTGTCCGCTGTGGCGATTTCATCGACGCGGCAGACTCACTCGCCACTGGAGACCTCTCAGGCGTCACTGGCGACATATCGGGCGTTGCTGACGACCTCTCAGTCGTCTCACGTGACCTCTCAGTCGTCTCACGTGACCTCTCAGGCGTCTCACGTGACCCCTCAGTCGTCGCGGTGATCTCAGTCGGCTCACATGACCTCCATCAGTCGTCACCAGCGACCTCTCAGCCGTCGCACTTGACCTGGACGTAGTCGAGACAAAAGCCGCGGCTAGCCGTGTCGGCCGTGCCGCTGACGTTGCGCTCGTGTCGGCCCGTGTGCACGCGCACCACGAACGGCGCCGAGAACGAGTAGACGGTGCCGGCGGCGCGCGCCTCCTGCAGCGCGCTCAGCCAGCCGCCGCAGAACCGGTCCGAGCACGGCCGGCCGGCCGTGGTCAGGTGGTACGGCGGCGTGCCGCGGTCCGTGCCGCACGCGATCGACAGCCAGGCGGCGCTGCAGCCGTCGCCGGTGGCGCCGCGCTGCGGCCGCCCGCCCGAACCGATGGTGAAGGTGGTGGCCGGCCGCGCGCCGTCGTCGCACTGTCTGAACCGCACGCCGCAGCGGCCGGCGGCACGGCGCACGCAGATGCTGTAGTCGGTGCCGCTCAGCATCGCGCCCTGCCGACGGAAATCGCGGTGGCTGTCGGCGCCGACGCTGGACCGATTTTCCCGCGTTGATCGATTTTGACGCGCCACAAAGCAACCGGCTACAGTGTACACATAGGCGGTGGGACCGTCACGGGCAGCGACCGGGGAAGCCCCAGTGTCATGATTTATTTAAGGGCGGAGGGTGAGGGTTGATGCCAAAACGCTAACTGATTTGCGACAAATTCCAAATATTCAGATATTATGCCTACTAATGGGTGATTTTTAATGGCCTTTGTCCATTGTTATATCATGGTGATGACCATAATGCAATGCCCATAATGCTGCCTTTACCTCTCAGGGTATTGCTCGTCTCACAAATGCAAAAGGGACACTGAATGTAAAAAGGAAAAGGTTATGACAAAACAATTAAGTCATTAAGTGTCGGTCTCAATTAAAATGTCATAATTTTAGGGTACAAGCATTTGTACCATACGCATGGTGCATTCAGTTGTTCTGGCGTTTTCTGTGATTTATGCATTGCGCCAATTAGAGGCCGTCGACGACGTTACCAGTGGTAACTAAATGTTCCATTGTTAGGTCCGCCGTTACCAGTTGAAGACTCATCAGCGAACCGCCCTGTCCCCGCAGAGCTTCAGATATGTTACCGACCAACAAAGTCCTGACGCAGGTTTAAGGCTACCTTCACCGCCTCCGTAACTTGCCCTCATATTCGCCCTAGCCGCAGCGCCCACTTCGCGGAAGCGCTCTCGCTGGTGTATACCTTGTCGTAGTTGAAGTTGAAGGATCTGATGGTGCCGGCAGTGTCGGTGTGGTACTGCAGACAGCCGGCCGGCGCCGTCTGTGCCGACCGACACTCGATGTGGTGCACGGCCACTGCCCAGAGTCGGTCCGACCGGCCCTCGGTGGCCACGTGCAGCGCCAGACCCGTGGCGGCCGCCGCCGTCGTCACGTCCACCACCACGTGCTGGCGCGAGTTGTTGCTGCACAGACGAGCGGCTGGGTCAGATATCTGCAGCGCTGTGGTGGTGCAACGACGGCAAATCCGCTCGACTCGAGTAGTCCGTCACTGCACGACTGAAACTGCGCTATGTGACGCGTGTGCGTCAAGTTGTCAATTTAATTACCTGGATGAGACGATTAAAAAAGTCTTTCGACACCCCGGAGTGGTGATGACCACACTAACATCGAGAGTTCGCAAAGTTCGCTTGCTAAATATCGGTGCCAGTACAGCACCGGGCTAGTGCTTCGCCCTCAAGATGCCGTCGTGAGCACTTACCCACAAAGCACGATTGGATCTGTGAGCGCCCCGCCCGTCACGATGAACTTGTCTTTGTCGCACTGGTGACTGGCCGTGTCCGGCTGTCGGAGGTCCATCAGCGCCAGCTCCAGACGAACCTGCCGCACGTGCATCTGGTAACCACGCCATGCGCAGCGGTGGGTTAAACTACGAACTGTGGAGCGGTGGAACGTGGCCTGGAAGGCCATTAATACCGGCCGGACACTGGTCATTGTCTTTTGTTCGGCTTTCATATTCTGCTCGTGACAGCCAGATATACTACGCCGTGATCCCAATACGGGCAAGTTTTGCATTGTTCTGAATTGTAAATTTGTTTCCTTCGAACTTGGCGGCGAGACTTAATGTAACGGTGAGTCCTGTCCGAGTGTTTGGTTTGGACTCCATGTGTATGTGACACCACCGACTGACCTGACATACGCCCTTGGGCGGCTGCACCCGCACCGTGCACGATCCGCCACGCCGCTGCCGGCCCGGGAACTCGGCGTTGACGAAGTAGGTGCGGTTGGTGGTGATGTTGGAGTCGCAGATGGCCAGCAGCACGCAGCAGACGCCGTAGCCGCGCGCGCAGCCGCCGGCCGGCCTGCCGCCCAGCCTGCCGCACTCGCGGCTGGTGTAGCAGGTGCCCTGATGGCCCGACGACAGGCTACACGCCTCGTTGGTGAACCGGAGGATGGTGAAGACCGAGAGGAGGCTGCGGTGGCGCGAGAGGTGTCGGTGTCTGGCCAGGTCGTCCAGCAGTGTGTAGGGCGGCTGGCGGTGGGGTCGCGCTGGCCGGGTCGGCGGCGACGCTAGGTGCGGCCGGACCCGCTCCGGCTGAGAGGCGTCGGTCGACACCAGGTCTATTGTGGAGACTGGAGCCGAGCTGTCTGCGGCCGACTGGCGGGCCGACAGCCACGGGTTGCCGTAGCGGGCCGTGTAGTGGAGTCTGCGGCTGGTGGAGGTGGCCGGCGTTCTCTCCGCCGATCGATACGCGCACTGTACCAGCGGCAGAGACAGCAGCATCAGCAGCGACAGGCCGACGGCGTCGCCCATGTCGTCGGCACGGCCGGGTCAGACTGACTGGTCGTGCGGCGGGCGGACAACGGCCGCGCCTGTTCTATCTCTCCGACACATCGCAGAAGTGCGGCGAGGCTGGCCGTCGGGGGCAGCTGCGCCTGCCCTATCTCTCCGGCACGTGTCCGGCACGTGACTCGGGTCAGACGGTCACGCTTCCGAGCCTGACCGACCGGGGTCGCGACCGCGCCGGCCGTGTCACTGATCCGTGCCCTATGCAGACGCGGACCGGCCGGGGAAGTCATTCGGCACAGAAGCCAAGCACAACCGTGGGCAAGATGGGCGTAGGCGTTTTTGTTTGTTTGTTTGTTTGCTTGTTTTTATCCATCGGATGCTTTGTTGCTTCAACTTTTTTGTGCAGAACACATTCAGCTTCTGCAGGTCCAAAATTTATGCAAATGTTTGCACAAAAGCATATTGCAGTTAGGAAATTCTTCCTAACTGCATTTGCGAACCTATTGCTTAACATCAACACCCTCGTGTCACCGGTTTTGCGGGTAAAAATTATAAGCTCGTGACGCACTTCGGTATTAATTGCGCTCCGTCAGTTAGTTATTAGGGCTTTAGGGCGCATCGACTACATTGGTCATGTAGCGCCCAAATTGCGCTCCGTGAATTATCACGAAAATGTGGCGAAATGCACATTTCGTTTTCCGTATTCCCTACTCTATGGCACAGTACTGTAAGTCGTACCATTCCAAATTGTTTGACGAGTGCTTATCAGTTTCACGTGCGATTAACTTCCGTCCCGGGTCAGTAAGCTCAATAGACAATAGGCGGAATGGAACAAGTATGCCGTTTCGCTCCGTCGTTGCGTTGTTGCAGTCAGCTAACACTTAATGCTCCCCGCCGCTATATGAAATACAACTTGCCTAAGGATCTGTAGACGCTTTACTTGTCAGGTAAGCGCTACGGGAAATAGTGGTGACCAGCAAAGCTTTTATAACGGTACAAAGCAAATGTCACAGCTGGGAAACAGATCAAATCTGTTTTTTGTCAGGCCAGTTAATTATATCTGCTAATAATTGACTTTTACGGTAATTATGGCCAGGGTTATTGGTTTTCTTCACTCAGCATTTTGTGACGTCTCCAATATTTCTTCACAGTTTGCCAGTTTGCCAGTTTTTCTTGCAATGCTAGTTCACAAAATTTTTGTTCCTGCGATGAAGATTTTACTTGCATACGAATAGTATTCATATACACAAATGAAGTCCTCTCCTATTTAAGCTTTTATCCACATGGAATAATATGTATGTCTGCTCTAAAATAATGTGCAAACAGCAGGCAATACATTTTGAAGGCATAACTTAAATGAATGATTCATTTCGTGGTATGTATTTGTAGCAAATAGCATGCCGTTTATGTTTGTTAAGGCGTTTGATCACAATGAAGTTTCATGAACCTCTCTTAACAAATTGCCAATAACTAGTTTCCCGGCCGAGTCGCAAAAGAAACCGGGCTTTCCCCGGTTTCTTTTGCGGAAGAAAGGAAGGTTTCCGCCAATTTTAACCACCAGTACCCAACACATGCCAACCCTGCAGATACCGCTGAACACTCCGGTAGGTGTATGAATTTGCTGCACACGCTTGGTGTACTGAGTGCTCGACGTGCCATCCTCATTTCCGGTCCACACAGTGAGTCCGGCTGAGTCCGGCTGAGCTGAGCTCTGCCGAGCCCCGACGGTGCAGCTGTCTCTAAGCGTGTCGTGTCCGTGCTGCAGCTGGTGAAGCTGCGAGATCAGCTGCAGCAGGAGCACCAGCAGATCGCTGGCGAGGTCCGCGTACTCACGGCAGAGATGCAGACAGAGTGTGAGAAGCGGGTGCGTGAGGAGCAGCAGAAGGCAGCCGACGCAGAGGCCACGGTAAGATGTGGCGACCAGACCATCGGTCGCAGGGCTAACCTAACACGAAGCTTGCCATCAAAAAGTAACTTCCTCGGGGAAATTATCGCCCTTCTTTCCAGCTGGAAGATAAAATGGTTAATTTGATAATTGATTGGTGCAAGAGCCCCATATAGAAAATTAATTAAATGTGTTTTTACCAAGGCTTTCATTTAAGTAATTATATGATTTCATTTCAATGCGTAGATATGGAAGGAAACTAGACCTGATATTGCATTCCACGTCCCTTCTCTTTCTGTATTTTTTCCAGTGTTCTTAATGAAATCATTCAAAAATTACAAACCAAAATTGAGTAGCTGCCCCTCAAGTACGGAATTGCAAAATTGCAGTGTATTATGTAAAAAAGCAAACAAGGAATTGTCTTTCCCCGTGTTGATGTTTTGCAATTATTACCTCTAAATGCAGGATTCCAGATACAGTCTGACGTGTCGCTGTTCTGACCGGCACACGTGAAGACCGCGGCGAGTTATGACGACCGGAGACCTGTGACGTACCGCTGCTCCATCTGACCGAGAAGGGTGATGATGACGTCTGACAGTCAATTATGACGGTGTGTAGTGGTGTTCGGTTCGGATGTGTCCATTGTACGTGCGGTATCCATTGCGTCGTACTGTCCACCGACCGTCTGTACATCGGGGTACCCTCTTCGGTGTATTGGTGGTCATTCTGTTTCGCTGACGGTCATTCGGGCCCGACGGGTCGTGGTGCTTCGACTGTCTAATGTAAACCAGCGCTCCTCAGACAGCCCCTCGGAGTCCCCGTCTGGCAGTCTCCCACGGCATCACAGTCCCCATCTGACAGTCTCCCATGGTACCCCAATCCCCGTGTCTGACAGCGACTCGCGGTATCCCAGTCCCCATTGAGTCTCCATAGTCCCGGTCTGACAGCCTCCCACGGCAGCCCAGTCCCCGTGTTTGACCTCAGCGTCTGGCCGGTGCAGAGCCGGCGGCTGCAGCAGGAGCGGGCCGAGCTGGACGGTCGGCTGGCCGAGCTGCAGGCGCGGCTGGCCGGCGAGGCAGACCGGCCGGACGTCGCTCAGCTGGAGCGCACGCTCGAGGCCGCCGTCAAGTCAAAACTCTACTACAAACAGCGCTGGGCAGAGACGGCTCGCGAGCTGGAGGAGCGCCGAGCGGCCGACACCCGGCTGGCGCGCGAGAGACTCGAGCGGGAGAAGCTGGAGCTCGACCGGCTCAGGTGAGACACCTAGCGAGACCGGACCGGCTCAGCTGACGCTAGTGAGACTAGACCGGACCGGCTCAGCTGAGACTAGTGAGACTAGACCGGACCTGCTTCGGTGATATGCGGAGGATGAACGGGCCCAGGTGAGACATAGAGGATGGATGGGCCGAGGTGACACACCTTCAGAGGCCGGTCCCGTTGAAACATACTGTGAATGGACCGGCCTAGACATGCCGAGGATAGGCGGACCAAAATAAGACACGAGGGTGGACTGGCCCAGGTAAGACGTGGGGGTGGACTGACCCAGATACAGGGTTAAAATAATAGTTTTTCGTTAGGTGCCACATGTCGAAACGGACACAGGATGTCGAAATTTGCCATGAAATTATTGTCAACTAAAATTCTTTTGATGTCATTGAGACTCAAATTTGAACCAATGGTGTAGGTACTTACGACTGTACATTTGTCATTTGCTTTGATATTCATAATTTAGGAAGAACTATATTCGGGACAGGGAAAAAATTACCTATGCTATAAACTGGTACCGTACGCCATATCACATCATAGTCAATCTCCTTACCCGAAATTGCGTTGCGAAATGTTCGTGTATCACTATTCCTTATTAGGAGCACGAACATGATGCTTATAAGCGAGACACTGTTAGAAAGGACGAAGACTTCATAAGCACGCATCATGGAACAGGACGTCGATACTTCTTGGAGGATGTCGATTGAGTGTTCAGAAAGTGGCATTCTCCACTCTATTTAACGAATAATGTATCGCTGCCCAGATAGGGAGACGAGGATGGACTGACCCAGGTTAGACATGAGGGTTAACTGCACTGGATGAGGCGTGATCCCCATGTCGGCACTTGCCTCGGGAGACCGACAGGTAGTATCCCAGCTTTGCTAGAGTCTAAATTTCCGGATATTTCCGCTTCGGATCTCCAAGCCTTCGTCTCTGACACTCTGGGCTCTTGTCACATGTGTCAGTGTCGTGACACTGGCCTGTGGTGTCTGCAGGACGCAGGCGACGGCCCGCGACGAGACCAGTTTCCTGTGTGATGAGCGCCGTCTGCTGGAGGAGCTGCGCGGCCAGGTGCGGGCTCTGACGCCGCGGGAGACGCAGACGACGACTGACGGCGGCGGGGGCGGGGGCGAACTGCTGCGTCGGCTGCGCGAGGAGCGGCGCGTGCTGCTCGCCACTGGCTTCTACTCGGCCGAAGACGCGGCCGTCCGCGAGCTGGACCGGCGGATCGGCCAGCTGGTGCAGGTGGACGCAAGCTGACGCGCGGCGAGTCGTCTCACACGATACGTGCGGGTCCGGCCCGACTGGCACCACTGGGCCGAGAGGTCGCTCTCTGCCGACTGAGCTGCGGGGTCCGCCAAGCCGCGGCCCCAGCTGGACTGTTGGGCCCTCCACACTGCAGTCCCATCTGGACTGCCGGCCACTTCACACCGCGGCACCAGCTGGACTGCTCGGGTCCGTACAGGTGTTGTGGCTTCGGGTCCGATTTGTGAGCCCGTAGTTAGTCGTTTGTGGATCGCCTGTCCTCGTTCGCATCCAAATGGCACATTTTACAGTCACATCATATTCATCATTTTTGTACACATTATGCCGATGTAACAGTTTTAAGTGAATAAAACAGTTCGGCGCAGTGCGCGGAGTCCTATCACGGACCGGAATCACAGCGACGCTGCTTACGGCTAGGCTCGAAGTCAACTGCAACACGTGAGACGCCGTGGAGAGAGGAGAATGACAAATTAGTGTACGCACATGTATTTACAATTAAATAAAATCACCTGGCGCTCGTCTAGGAATACGTACAAATACGATGGCACGTGTCCGTGGCAGACAACGATCAGTAATATCGGCCGGTCCGTGCGCCAACACGCCACACGCACTCACCAGAAACGAGCACACAAGAAAATGAAACGAAATCACAGGTAGCAGTGAGCTGTGGGCCCGGCCGGTCGGCGCTATGTACACGGAGGAGAAGGCCGCGCGCCGCGGCGCACGCAGACACGCTGACGCACACGTCCGTTCACACGGTGAGACATGGTGGCGGCGAGCACGGGGCGGGGCGGGGACGCCACGCTACCGGGGCGCGTCCGCCGAGCCGGAGCCGGATCCGGAGCCGGCCAGCAGCACGGACACGGCCTCTTGCCGGTGTCGTCCCCGCACCAGCAGCAGTCACTTCTGGCCCCTGGACTTCTTCCGGCGCCGCTTGAAGAAGCAGCAGCACCTGCCGGCCGCGCGCCACGGTCACACACACGGCGGCGCGTGGCTTCACCCGCACAGCCGGACGAGTCGTCCGACAACGGGCGATCGAGGCCCACGCGCTGGTGTCCAACCTGTCGCAGTGACTTCACCAATGAAATATGGCAGGTACGAGCATCAAGTGTGTCCAGGGGACGGTTTCCTGGTGTGCTCCCGCAGTATCAGCGGTGAGCCCTGGTTTCCTGGCTGTAATCTGTGGTTTGGAGTGCAGAATTCCAGAGAGCAGGTACCGCAGCAGCCGTCAACAGAACGCTTGCGCCCGGCAAAACCGGCAAAATAGTCGTGTTTACAAAGTTCAACTTACAAAATTAAGCGCACCCCACCCAGCCCGTTCCTGAAGACAAACTCAAGATCAAGAGCTTCAAAAACACTCATTCAGACTCAAGTTCACTTAATTTAGCCAGGCTTCCTCGTCAAACCCCTTGTGGGGAAAGGTACAAGATGAGCATGACCTTTCACTCGTACCGCCAATACCACACACAAAAAAAAAATCCTCTAAAATATATAATAAGCATTGGAATCAAACCACTAAGTATTGGGCGCAAAATGACCCTAGAGGTCGACGCGCCCCTAAACTCCAATCCAATCAAACCACTAATATTGAATACAAAAGGTGCATGCATTCTCAACCCACCGAATGACACATCAAACACATTACAAGATTCACTATTCTGGCTTTCGGTCCATATTCTTCACCCTCCCAACAAATTTCCGCCTTGAACACCTTCGCTTTAAGTGAGTCCAGTGTCCTGAGCCGACCGAGTGCTGTGTGCCAGGTTCCTCGGAGAACAGCCTCGGACAGCCTCGGATCGCAGCTGTCGCAGCGTCACACTGACAAATCCACGCCATCCATCCACAGACAGGCAGCCGCGCTGAGAGACACGCGGCAGCAGGGAGTATTTTCGGAGCCCAAAACCAACAGAGGTGGTGCCCAGCCGGCTCGGCTTTCTCCGGGGCTCAGTGATCGCACCGGTCTAGACCATTTGTGACCGGCTCGACCTCGCCTCCGCACGTGGCCGTCACGTGGTTGGTTGGAGCCGAACGGCCCTGAAGTACAAACAGCCCAGGCGCCAAACCCCACCAGCATCCCAGGCTGTACCGCTGCCAACCCATTACGAACGTCTACAAATCATGTTGAAATAGTCCACTTTAACTGAACACCTAAGTTTGCATTGTCGACCGCGTCTTATCCTCTAATGGCTTCATCGCCCCTGGGAGCTCATATACCAGCGGATCCATTCTCTCCGTGATTTGGAACTTTTGGCTTATTTTCCCAAATTACGTATATTGTTCATAAGCAGCAGGAGCAATATACTCTGCCATCCCATCGGCCTATCGACTTACCAATTTGGCCCCGACCGACCTGGACTGCTGAGCTATACAGCCGCCGTTCTAGGAATAGCAACAACGGAGCGGCAGACTTGTGGAGGGAAACCGCACCGAACGGTGACCTTGGATATGGTGAGGTACATGCGCAGTGGTCTGACGACACTGGCCGTGAAATACGCAGCAGTCGATGGCGTGCGACATGGCGGGGAAAACACGCCACGGTGGTCTCAGCTGGTGGGAACCGTGGGCGGGGGTAACGAGCTGCGGTGGTGTCATTAGTTGCATGGAACCATGGGCCTCGCCACGCAGAGAACGGAGACGCGCTTTTGTAAAATTTAGCATTACGACTATAGCGTTGGATGGAAAAGAATCGACTTAAACCAGTCTTGCTCCCACCCCCACCTAGCTGAGGTAGGTGGCGACGCATATCCTGGGAACCATCCGTAAACACATACTTGGTTCCAGGCCGGGAAACCCGCATTTGGTAATGGAAAGTGGAAGCACGGGCGTGGAACTGCGGACCAATGCAGGGTAGCCAAGGTCTAGTCTCCTTCAGGTTAACACGCGGCTGGGTTTCCCAGCCTCCTGACAGCGCGGCTGGTCCTCCAGCAGTCGACTACGTACTTGGTTTCGTCGACCACGTCGACGTCGGGCTGCACGGCGATTGGCGTGTTGCTCTGGCCGGCGGTCGGGTCGTCCACGCCCAGCTCGCCATTGGTGGAGCTCATCACCTGTGGGTCGGGTCAAGTCAGGTGGAGACAGGTCATCTCGTCCATGACCAGTTTAACGTTCGTGAGGGTCATCATTTGCCTGACCGAGTCAGATCGGATCAGGTGGAGTCACGTCACGTCAGGCGGGCGAGAGTCGTAGAGCCTCCGAGGGAGGAGGGGAGGGGCATCTCGCGGCGGTCCCCAAGCCGGGCAGCACTAGGACGGCGGCACCCAAGCTGCCATGCGCGCGGCGTACATCAGTGGCCGACTGGCGGCCGGCCGCTGCGGCCACGACACGTCCCAGCCGGCCGCACTTGCCTGGACGGACGCGTGCCGGTCGTCGGGGGTGAGCATGCCCCCCAGCATGTTATTGGCGGGCCGGTGTGAGTCTGGCCAGGCCGCGGCCGCCTTCCCGCCCTGTCGGACACAGGCGCGTGCAGTCAGCCGCCGCCGCGCCCGTCCCGCAGACACTGGCGCCGTCTAGCGGGTCGCGCGCCGGCTGAAAATAGTGCCGCCCAGCGCGTCGAACTAGGTGCGCGAGCTACAGACTGGCGGGGCCACACTGGGAGCGGGGCGCGAGCCATGCAGGGGACGGACGCGGCACATACCTTGTTGGTGGTGGTGGGGTGTCGCTCCCGGTGCGGCGACACGACGGTTTCCGGGCCCGCGGGAAGTGATCCCACCGGCGTCGACTGGTGGCAAAGACAGCGTCAGTGTCGAGGCACAGAGCACACATACCAGCACAGAGCGAAGAGATCCCACCGGCGTCGGCTGGTGGCAAAGACAGCGTCAGTGCCGAGGCACAGAGCACACATACCAGCACAGAGGGCAGAGATACCACCGGCTGGTGGTACATACAGTGGCAGGGCGGCGGCACATGGCACATACAGCAGCACAGAGGGGAGAGAACTACCCACGTCAACAGGTGATAAAGACATCGTCAGGACGACGGTGCACAGGACACACACGGCAGCACAGAGGGCAGGAGCGGTGCAGCACCGCAGACAACGGTAAAGAGAACTACCGGCCGTACACCAGACGGCGGCACACACCGGGCGTCGACGGGAGCGGCCAGCTCGTGCGCCGCCGCTCGCGCCGCCGAACACAGCCAGACGTATACAGTTTACATGGTCAGAGAGCGACACAGCACGCAAATGCCAGTGTAGGTCAGGCCGGCCACCACGTTTCAGTCGAGCCAGGGACACCTGCCGTCGCTGGAGGCGTCAACTGGGTCACACGGCCGATCGTGGCAGCGGCAGGCGGGCCGCGGCGGTCTGTGGCGGCCCGCACCGACCGACCGACCGGGTACGCCTGGGCCTGCATCCACCTGCTCACAGCTGACGAAACACGCACTCGCCGCAACAGTCACATGGTGGTGTTGAGGCGATAGCCGACAGCCGCTGGTTAGTCATCTATCGCCCAATCCGGAGCGCGGGCATAGCACGTGTCACAGCGTACGGACCGAGCCAGCAGGTTCATAGCCCGGTTCGCCGACCCGGTCGTGGACAGTTGTGGTCACCTCGGACGCCTGCATCGACGGCACACCGGCACCTCTAACCAACTGAGATGACCGTCCCGACATACGCACACACATACACACTCCGGGCAGCCAGCCATCAGACATGACACCGGAACACTCGGCCGACGGGGAGGACACAACCCATTGGGACTCTTTCGCTGTGCTGTGTTGACAACCTAGGCGGCATGCCTGGCAGCCTATGGCGGCCTACTGGCGCTGTGTGCCGAGAATGGCGCTCCGCTACCGCAGTTACCGACGTTGTCGACGTTATCGATGCTACCGCCGTTACCGCTGTTACAGACGTTACAGACGTTACAGACGTTACCGACGTTACCGACGTTACCGACGTTACCGCCGTTACCGCCGTTACCGCTGACCACGCCGACACACGTCCGGCCAGCTCCCAACTCACAGCCACACCGTCACTATTTCCAGTGGTCACCGTTGGTGACGGGGTGGCCTTACTACGGCAGCCCGGCGTCCGTCGGCCGCCAATGGCCGAGGCGGCGACGGTAACCGGGCCAAACACAAGGCTATGTTTATATTTCTGAATTAAGGACATGGGGCACATAGTATCGGTCCATCAAATTCGGAGATAATCACTTCCTTCATATTTTTACACCAGAAACATCCTTTTTGTATTCCAAGACTCAAACAGGCTGAAGTTAACATTTACTTTTAAAATGTAGTAAAAACAAGTGGAATATGGCGTCATGCAAAGCCTTAGTTTCGTTCACACAACAAAAACATACTGCAGGAATGAAAGCCACAGCTTTAGACCTTTTCATCAAAAAGGACTAAGCATCTTTGCCGAACAGCATCCCACTCTCCAACCAACCACGTCCATCCAACCTTCCAGTCATCCATCCAGCCTTCCAGTCATCCATCAAACCTTCCAGCCATCGAACCTTCCAGTCAAGTATTATTAAGTATTATTATCCAGAGAACATTATGTTCCGGGTGACAAAACTCGACAAAACGGTTGTTTCTTTCCCAGCCATGGGCGGGCACACTCACCATGGTACGGCCGGTCCAGTCGAACTCGTCATCGTCCACGTAACCCTTGCGCTCATACAGGTCGCGAAACAGCTGGCGCAGATGATCGTAGTCGGGCATCTCGAAGAAGTCGAGCCGCCTCACGTAACGCAGGTAGGTAGCCATCTCCTCTGCGGGTCAAAATGCACAGGTCGGGCAGGAAGGTCGACAACGGCACACGGGTGTATTTGATTCTGTTTAGGTGGAAATGTGGTCAGGACATTTATATGCAGCACAGCAGCTCAAATAAGCCGAGCCGACCATAAACAAGAAACGCCAACGAACGACGGCGACTGGCTGCTTAATCTGGCGGCTACTAAACTAAAAAGGCGCTCAGGGCTCGTCGGCAAGGCAAACGCATCATCACCCGAGCATTCAAACACCGCCCAGCGATTCCGTCATCACCCCAAACATCCAAACACCGCCCAGCGCCATCCTCCAAACGCAGCCCAGTGCCTCCCTCCAAACAGCGACCAGCCCACTTAATATTCGATACAGCCCGACCGGGCCGGCACGGATCCCAAATAACCGCTAAATACACCACACGCCGTCCTCACGTGGTCAACAACCCCCTATGGAGAACCTGCCCAGAGGGCGAATCGAGGTTGCGTCGTGAATTGCGATGCAACTAGTGCGGAATATGCCCGACAGCCAGCAGAAGGGTCGTGCGGTACCGGCAATGCGGCAAATTCCCGACAGCCAGCGGAGGGATCGTGCGGCATCGGTGACTAAATATCGCCACACGCAGCAGGTTGATATTCCTGGTCATTTGATGGTGTAATCCATCCTGTGCCCGATGATTCACAGTGCATTGAACACAAGCCGCCGCCAAACAGGAACACAGTTGGACCGGCCGGCTGCTTCCGCGCCAGCCCGGTGCAGTTTGTTCAACACTGGAAGCGAATTAATGCCTCGCAATGTTACGAATATTGAGCTCATTCGAGAGTCAACGAGATATACTGACACCAGAAAAGCGATACAAACATCCGGCATCCAGAATTTGCATAGTACCCCAGGTGCACACTGCGTAGATGACTTGTATGGAGGTAATCCACGATGAACGTGTGGCTATTACAATCCTGTGTAAATATGATAAAACAACAGGGCAAAATAGGTGAAAATCACAGAATAGGTACAACGATGATCACATGTCATAATAAAATGCAACAGGGCGAGCAGTAGATCAGTTCGGCTCGGACGGCGCGTCAGACAGGTGCCACCGTAAGTGGCTACCGAAGATCGGCACGGGAAGCCGCAGCAGCTAGGGTGGTAATTTGTACAGCGGCGGTGCTCTGCAGCCAAATCGTCTCCTCGCCAACTCAGTGCGGAACCGAGGACATACAGGTGATGGCTCTGAGGACATACAGGTTTGGTCGCGAGTCTCCGCCACCGTGGAGACTCGCAGCACATGTGATACGCTGACCATGTTCAACTCGGGAGCCAAAAATCGAAGCACAAAAAAACACAAACTTCCTGCTAAACGAGGCCAATCTAGTCGTATGACTACCGTCCGGCTACACGCCCACCCACAGCCAGCCCACACTGGGAGACAGGCTGACATGGTAGACAGGTAAGATGTGGTGGCCGGGGGCACATCAATGGCCCACACTGGAGGCAAAATACAGCAGGGCGAGTAGTAAATCAGACATGACAGACGAACACGGTACGGTGGCCGGGGCCACATCACTGGCCCGCACTGGGGAGACAGCCCGACAGAGTAGACAGAGGCGGTGCGGTGGCCGGGCCCACATCGCTGGCCCGCACTGGGGAGACAGCCCGGTAGAGTAGACAGGGGGGCGGGGCCGGGCCCACATCGCTGGCCCGCACTGGGGAGACAGCCCGACAGAGTAGACAGGGGTGGACCCAGTGATGGTGGCCGGACCCACATCACTGGGCCGCGCTGGGGAGACAGCCCGACAGAGTAGACAGAGGCGGTACGGTGGCCGGGCCACATCTCCGGCTCGCTCCGCCATCACCACGGCTGGCTGAAGCCCTGTCAGAGGCCGAGACCAGTGGCCGATAATATGCGGAGCTCGATATGTCGTCACCCTGCTACCATCTGGCTACCATCTGCAGATCATCCACGGCCAACAGGCACGCGGGAACCGGCCGACCCGCGTCTACCGAACGCGCCACAATAGCTGGCGTCCGGCCCCCGTCTGCAGTGATGTCTACCCCGGGCCGACCTGTGCCTACTCAACGTCTGCAACAGCAGGCTCCTGTGCCCATTGGCACTGCCTATCCTGGTCAGACCTGTGTCTCCTGAACGCTACAACAGCAGGCCCCTATTACACCGTCTATCCCGGGCCGACCTGTGTCTACTGAAAGCTACAGCAACAGATTCAACAACAGGCTTCTAGTCACCGTCTAGGAAAGGAAAGTAACTCGATGGTGGAGCATAGATGGATAGGACAGACGACTAACCCACACAGCTTGCAGCCTAAAGTGAATAATTTCAGGTTAGAAATTAACCTCCCTGTAAAAACATCCGTATGTACTCAATATATTCCTGGCTGGTACAAGAGAAAACTTGAGGAAACGAGATAATATCACGGGAATAGCTCACTTAGAAGCAGTGGCAAGTTTCAATCGTTCTGCTACTCGTAGGCCTTAAACGCACGACCGGTCGCTGATGGCTGCGGCTGGCCAATCGCGCAAGTCATGCAGCAGCAATGCTATCACCACCCACACACCCACAGCTTCCCACCCATGGTCACAGTTTTCGTCGACTCATTGGCCGCCAATGGGCACAGCGGAGCATTACCTAAGCATTGTTGCGGCGCGCCTGACAGGCCAGCGACCGTGGACGGCGCGGCTCCGGTGGCCGGGGGGGGGGCGACTCCCACGCGCCAACCCACCCACTCTCAAACACACAGCCGGCCCGGCCCGGCCCGGCTCGCAGAGCCACGTTCGCTCTCGGCCACCCCACACCTGCCCTGTCAGGCGCACCGCCGCACCGGCCCGGGCCCACCCCGCACCACCACTTTCGCTCTGAACCCCCACCCCCGCGATATCTACCCATCATACCTACCCTCCCAGAACGCACGCGGGTATCGCTGCCCGGGCACACAGACAGCACGGTTGAGCTGAACCGACCGCTGCCACCGCTCCGACCTTGTCACTGACTGCGCCGAAAATCACCCGCCGAACACGGACAGCGCGGTAGCTCCGCAGCCGAGCTGGTCCGGGCCGGTGCGTGGCCCGTGGACGGCTCCGTCGCCGATTTGCGACAGGTGTCGTCAGCCTGCCGCTGGCACAGCCATTGCCGGCTGGGGGGGGGGGGGCAATGTCGCGAGGCTGAGACGCGGCCACATCAGTGCCCGGTAAACATGATTAGCGATCGTCGGCAAAAAGAGCGGCGCGCCAACGACGGTGGTTCGGCGGGGAATTATGGCGCGTCAGACGCCCGCTGCTCTGGCTGATATCTCCCGCCGGCGACCGGCTGCTGGCAGACTGACAACAAAACTGACGCCGGCGGCGGTGGCGAGTCCAGCCACCACTCCAGCCAACAGCAGAGTGGGAGGACAGTGAAGTCCGGTCCGTCACCAGCACCCTCACCTGGGTAGTTCTCACAGAGGACCTCGACCGGTGTAGCGCGCTTGGTGTCGCCGATCTTCTGGTAACGTTCCTTGAGGGTCTCGGCCTGCAGTCCCTGCCATGGTAGGCTGCCCCGCAGGAAGTACATGAACATGTGACCTAACGCCTCCAGGTCGTCTCTCCGACTTTGTTCTGTAACACAGGTCGGGGTGCAGATCAGGGCACAGCGCACAGGCTACGACACATACATCAGGCGAGGGTCAGAGTACACAACACTGCACGAGGCGGGACATACGTCGCGGCATGCTGAGATACAGTTTATGGCACATCAGGACACAGGCAGAATGTATATCAGGATATAGGCACCATGACGTATCACGTACGTCAGGTGCGGGTCAGGATCAGCGTTGGAAATATCCGGCTGTTTTGGACGCCCTCTCCGGAGGTGGCGAGTGGGTGCATATGCCCTTCTTTCACGTTGCTGGCAAGGTCGACCGAACGACCTTGACCACTCACGTGAGCGTACAGGCCGGCTAGATGACAGCGTGGAAGGACAGACTATGAGACTACCTTTGTTCTCCAGAGTGTACGTCCAGGAGTGCCCAGCCTTTCCGCCCCTGGTCAGAATACGGGTCAGGCTACAGGCCAGGGTGCAGGCAATCACAATGGCACATGGCGAGACGGCGGTCAGGACACGCCCCCCCCCCCCGGCGTGCTCCGGTCCCTTCATGTTCACACACGACCTCCACGCTGTAGCCGACATCAGCCGAGGTTCGAGCCTGGGAAGACGTTCGGTGCCAGGCACTACGCCGAACTCGTTGAGCGGCAACTGTGGTGGACGCCAAACACAACGGTGCACAGCGTCCGGTGGTCACGGTGCGCAGTCTCCGGTGTCAGGCCCAGTGTCAGGTCCAGTGTCAGCCCCAGTGTCAGGCCCCAGTGTCAGGCCCAGTGTCAGGCCCAGTGCCAGGCCCAGTGTCAGGCCCAGTGCCAGGCCCAGTGCCAGGCCCAGTGTCAGGCCCAGTGTCAGGCCCAGTGTCAGGCCCAGTGTCAGGCCCAGTGCCAGGCCCAGTGTCAGGCCCAGTGTCAGGCCCAGTGTCAGGCCCAGTGTCAGGCCCAGTGTCAGGCCCAGTGTCAGGCCCAGTGCCAGGCCCAGTGTCAGGCCCAGTGTCAGGCCCAGTGGCAGGTCCAGTGTCAGGCCCAGTGTCAGGCCCAGTGCCAGGTCCAGTGCCAGGTCCAGTGCCAGGTCCAATGTCAGCCAGACCCAATGTCAGGTCCAGTGTGAGATTCAGGTTCTGTGTCAGATTCTGTGCCAGACCCAGTGTCAGGTCTGGTGTCAGGCTCAGGTTCTGTATCAGACCCAGTGTCAGACCCAGTACTAGATCCATTGTCAGGTTCATTGTTAGATCCAATGCATTGGCCGGCCAGACCGGACAGTGAGTCACCGCCCAGTCTGCCCCGAGTGCAGGTGGGCGGCCGGTGTACCGGTATGGCAGCAGACCAGACTGGGCAGTGAGTCACCGCCCAGTCTGCCCCGAGTGCAGGTGGGCGGCCGCGGTGTACCTGTATGGCGGCGCCGGTGTGCCGGTATGGCAGCAGACCAGACTGGGCAGTGAGTCTGCCCCGAGTGCAGGTGGGCGGCCGCGGTGTACCTGTATGGCGGCGCCGGTGTGCCGGTATGGCAGCAGACCAGACTGGACAGTGAGTCATCGCCCAGTCTGCCCCGAGTGCAGGTGGGCGGCCGCGGTGTACCGGTATGGCGGCCGCGGTGTACCTGTATGGCGGCGCCGGTGTGTCGGTATGGCAGCAGACCAGACTGGGCAGTGAGTCATCGCCCAGTCTGCCCCGAGTGCAGGTGGGCGGCCCTGTGTACCTGTATGGCGACGCCGGTGTGCCGGTATGGCAGCTGACCAGACTGGGCATGAGTCTGCCCGTGCGGGTGGGGGCGGTGGTATGGCGGCGCCGGTGTCTCGGTATGGCAGCAGACCAGACTGGGCAGTGAGTCATCGCCCAGTCTGCCCCAGTGCAGGTGGGCGGCCCTGTATACCTGTAGGGCGACGCCGGTGTGCGGGGGGGGGGGGGGAAAAAAACGTTTGCCCCGAGTGCAGGTGGGCGGCCGCGGTGTACCTGTATGGCGGCGCCGGTGTGCCGGTATGGCAGCAGACCAGACTGGGCAGTGAGTCACCGCCCAGTCTGCCCCGAGTGCAGGTGGGCGGCCCCGGTGTAACGGTATGGCGGCAGTCGGCCAAAACGACCGAGCCAGCGAACCGTGTTCCACGTCACCGGCACAATTGTTCCAACACGTGAAGGAGTATTGGCCTCCGCTACGCATTCCACCATTTAAGAGTCGCCAATGGATCACGCCCGTTAGTCATGGGCGCCGACGCTGCTTCATAAAAGCCAGGTCTCGAACGCGCCATGTCCCCCGGCTCGCAATTGAGGGTCGCAACACAATGTGCCAGTAGCCTTGCCTCCATGGCAGGTTTGAATTGGGATTTGATTTCCACAATGAGTCGAATCCGGATTACAAAGAGCGCTTCCACGACCATTCGCGAGGAAACCAGGGTTACATATAGGATTTCCGAATCCGGATTTGGTGGGAAATCCCGGATTTGCTGACAGTTGCGGCGCACGTGCGACATTTCCCTTCACTACCCAAAAACGTGTGCCACATCGGCGTGGGCCGCGTCGTTGCATGGGAGACTCGAAGAGGGCTAGCTGTTATTTGAAGATGTAGTATATTATATTGCATTACATTATATTATATTATATATTATATTAAACATTATATTATAAACCCGGTCACCCTACACCAAAAAACCTTCCGAAATCGACGCCAGCGCTGACGACAGGGGAAGCAGGAAAGGGACGCGAAGTGAGTGATACCATATGCTTCCAACGCCTGGGAAATCCGGATTTCCTCAGGAAATCGTCTTTCCAAGCCGGATTCGGAAATCCAATCCAGTAAGCTGACGAAGGCGTTTCCATGACTTCGGAAATCCGGGTTGGTAAGGAGATCTGGATTTGCTACTGTCATAGAAACGGGGCTAATGCGACGACGCATGGAGGGAACATTCCCGGAAGCTTCCACGGCTCTGAATCAATGGATCCAATGGATCGATGGACAGCTTAATCCCACAAGCATCAATATTTGCATGGCTCATCATAAGGATGCATTGACCGAGCCAGCCGGGCGGCCAAAGGTTGGAAAATTGGTGGTCAGTGGCTACGTCCACCCTCCCCTCCATGCCATGCCGACAGTTCATTTCAGTTCACCTCAATTTCGTGATGGCCTTCAGAGAAGCGTTTCTACAGCTGAACCAGCAGAAAGGACCCCACCGGCATACGTTACTGCAGAGCGGCGTGCGCTACTTCATTAGGCTCTCCCTCCTCACCACCGCTACCCACACAGCTCTCTCTGCTGACCACCACCCCACACAGCTCCCCCTGCTAACTCCCACCCCACACAGCTCTCCCTGGTGATCACCACCCCCACACAGCTCTCCCTGCTGACCACCACCCCGCACAGCTCTCCCTGCTGAGCCCCTGCCCACCCGCACACACAGCTCTCCCTGCTGATCACCACCCCACACAGCTCTCCCTGCTGACCACCACCCCACACAGCTCTCCCTGCTGACCACCACACCACACAGCTCTCCCTGCTGACCACCACATCACACAGCTCTCCCTGCTGACCACCACCACACACAGCTCTCCCTGCTGACCACCACCCCACACAGCTCTCCCTGCTGACCACCACCCCGCACAGCTCTCCCTGCTGAGCCCCTGCCCACCCGCACAACAGCCTGCTACCACCACACAGTCCTGCTGACCACCACATCACACAGCTCTCCCTGCTGAGCCCCTTCCCCAACCCGCACACACAGCTCTCCCTGCTGACCACCACCCCTCACGGCTCTATGGCGCAAGTTGTCGATATAGTCCATTTGCGCTTCCGCGCAAATGGAAGCTGCTGGTCAACAACACTAGCCACCGTCACCCCACCAGAGGGTTTTTCCAGCTGACCACGCACATGTTTCAAGAAAATATAATATCTGTATTCAATTATTCAAATATTTTCCTCTTCACATCCAGGATTAAAAAGCACAAATCCAACCCTTCCAACACTGCAGCATGGCTCTCCCTTCTGACCACCGCCACCCCAACAGAGGTCTGCTGGGGCGCCCGTGATACGTCAGTCCAGAGGCATCGCCGCTGCCGCCCAACACCAGCTGGAAGCGTTCCAAGGCAATCTGAAGTGCACGATACGATGGTGATTAGCGGCGGCCCATCAGCGGGCAGCTCCCCTTCGATGACCGGCCAGACGCGGCCATCCGGTCAGCCAGCCGGCCAGCCGGCGCCGGACACCACCCCAAATAGACGGCCGCACGAGCTGTCAGCGCGCCTGCCTCGGCCTCCTTACCAGCCCCGGACGCACTCGGTCAGTGTGCCGGAACCGTCGGACACTAGACCGGCACGTGCGACACGCGGGTACACCACGTGGGTGTGACATCTCATGAGCAAGTGCTGAAAGCTTAGCTTCCGACTTTCTCATGCTTGTCACTCGAGCCAGTGACAAAGATAGCGCGGTGGTCCTGCTGTAGTTTCAGGCGAGGTGCCCTACGATGTCGCCGTGCAGGTGGCGAAATAATTTCACCGACATCATCGAGTAATTCGTCCGGGAGGCAACAGCTCGATGACCAACTATCGACGGGGGAGTATCGGCGGTGGAGCATCAAACAGCTCTCCGCAGCGGGGTATCAACAACTCTCGACGGCAAAGTATCAGTGGCGGGGTATCAACAACTCTCGACGGCAGGGTATCAGCGGCGGGTATCAATAACTCACGGCGGCGAAGTATCGCGCCGTCTACGCTCACGATATGGCACCCAGGACAGAGATATGATAGTATCGAGCAGACCACACGCGACACGACATCATCGGGCACGCCACGAGCCGCAGCGACACAGCCGGATATCTGGCGACAGCCGTACTGTCGCCAGAGCGGCGACATTCGGACACAGACATACCAGACCAGCAAATGTCCTGGCGCGCTACACACACACACAGACCGCCGCCTGACTAATGGCTCTTGTACAGTATGCATTAGCCCCCAGAGCATATGTCTTGTGTCCAAGGAGTGCCAGTTGAGCGGCGTACTTTTAACAAGAGTGTACCGTGCCGCCAATGCTCTGACATCGCCGCCACCACACAACGTGCCCGATTTGACCGGACCAGTTACCAGCTGACTTTCTTAGGCGGGGCCGGATGCTGCCATTCAGACAGCGTCCTTGTGCGGTGGGCGGAGACGAAAGGCCCGTGCCTTAACCCGCACACGTCCGGGGGGGCAGATATCTGCCCACCTCCGGTTTTTCCTCATTTGCCGCCAAACTAATAGGGTTAGCAAGGCCAAACCCCGCATAGCTGTTCATTGGTCTTTTCCGCATATACTCATACATTTTTAATCCTGGATCATCTCACGTCAGGTCACCAGGTCAGGCGAAGTGACCCAACTACACTCGGAGTTCTAGGTGGCATAACTTCCACAATAATTTAGCGATTGATTCATAATCATGATCTCATCAGGGACCATAATATGTATATCGAGCTTTTTCGTAGCATTGACCTTAGGTCAGGTCGCTGCCATGGCTTCCCCATTATAGGGCTATGGTAAAATATACAAATGTTTCATAGTTACATATTTGCGCTCTGAATGCTCTCACAACGGTTGTGGCATGTAGATGGAAGCTATGCTCAATGTTACCGCTGACATTTTTGCTCAGTGGCCTCATCAAGGTCTCTGAGATCACTACACATTTATGCGCATTACATCGCACTGCATCGAGCTAGAAGGCTGAAATTACCGTCATTGTGCTTGTATCGTCAAGACGTGTCGATTGATACCTTACATGACCTCCATAGGCCTTGACCTGAGGTCATGATTTTATGACCTTGACGTGACTTTCGGTTGACCTGACCTTAAATTACACCGCCTATTCTCGGTAGTGCATTTCAAGGACTGTCGAATAGCGTTCGCCATTTGTTTCTATTTGTTACAGGTCCTGAGACATGTGTCAATATCTGAGTCCCACCTGATCTGGTCGAATTTGACCTATGATGGCCCAGTGACCTGAATGTTGACATGAGCGAAAAATGACCGAAACACTTTCGATAGAGCCCGTCACCAGCTATCCAACGCCGTTTTCCGTTTGTCGCTAGCTAGCATAGTTCCAGAGATCTTAGGGGGCAGACATCTGCCCCCCCGGACATGTGAAGTTGGCGCGGACCGCCGGACGTGCGAGTGTTAACAATCACACACGAGAGGTCAAAATACACTATTTCGAAATGTTCCGGTTCTAGATGGCGTAATGCATCAGCCTATGTCCGCACACGGCACCGCCAGCACGATGTAACGTGTCGGCCCATGTCCGGTCATGTCTCTATCAGGACGACGGTAATGGGCCTGCCTACGTCCGGAGATGTCACCATTAGCTCTGTGACAAGTTGCACCCCATGTACTGACACACGGCGGCCAACAGCCGTCAGTGTTGTGGCATGTCATATCCCATGTGCGGACACACGGCGGCCAACAGCCACCAGTGTTGCGAAATGTCATATCCCATGTGCGGACACACGGCGGCCAACAGCCACCAGTGTTGCGACATGTCATATCCCATGTGCGGACACACGGCGGCCAAAAGCCGTCAGTGTTGTGACATGTCATATCCCATGTGAGGACACACGGCGGCCAACACCACCAGTGTTGCGACATGTCATATCCCATGTGCGGACACACGGCGACCAACAGCCACCAGTGTTGCGACATGTCGTACCCCATGTACTGACACACGGCGGCCAAAAGCCGTCAGTGTTGTGACATGTCATATCCCATGTGAGGACACACGGCGGCCAACACCACCAGTGTTGCGACATGTCATATTCCATGTGCGGACACATGGCGGCCAAAAGCCGTCAGTGTTGTAGCATATCATATCCCATGTGAGGACACACGACGGCCCGTCACACGTGGGCCGCCGGCCCGACACTGGCCCACAGTGACACACACGTCATGCCACCCACCCTCCACAGCCGGCGACGGGAGACGCCTCACAGCACAGCCAGCAGAACTGCGCCGCACCGGACCACCACAACAACGATCACCGGACCAACACCTGGCCATAACCGGAACATCACCGGACCAACACCTGGCCATAACCGGGACATCACCGGACCAACACCTGGCCATAACCGGAACATCACCGGACCAACACCTGGCCATAACCGGAACATCACCGGACCAACACCTGGCCATAACCGGAACATCACCGGACCAACACCTGGCCATAACCGGAACATCACCGGACCAACACCTGGCCATAACCGGGACATCACAGGACCATAACCGAATTATAACCGAATATCATGCTGACATTCACTGGACCATAACCGGACCACCGCAGGACTATAACCGGGCCATACCCGGGCCATCAAAGGACCGTAACCGAATCATAACAGGACCACCACAGTACTATAACTGAACCTTCACCGGACCACCACAAGACCACAACCGGATCACAACCGGATCATCACCTAACCATAACCAGACCATCACCACACCATCACCGGATCATCGTCTGAGCTTTTGAATCCATCAGTCATCTCGATTGGACAGTATAATAGTTATCGGACAGAATATCGCTAAGGGAAGCCACCTGGGCAAACCCAAAATGACGTCTACGTCCGTCAGCATAACAAGGGCAGATATTAAGACAGGACGAAGTGTCAGTTGTGCATATCTGGAGTACTGCGGTTTGTCGTCACCGCATAGTGTATACCCTTGTTTATGTGTATTGTGTGGCTGTCGACGCACTTTACGCACGATCACGGCTAATGGCGCCGCCCACACTGCTTCGCCGGTGGGCCGCAGGATTGGGAACTTTCCCAAGTGGTGCAAGTGCTGAACCTGAGACCTTTGGCACTGAGACATCAACACCTTAACCACTCGACCATCCCCGCCCCGCATAGTATACAGTGAGTGGAATAAGTGTGCTATTTGCGAAGGTGGCACAGTGTCACTTCTTGAATAACCTTACGGCAGGATGAACTCCATGGACCAAGACGTTGCTTAATGGGGCTCAGCGTGCTCGTGGGCGTCGTATCCCACACTGCCTGCCACTTGTCTAGGATGAAAGTAGACACTTCTCGGTAATGGTCCGTGGTGCAGTGGTGACGATTGAGTACACCAGGCATGCGTTGCTCGCTTCGCCGCAGCATCCGCCAACTCGTTCCCAGAAATCCCACATGGCTAGTGCGCCAACACAGTGGTGGTGGTGTATTGGAGTTTTGGGGCGCGTCGACATCTAGGGTCATTTTGCGCCCATTGCGCCAACACAGAATCATCCGTCGTGTCCAAGGCGTTGTATATCGGCAAGACGACTCAAAATAGTCCGCACAAAGGGGTTTGGTGGATAAAATGCGTTCAGCGTCAAAAGCCGTCAGCGCTTAATAATCGGTGATTATAACGTGTCGATCATTTTCTGACACCCCGATATAACATATAACTTTCATAATAGCGACGTACACCGATGCGTACGTTGGGAGTGAAAACGAGCGGGAGGCAGAGCCACAAACGAGAGCATTGCCCACACCTCGGGTTTGTGTGGTGCTGATTGGCACTACACAGAACATACTTATGCAACTGTACACTACAGCTGCGAGTGTACAATTTTACATCTGACTGAAATCATGTGTCACAAACACTGGAAGCCATTATTTGCATCTGACACCTAGCCAAAAACGAAGTCGAGCATTGCGTCATTTACTCCTTTTCTAGATTTCATGGTAAAATTAGGTGTGCATGACCTCGCCTAGCCAAGCAGCAGAGCCCAATACCCAGAACAATGGCCAGTCACGTGACCAGTAAACGGCAGCGCAACAGTGGCGGTTTCCACGTCAATAGGCTGACCGGCGGATTTTGTCGTCACCATGGCGGCCTCAATGCACATGACCAAATAGAGTCGGGCCGGCCGGCCCTATCAGCTGAGCGGCGCAGTCGGAACGGTACCGTTGCAGGCGGGGCTGGGCATGGCGCACGGTACGGCGCGCGGCAGCTACCGGGAAAATGGTGCTGACCGCGGTACCAACTAGGCTTGTGACGTGTGGAGCCCGCCTGCTACCAGCCGTCGGTCACCAGGGCGTGTTGTCCTGGGCAGTGTGGACTGCCAGGTGGACATCAACATCACAACAGCAGACTGTGACCAGCCATCGGTCACCAGGGCGTGCTGTCCTGGGCAGCGTGGACTGCCAGGTGAACATCAACATCACAACAGTAGGCTGTGACCAGCCATCGGTCACCAGGGCGTGCTGTCCTGGGCAGTGTGGATTGCCAGGTGGACATCAACATCGCAACAGCAGGCTGTGACCAGCCATCAGTAATCAAGGCGTGTTTTCCCAGGCAGTGTGAACTACCAGGTGGACATGAACATCACAACAGCAGACTGCCCATAGCTCAACGACGGTGTGTTCATCACACCGGAGGGAAACGATCACTAAAAGCATTGAACATGACAACTTACAGGGCCTTAGATAAACATACACTACAAGAAACCCGAAAATACGCCACTCTATGGATGCGTCCCGACAATTGTCCCATTGGCGGCTTCAGCAATATGCAATCCTGGAATTCGCATTTGGACCGGCTTCGATAAGCATTGGGAAAATAACGCTAATATAAACGTTGTTTGGTCGGCTCTAAACGTGGCACCTGAAAGTGAAATAACTCGGCTGTATAACATGAGATGATCAATTATCCTTCTGCAAGATCAAAAAAGGATGCATGATTAACGATGGCAGATGTTTTCATGGGATAATCTGAGTCTGCACACCATCCCAAATATTTTGATAAATATCCGACAATTCTAGCGACGGGAATAATTTACGAGTGGTGTCGTGTGGGCATGAGTGGCTCAGGCCTGGGCCACGTCAACAACTTGGAAGCGCTCCAAGCGTTCCGGGCGGCAGTCGCAAAACGCCGCAAGCCGGCTGCAAATTACGTGCTGCAGCAAGGAAGCCGCAAGCACGCACAGCGCCGGGCGGAGTCGGCGGTCGCCGCGACACGCACCTGACGCCGGTATGACGTCACGCGAGCTGCCAGCTGCCAGACAGTATCGGGCGCGGGCACAGTCGCATCTCGCGCGCCGACAGGCACCCGTCCGTCTCGACGTGTGCCAAGCCAAGCGGCCGGCGCGGTCGGCGCGTGTCAGCTCCGTCACTGTCATAACGCTGGCGCCGCCTGCTGACTGTGGGACCGGCCCGGTCCAGACCGTCGGCCGAGACCGGAGCCACGGCTACAGAGCGACACCAGCAGATCTACCGACCCGAGCCACAGCCACAGCCATACAGCGGCACCCCCGGACCTAGACCACAGCCACAGCCATACAGCGGCACCTCCGGACCCGCTGACCTAGACCACAGCCATACAGCGGCACCTCCGGGCCCGCGGACCCAGACCACAGCCACAGCCATACAGCGGCACCTCCGGACCCGCTGACCTAGACCACAGCCATACAGCGGCACCTCCAGACCCGCTGACCTAGACCACAGCCATACAGCGGCACCTCCGGGCCCGCGGACCCAGACCACAGCCACAGCCATACAGCGGCACCCCCGGACCTAGACCACAGCCACAGCCATACAGCGGCACCTCCGGACCCGCTGACCTAGACCACAGCCATACAGCGGCACCTCCGGACCCGCTGACCCAGACCACAGCCATACAGCGGCACCTCCGGACCCGCTGACCTAGACCACAGCCATACAGCGGCACCTCCGGACCCGCTGACCTAGACCACAGCCATACAGCGGCACCTCCGGGCCCGCGGACCCAGACCACAGCCACAGCCATACAGCGGCACCTCCGGACCCGCTGACCCAGACCACAGCCACAGCCATACAGCGGCACCTCCGGGCCCGCGGACCCAGACCACAGCCACAGCCATACAGCGGCACCTCCGGACCCGCTGACCTAGACCACAGCCATACAGCGGCACCTCCGGACCCGCTGACCTAGACCACAGCCATACAGCGGCACCTCTGGACCCGCTTACCAAGACCACAGCCACATAGCGGCACCTCCGGACCCGCTGACCCAGACCACAGCCACAGCCGCACAGCGACACCTCCGGACCCGCGGACCCAGACCACAGCCACAGCCATACAGCGGCACCTCCGGACCCGCTGACCTAGACCACAGCCACATAGCGGCACCTCTGGACCCGCGGACCTAGACCACAGCCACAGCCATTCAGCGGCACCTCCGGACCCGCTGACCTAGACCACAGCCATACAGCGGCACCTCTGGACCCGCTTACCAAGACCACAGCCACATAGCGGCACCTCTGGACCCGCTTACCGAGACCACAGCCATATAGCGGCACCTCCGGACCCGCTGACCCAGACCACAGCCACAGCCGCACAGCGACACCTCCGAACCCGCTTACCAAAACCACAGCCACATAGCGGCACCTCTGGACCCGCTTACCAAGACCACAGCCACACAGCGGCACCTCCGGACCCGCTGACCTAGACCACAGCCATACAGCGGCACCCCCGGACCCGCTGACCCAGACCACAGCCACAGCCACACAGCGACACCTCCGGACCCGCTGACCCAGACCACATCCATACAGCGGCACCTCTGGACCCGCTTACCAAGACCACAGCCACATAGCGGCACCTCTTGACCCGCTGACCTAGACCACAGCCATTCAGCGGCACCTCCGGGCCCGCTGACCCAGACCACAGCCACAGCCACACAGCGACACCTCCGGACCCGCGGACCCAGACCACATCCATACAGCGGCACCTCTGGACCCGCTTACCAAGACCACAGCCACACAGCGGCACCTCCGGACCCGCTGACCTAGACCACAGCCACAGCCACACAGCGGCACCCCCGGACCTGCTGACCCAGACTACAGCCATGCAGTGGCACCTTCAGACCCGATGACCCAGACCACAGCCACAGCCATACAGCGGCACCTCTGGACCCACTGACCCAGACCACAGCCACAGCCACACAGCGGCACCTCCAGACCCACCGACCTCCTAGAACACAGTCGCAGCCACAGAGCCGGAACCGCCGGCTTACATCAGTCATACAACACTAACGGATTACATAATTTACACCAAAAACAGCCAAAAATAGATAATAAAGGACGACTTCGAGTTCTTTTACAAGCAGCTGAGTATGCCCAATAGCGCTGACACACTCTGACTAAGAATGGTAGTGGGGAGCGCAAATCCCAAACAGTTAGCGAGACTCAAATCCGAATCCGCATGATAGCGAAACGGGCCATCCACTAGACCATCGACTTCCATCAACCGGCTGATCAACCAAGACAGCTCCGGACCAACTGAGCTACGGATCTCGACCAATTGAGCTACAGTTTTAGACCACCCGAGCTACATCCCAGGACCAACCAAACCGCAGACCAGATGAGCTACGGCTCCGGCCACAGTTCTGGAAAAACCGAGCGACAGTTTCGGCTGGCCATGGATTACTCGAGCGGCAGCCCCAGGCTCCACCAGTCAGAGCTGGGCTTGATACGGACTGCCGGAGGCCATGTGCCAGTCATGCGTAGCACGCCAAATGGCGGGGTCACGGCGTGTGGCGAGGAACGCGGCACGTGTTGAGTGTCATGGCGTATGGTGAGGGACACACGAAGTGAGGGCCACGTGGTGAGGGTCACGTGGTGAGGGTCATGACGCGTGGCGGGGGTCACGGCGTGTGGTGAGGAGCACGACAAGTGGTGAGAGCTATGGCACATAGTAGGGACCACGGCGCGCGGTGAGGGACGGTGCGTGGTGAATGACAAACGTCAAGCCGCGTTGCACTCATTACCGCGATTGCTTGCTGCTGAGTGCTGAACATCAGGTCTTCCGGTTCACACACTGAACAATATATGAGTTGGATAATACAGGCCCTCACCAAACGGCCACGTGTCCCTATCAGACTAGTGCGGGGGGGTGGGGGGGGGGGGGTGCGGTTGCGGTGGTGACGGTGGTACGGTGGTGACGGTGGTGGCGGTGGTGACGGTGGTGGCGGTGGTGGGGGGGGGGGGGGGGGGGGGGGGGGGGGGGGGGGGGGGGGGGGGGGGGGGGGGGGGGGGGGGGGGGGGGGGGGGGGGGGGGGGGGGGGGGGGGGGGGTGGCGGGGGGGGGGGGGGGGGGGGGGGGGGGGGGGGGGGTGGTTGTGGTTGTGGGGGTGGTGGGGGTGGGGGTGGGGGTGGTGGGGGGGGTGGGGGGGGTGGTGGTGGGGGGGGGGGTGGGGGGGGTGTTGTTGTTGTTGTGGTGGGGGGGGTGGGGGGGGTGGTGGTTGGTGGGGGGGGGGGTAGAGGTGGTGACGGTGACGGCGGTGGGGCAGTGGCGGGTGGCGGCGTGGCGGCGGTGACGGTGGTGACGGTGGTGACGGTGGTGACGGTGGTGACGGTGGTGGCGGCAGTGGCGGCGGTGGCGGCGGTGGCGGCAGTGGCGGTGGTGGCGGTGGCGGTGGTGGCGGCAGTGGCGGCAGTGGCGGCGGTGGCGGCGGTGGCTGCGGTGGCTGTGGCGGCGGTGGGTGGCGGCGGTGGCTGTGGTGGCGGCGGTGGCGGCGTGGCGGCGTGGCGGTGTGGCTGTGTGGCGTGTGGCGGCAGTGGCGGCAGTGGGGCGTGGCGGCGGTGGCTGGTGCTGTGCGTATGCGCGGCGTGGCGGCGTGGCGGCGTGACGGTGTGACGGTGTGACGGTGTGACGGTGGTGACGGTGGTGACGGTGTACGTGTACGGGGTGGCGGCGTGGCGGCGTGGGCTAGTGGTACGGTGGTGACGGTGGTGACGGTGTGACGGTGGTGCGGAGTGGCGGCGTGGTGTGTGGGTGTACGTGTGGCAGGGCGTGGGGCTGTGTGGCTGTGGTGGGGGGTGGTGGCAGTGGTGGCAGTGGTGGCGGTGGCTGCGGTTGCGGTGGTGACGGTGGTGACGGTGGTGACGGTGGTGGCGGCAGGTGTGGCTGTGGTGGCGGGTGGCGGCAGTGGCGGCAGTGGCGGCGGTGG
Source organism: Imbricaverruca yamaguchii (assembly GCA_034440575.1). NCBI lineage: Eukaryota > Metazoa > Arthropoda > Thecostraca > Neoverrucidae > Imbricaverruca > Imbricaverruca yamaguchii. Next base: position 1,006,531 of record JAOTOL010001628.1, read on the forward strand.
CTGTGGTGGCGGTGGTGGCTGTGGCGGCGGTGGCGGCGTGGCGGTGGTGGCGGGGTGGTGGCTGTGGGCGGTGGTGACGGTGGTGACGGTGGTGGCGGTGGTGGCGGCGGTGGCGGCGGTGGCGGCAGTGGCGGTGGTGGCGGCGGTGGCGGCAGTGGCGGCAGTGGCTGTGGGGGGGGGGGTGTGGGGGGGGGGGGGCGGCAGTGGCGGCAGTGGCGGCAGTGGCGGCAGTGGCGGCGTGGCGGTGGTGGGGTGCTTGGGGTGGGTGTGTGGCTGGGCGCGGGTGGCGGTGGTGTGCGGCGTGGTGGCGGTGTGGCGTGTGGCTGTGGTGGCGGTGGGGTGGGGTGGCTGGCGGCGTGTGCGGGTGGCTGTGTACGTACGGCGGTGGCGGCGGTGGCGGCAGTGGCGGCAGTGGCGGCGGTGACGGTGGTGACGGTGGTGACGGTGGTGACGGTGGTGACGGTGGTGGCGGCAGTGGCGGCGGTGGCTGTGGTGGCGGTGGTGGCTGTGGTGGCGGTGGTGGCGGCAGTGGCGGTGGTGGCGGTTGCGGTGGCGGCGGTGGCGGCGGTGGCGGCGGTGGCGGCGGTGGCGGCGGTGGCTGCGGTGGCTGTGGCGGCGGTGGCTGTGGTGGCGGCGGTGGCGGCAGTGGCGGCAGTGGCGGTGGTGGCTGTGGTGGCGGCAGTGGCGGCAGTGGCGGCAGTGGCGGCGGTGGCTGTGGTGGCGGTGATGGCTGTGGCGGCAGTGGCGGCAGTGGCGGCGGTGACGGTGGTGACGGTGGTGACGGTGGTGACGGTGGTGACGGTGGTGACGGTGGTGGCGGCAGTGGCGGCGTGGCGGCGGTGACGGTGGTGACGGTGGTGACGGTGGTGACGGTGGTGGCGGCAGTGGCGGCGGTGGCTGTGGTGGCGGTGGTGACGGCAGTGGCGGTGGTGGCTGTGGTGGCTGTGGTGGCGGCAGTGGCGGCAGTGGCGGCAGTGGTGGCGGTGGCTGCGGTTGCGGTGGTGACGGTGGTGACGGTGGTGACGGTGGTGGCGGCGTGGCGGTGGTGGCTTTGGCGCGGGGGCGTGGCGGCGTGGCGGCGGTGGCTGTGGTGGCGGTGATGGCGTGGCGGCGGTGGCGGCGTGGCGGTGGTGGCGGGGGGGCTGTGGCGGCGGTGGTGGCGGTGTTGGTGACGGCGGTGGCGGCGGTGGCGGCAGTGGCGGCAGTGGCGGCGGTGGCTGTGGTGGCGGTGTGGCTGTGGCGGTGGTGGCGGCAGTGGCGGCAGTGGCTGGGCGGCAGTGGCGGCGGTGGCGGCGGTGACGTGTGCGGTGGTGGGGTGACGGCGTGGGCGTTCGGGGGGCGGGGTGGCGGCAGTGGCGGCAGTGGCGGCGGTGGCGGCGGTGGCTGTGGCAGCAGTGGCGGCAGTGGCGGCGGTGCCGGCGGTGGCTGTGGTGGCGGTGGTGGCGGTTGTGGCGCTGACGGCCCCGACAGACCGCCACAGCCGCCGCCGCCGCCGCCGCCGCCACCGGGCAGGTCGCGGCACAGCTCGGCGGCGCCCGACTGGCTCCCCGGCCGGTCGATAAAGTCGCGCCACACACCGGCCGGCCAGGTGGCGTCTCCGTGATGGCCCCACACAGCCGCCGTCGGCTGACAGGTCGTGACGCACACGCCGGCTGGTGTCGGCCGGCGACGCCGCGCAGACCACCCAGCCAGAGCGGCCCACGCCCGCTGACCCGTGACCCGCCCATGACCCGACCGTCTCGGCACGCCGGCAGCACCCACCTTTGCCCAGGTGCGTGTTGATGCTCATGTAGCGCGCCGTGCCCGTCAGACTCTTGTTCTCCCGGTAGGGGATGTGCCGGTTCGTCTCTGGATCGATGTACTCCTTGGCTAGGCCAAAGTCTGCCGGCAGCGGCACGTCAGAGGGCCGGTCACGAGTGACTTCAGTGGCCACAGGCGGCTGCTGTGACGTGTCAGGCGGCGCGTCACATGTGACGGCGACGGCTCGCGGCCACTCAGCACAGCAGCTTCAGAGCACTGGCACAGCTTAGTCAAGACCGGCCATCTCGGTCCAATATATAACCCCCCGTCCCCCCACAACCTACACACAAATCTCCCGACATGCCACACACACCGACCCGATAGCAGCTCTAACGGCACGACGCTAACGACAGCGCCCATATCTCACTGACGATAGCACAGACACCCCGCGGCGAACAATTCCCGTATTTGACTGACGGAAAAGTCTGGTATCGCACTGGCGACAATAGTGATATTTCACTGACGACAGCACTGGCAACGACATCACACCGACAGGAGCTCTGACGATCATCAGCAGCCGTTGTGACACGTCCCACCCCTTCTGCAGTCCCGACATCTCACCCCCACAGCCGTTACACTTCACTCAAATGACTGAGCGCAACACGCTGCGTACGTGCGTAGTTGGAATCTTCGGGTGCGTCAGCTGCTTCGGCTACAAGCCAAGTGAAAAGCACTCGCTCCCACCCATTATGAACGATTTGTGGTGAATCGACTCAATGTTCAACTCCATTCGTTCTCGTATCTCCATTCGTTCAACTCCGTTCGTAGCGGACTGAATTCATTCGCCAAAATGAATGAAATTGGATCACTTGATTGGCACGAATCAATTCATCCAAGACCCGTTTTTTTATGCCCAACTTAGCTCTTTTAATCCAATTCTCTCCAGCCACTTTGATTGTTTCGCTAGTACTTCAGGTAGGTAGTCACAACAACTGTGAGATGAATGATGAATCATGAAACCAAACGTGGCAAATGTCCAGAACCGGTGGGTAATTAAGCAGACGATAATTTTCTGTGTTAAAATTCAAATTTGCAGGGCTCCTGTGGTCAAAGGCTTCAAAGGCTATCTATCGTCTTCTTACGGCGACATTGGGCTTACATGGCAGCATCATAGCCAGGGTAGGGAAAAGACATTGTGTCTGAGTTTGTGTCAGCAAGAATCTCTAGCCATCTCTAGAAAAATTATAGCCATCTCTGTAAAAATATCACCCATTTCCTTTCTGGAAGGTTGAATGGTGCTCTATGACAATGGCTGTAGACTTAGTGCTTGTTGATAAAACACACACAAAACTTGTTGATAATTTGACATGACATGACATGACAAAATATAATTTGTCATGTCACAGAGAAAAAGAAAATTATCCTGTCGGAATTGGACGGACCAAAATTTCCACATCCGAGATCTCAAAATATATTTTCAACCCGAATCACACCGGCAAACGAAGAAGGTAGTGAAACCTTACCGAACATAATACGCATCCAGAATGAGATCTGACAACGCTCACAATGCCAAACCTGGTGTCAGTTCTGCTGGTGTGAAAGCACATTACCTGTGTACTGCGTAAGCAACTGAACTATTTTACGGTTGTCGCCAGCAATGTTGTGTTTGACTCGTGTAATTTCACAGGTGGTGTGCATTCCCTTTACGGGCCCATTAGCATTGACTATAAAGGAAAAAGGAAAGGAAAAAATACGTCTACCTGCATTTTTAACTTTTTTAATATGACATACAAAAGCCAATTAAAACAACACATTTAAGCTATTACCATCTTTGCGTTTCATAGTAAACAATATCATAAACGAAAAGAAAACACCATTCATGAAGTATGAACACAGCTCTGATCCAACGAAATCCTTCACCATTCTTCGTCTCACATGTGAAGAGTCATAAAGTAACCAAGGCCATAAAACATGAGGTAAATTTTGTGTCATATGACGTCACTGGTATAATCTGGCCCCGGCCACCGCAGTAGACAAGTTCAAAGCGGATCGAGTGTTGATCCAACTAAGATAAAATCAGTTGCATGTACACTAATGTATTAAGTGCTTAATGTCATGTCATGACGTTAAGTACTACCGTTGCGCTAAGTATATACTACATCAATAATGTAATGTAATAAGCAATATAATAATACAATATGTGCACCTCCAGGATAAATTGACTTACTTGAATCGATTTACGAGTCGAATAAAATATAATCATGGGATTAAACAATAATTGCTTGTGAATCAATTCAATAACTATGCACACTAAATTGAATCATATATTCAATCGCACACCACTGAATGGACTAAAACAACAGCATTTGAATCGTAAACAAGTCTGGCATCACCATCACACAAACCGAACACAGTATCCGTACAACAATGACGCACCCACCCCAAGACCCCAACAATGAGCCAACACCACAACAAGCCCAACAATGAGCCCACACAAGCCGAGCAGTTGCGCTCCACTGCAGCAGGCACAGTCTTACGCTGTGCAGGGCAACACAGCGACTGGAGCCAGCCGCACTCAGTGAGCGAAGGCGAACTCCGCTATACAAACCTATGATGTGGATGAGTCGGTCTTTTCGGTTTGAGCTGCGGCCTATGAGGAAGTTTTCCGGCTTGACATCCCTGTAGATAAGGTGCTTCGAGTGCACAAACTCTACCCTATGCAACTGGAACACATTGTACACGCAGGTTAGCTCGTTCAGCAGGGGGATGGCACACACACATAGGGTCAATACAGAACGACAATCACAGTCGGCCGTGCTCAAAACGCATTCGCATCGCACATCGTATCAAAATGAAGTCATTTAAAACGATACCCAACAGCAATTGGTAATTTGAAAATGCTACAAAGGAATAATGTCCCTATCGTATGTAATTTTCCTGCATACTCATGCACGAAACAAAGTATAGGAAGTATCCAGGTCAACTGCAGTGTATCGTTGCATCTTTGCAATGAAACACATACTGTACAGCACTTCGATAAGACTGGCTTTGATACCGGCAAGCAAGACCGGGAACAATGATACAGTTGGCACACACGATTTCACAGAAATGTTTAGTTCTACGACAATTTGGGACATTTCTAATTACACCACCCACTAAGCATCGGACTTTGTACGAAGGCGCTATGCATATGACGGTTAGTCTCCCAAAGCCAACCAAGCAGACCCAATTATTGCGAAGTCGACCGGGAAGGCTTTCAAAGGTCACATGTACATCAATCAATCAATACATGCAAGGACGGGTACATGTGTAGGCTATGCGAACAGCCTGCAACGCGGTGTCACTGCGATCCGAACAAAACGACACCGTACACCGCAGCGGCGCCCCGTACCCTTCACTATGATCACCCAATGTCTATCGATTCCTGTCAAGTGATTTTGCAATGTCCATGACCCCAGGTGGTTGAATAGAGCAAGATAAACACCGCGTACAGGTCGTACGAGGCGGAACGTCAGACAGAGCGAGACAAGAGGACGTGCCCGCTGGCAGCCACAGATAGGCAGTCCACACCAGCTGTTGCTAGACCATCACCAAAACCCTGCAGCACATGCATCGGCACGTCCGCCAAGCGGGGGTGCAGAGAGACCGCGTGCTCAGTGAGAAGCCATTCGACCGACCAGGCAGACTAACCAGCTAGTGCACGGCCAATGCGCGGCTCAGGTCGCCTCGTGCGCTCAGACGAGAGGCGCCTGATCACGGCACGGCCGCCCGGCCACCGATCTGTCTACTACGGCGGCCACCAAACGCTCGCCTGTGTCTCAGTGTTTTTTTCTTCAATTTCGAGCATAATCGAGATGGCATCAGCTTTCAAATTCTGGCCACGCTAGAGCTGTGGTGGTGCTGATGGATTGCTGCTTTAGGGCGCGCAGGCTACTTTGCTTATCTACAACAGCAGGGTAAACTTGTCCAATTCTGCGTTTTTAACTCGCATTATATATAAAGCAATGCATCTATACGCAATGTACATCAATTTACGCTGGTGAAAACTGACCCAACAGTATTCCCAAATAAGCGTGGTGCAGCGTGTATTGACATTAGTTTGACCGTAACATTTCCATCCTGTATCTGGACGTTTGACTGGTTGACCTGCAGCGGCAACTGGACAGTACCAGCCGGTGCCCCTGCACAACACCTCAGGCTAAGCGCTGTCGTTTCCGAGTTACGGCGCGGGGTCTTGCGGGACAGTCGAACACACCCAGCTCGGTCCCGTCTGGTCTGGATCGTCACACATACCAGCCTCCGGACTGGAGCCCATCTGTAACACACCCGGATTGGAGACCCTCCGCAACGCCTACCAGACTGTGACCCCCTGTATCACCCGCCAGGCTGAAGCACCCTGTATCACCTCATGTACCGCAGCCACTGCACCAGCAGCCAGATTGGAGACCCTCTGTAACACCGGCCAGGCTGGAGCCCCTTATATCACCTGATATGCCGCAGCCCCCTGCACCAGCCACCAACCTGCAGCCCATCTATACCAGTAAATAAAAAGGAGGTCCTCTGTACCACCTGCACGACAGCAGTACCTCTGCATTACCCTCAGACTGGTGTACCCCTGCACTACCCGCCAGACTTGTACCGTGACGGTCTGAGGTGGTCGAGGTGTGCACGCGCCACACGGGCCGACAGCCGCCGGACGGTGTGACACGCCCCGGGCCTGTCCCGTGACACCAGCCAGCGTGACGTGTCCATAACGCTGCATCACGCCCACGCCCAGCCACCGGCTGACTGATCCTCCCTCCCTTCCTCCCACACACACACACACGCATTCATACATGCATACACGCTCTGTCGACGGAGCGAGCACCGCAGACCACGCCCATCCATTATATCTAGCAGCTCCAGCGGGGCGACCGAAACAGATACCGCCTCTGGCCCGGACAACTGTAACGGACACTTCTACCCTGTCATGGCAAGTGAAACAGACACCGCCTCTCATTCGGCAACTAAAACAGACACCTCACCCCGCCCACAGGCGGCTGGAACAAAAGCCACGCTCGTGCAGGCAACTAGAACGGGCACTTCCCACTTGGGCACCTGAAGCAGACACCCACCCGCTCCTGTTTGGGCAGCTGGAATAGGAACCTTTCCCTTTTCTGCAATTCAAGCAGATAGCCTCTCCCGATTAGTCACCGAAACAGGCACCCCCTCCTTAGACGCTGCAGCTCAGACAGCTGCAAGTTAGGTTAATGAACCATATGGCGCGCGCGTCACCATTATGGGCCGCACAACTCCAAGTGTCGACGCTTCCATCCAGTTGGACACTGACCTCCTCCCCTGAGAGAGGCAGGGTCAGATCCCACTCGGTCAGAACAAATGCTGACCACCACCGACGCCCCACTTGCCCCCAACAGGCGACGGAGCGGCAACGGCGGAAGCAGCGCTGTCACCACCGACATGCGTGGTGCCTGTACCTGGTGCAGCGTCACGCGCGTCGTCCGGTCAGCAGGCCTGGTTAGGGGAGGGGAGGCGAGGGGACCAGAGTTCGCACCCGGTAGGGGTTCGTTAGTTTAGGGCGTCAGCTACGCTTTGGGTCTGCGCAGCGACATCTCTGTGAGTAGCGCTAATGCAGTCAAAATATGGCAGGCACTGGCATGCTGCAGCTACCGCGGCGGCTACCACAGGTAGGCTAACTACAAAATATAACGCATACTTACTAGCTGTATGGCTATCATGAGCACCGTTTTAAGTGTGAAGCGCCGGTTACAAAGGTCAAACACGTCTTCCAAGCTCGGGCCGAGCAGCTCCAACGTTAGCGCGCGGTACTTGCTATTGCACATACCATAGTAATAGACCTCTGGTATGCCCTCTACTTGAGCGCGCGTGCCGACGCCGGGCGGAGCGATGGCCGTGCACCAAAACAGACAGAGAACAGAGAGCCGACATCAGTGACATGCCACGAAAGCGACACAGCATGCCCAAACAGTAGCGGCCAGAGCCGACCGGCCGCTGCCGCTGCCGCTGCTGCTGCCGCTGCTGCTGCCGCCGCAGCCCAGCGAGCTCGGCTCAGTAGAGCTGGCACGGCCGCAGCCCAGCAGGGGCCAGCCTGGCAGAGCGCGCTCCGCCGCAGCCAACAGCGAAGTGAGTCACAAGTGAAAGAGGCGAACGGCAGCGACAGCGGCAGCGGCAGGGGCGGGGTTGGCCATGCGGGCGGGGCGGGGACGGCCGTACTTACTAATTGAACGGCTATCAACAACACAGTTTTAAGAGAGAACTTGCGATCACACAAGTCAAACAAGTCTTCGAGACTGGGGCCCAGCAGCTCCATCACCAAGGCGTTGTAGCGCCCACATGGGCCGAAGTAGTACACCTTGGGCACGCCGTCTGCGGAGTAGGCCACGTCAGGTCAAGTTAGGTCAGGCACACACAGCAGCATCCACCTGCGGGACAGCAAAGTACACACACATACCACACACGCGCGCGCGCGCGCAAGGTGCCACTGACATCAGGCGGAACGTCAGGAGTGACGTCAAGACACGTCTGACGCGACGCCAGCTGGCGGTGGTGTACAGTGTACGGGGCACCTGATCATCATTGATCGCCGCGTCCCGCTGTAATCATTACCCTGCGCCGTGCTCAGCCGACGGAGGAGACCCGGCCGCCCATCTACTCCATACTGTCCGGGCTCGACACACCACTGCCATCAGCTGCGGCCCTGAGCCGACCTACTCCACACTGTCCAGGCTCGACACACCACTGCCATCAGCTGCGGCCCTGAGCCGACCTACTCCACTGTCCAGGCTCGACACACCACTGCCATCAGCTGCGGCCCTGAGCCGACCTACTCCACACTGTCCAGGCTCGACACACCACTGCCATCAGCTGCGGCCCTGAGCCGACCTACTCCACACTGTCCAGGCTCGGCACACCACTGCCATCAGCTGCGGCCCTGAGCCGACCTACTCCACTGTCCGGGCTCGGCACACCACTGCCATCAGCTGCGGCCCTGAGCCGACCTACTCCACTGTCCAGGCTCGACACACCACTGCCATCAGCTGCGGCCCTGAGCCGACCTACTCCACTGTCCAGGCTCGACACACCACTGCCATCAGCTGCGGCCCTGAGCCGACCTACTCCACTGTCCGGGCTCGACACACCACTGCCATCAGCTGCGGCCCTGAGCCGACCTACTCCACTGTCCAGGCTCGGACACACCACTGCCATCAGCTGCGGCCCTGAGCCGACCTACTCCACTGTCCGGGCTCGGCAGACCACTGCCATCAGCGCGGCCCTGACCGCCCCACTGGGGCTCGGCAACCACTGCCATCAGCTGCGGCCCTGAGCCGATCCTACTCACTGTCCAGGCTCGACACACCACTGCCATCAGCTGCGGCCCTGAGCCGACCTACTCCACTGTCCGGGCTCGGCAGACCACTGCCATCAGCTGCGGCCCTGAGCCGACCTACTCCACACTGTCCAGGCTCGGCACACCACTGCCATCAGCTGCGGCCCTGAGCCGACCTACTCCACACTGTCCAGGCTCGACACACCACTGCCATCAGCTGCGGCCCTGAGCCGACCTACTCCACTGTCCAGGCTCGGCACACCACTGCCATCAGCTGCGGCCCTGAGCCGACCTACTCCACTGTCCGGGCTCGGCAGACCACTGCCATCAGCTGCGGCCCTGAGCCGACCTACTCCACTGTCCGGGCTCGACAGACCACTGCCATCAGCTGCGGCCCTGAGCCGACCTACTCCACACTGTCCAGGCTCGACACACCACTGCCATCAGCTGCGGCCCTGAGCCGACCTACTCCACTGTCCGGGCTCGGCACACCACTGCCATCAGCTGCGGCCCTGAGCCGACCTACTCCACACTGTCCAGGCTCGACACACCACTGCCATCAGCTGCGGCCCTGAGCCGACCTACTCCACTGTCCGGGCTCGACACACCACTGCCATCAGCTGCGGCCCTGAGCCGACCTACTCCACTGTCCAGGCTCGACACACCACTGCCATCAGCTGCGGCCCTGAGCCGACCTACTCCACACTGTCCGGGCTCGGCACACCACTGCCATCAGCTGCGGCCCTGAGCCGACCTACTCCACTGTCCAGGCTCGGCAGACCACTGCCATCAGCTGCGGCCCTGAGCCGACCTACTCCACTGTCCGGGCTCGGCACACCACTGCCATCAGCTGCGGCCCTGAGCCGACCTACTCCACTGTCCGGGCTCGGCAGACCACTGCCATCAGCTGCGGCCCTGAGCCGACCTACTCCACTGTCCAGGCTCGACACACCACTGCTGGTAGCTGCCCGATCGACGCACCACCGCTGGCAGCTGCCAACCCGGCAGGGTGGCCATCAGCTGCAGCTGTGAGCCGACCAGCCGCGGCGGCCACCCAGGTGCTGGTGCTGGTGATGGTCCGGTGTTTTAGGGCGTGCCAAATACCTGGCCATCTGGCGTCCATAACAGGTAGGTTTATGACCTCCGAGCTGACACATCAATGTTTCGTCTCGCATCCGAGTAGCTACAGGGGGCGATGGGCGATGTCATGGAACCACTAGACTTGTGTTTGGCTGCTGCGGCGGGCCGTCGATAGTGAGATTACGCTGCAGCTGAGGGGAGGCGGTGCGGTGCGGCTTGCACACCGGGTCACCGGCCAGTATATCTGCCCGAGCCAGCCGGCATCGACCGCGCCCGGCTGTTGGCACGGCACTTCCGTACCTCGTCGGCACACGCAGGCGGCGCCGCGGCGTACTCGAGCAACCGCCGGCCTGGCCTGACCCGGCACACTACATCTCGGCCCGTCCTGGTCTACCGCCGGCCTGGCCTGACCCGGCACACTACATCTCGGCCCGTCCTGGTCTACCGCGGCCTGGCCTGACCCGGCACACTACATCTCGGCCCGTCCTGGTCTACCGCGGCCTGGCCTGACCCGACACACTACGTCCCGGCCCATCCTGGTGTCCCACGGCCTGGGCTGACCAGACACACTACGTCCCGGCCCGTCCTGGTGTCCCACGGCCTGGGCTGACCAGACACACTACGTCCCGGCCCGTCCTGGTGTCCCACGGCCTGGGCTGACCAGACACACTACGTCCCGGCCCGTCCTGGTGTCCCGCGGCCTGGGCTGACCAGACACTACGTCCCGGCCCGTCCTGGTGTACCGCGGCCTGGCCTGACCAGACACACTACGTCCTATGAGAATAAGATGCACCGTTAGTGGAGAATTGCATCGCGGGCGCACTGGATTGCCTTCATTTCTGAGGAAATTGCGGTGTGTGACGTATGTATGTTCTATTCGTAACCATGCCAACGGCACGTCCTCCGCTCGAACTTTTCTGGAGGACGATGGCCCTATTCGTGGTTTGATTGCCTGGAGTTTGTTAGCACCCAGAGCGTCCCACATGCGTTGCCATTTCCTATGCACTTATTCGGTGATTATTGGGTAAAAACCTCATGAATGACGAGGAAAGGCGGTTTCTGTACCGCTCGCTTCGCCGCCGCATGAGGAAGTTCATTCCCCTGGTCCCAACGTGGCTCGGGATCCAGCAAATGGATACAAGTATTCCGCCTCGTTTCAGTGGAGCAAGCCGGTATAAGATATCCTCGTAAAAGAGGTTCCTGGGAGCTAAAGCCTTCCAGCGTTGAAAGGCTGCTCAAAGAGTCTGACAAAACAACGTGACAGTATTCACTGACTTCAATGAAGCAAAGCGCCTTGAGTATCGCAACCAGTTCATATGCTACACGAATGCATTAGACTGAAGCAGAGGACCCGCAACGGATCCGCAGACGAAAACACACCCGGCACCATGTTTTGTTGTTAAGCCGTCTGCATTTATCATCGTATGCGCTTCCATCGTATGTGGCTGAGCTACAATGCGCTCAGCCGGAACAGTTCGGAAGGGATATCACTCCTGTAGGACGTGCAGAAGGTCAGGTCTACTTTCGTCCGTACAAACTTTCAGGGCGGTATCTGAGCTCGGTCAGCAATGCAAATTCCTTGTGGGCGGATACCATTTTCTGGAATTAGTCGTTGATTATCAGCGATAAAACACCGCGTCACACATCGGGTCTAGGGGATACTGACTCAATTTGCACGCATAGCGAAAGCCGACCTCATCACGTATTAATGCCAATCGTGGATCGTGGGCTTCCACGTGGGGGCTTGCTATCGGCGAAGCTCGGGATGCTCCAGTTGCAATGCGTAAGGCGGTGTGGCAAACCATGTGGTATACGCTTTCTGAAGCGCTGGTACTATCGTACACAAAATAGCAATAGTCAAGCTTAAAACGGATGAGCTGTTTGTATATCTGTAAGAGTTGCACGGTTCGCTATGTACGCTGTTGATGCCACACATTTCATAATATTCAGAGCCTTGAAACAGCGCTGGCGCGGACTTACGATGGTCAGCGTACGTCAAACGACTGTAGATAGAGACACCGAGAAACTTGGCAGGTGACAGTGAGATTGGCTTCTCATACAGCCTGAGTGACAGTTCAGAGTGGCATGACCTTCCACGACAGAAGTGCACAGAGACTACTTTTGTCGCGGAGAAGCGAAGCGCGTTTTGGCTGCTCCAATTCTCAAGGTGATGTACGGCCAGCTATAACTGTCGGCTCAAGGATGGCGCACGAGAGGCACAAAGCCAACTTGCGAGATCATCCACCAAGAGACCAAGGTCTGGTAAACCACGCCTTCTCCACGCGATGTCGCATGATTCCGTCAAATGTTTCCGAAGAGTTGGAACGACGCTACCCACTGACCCCATAACTCCTGGCTGCGGGGTATCTCAGAGAAGCAAATGCCAACGATGAACAGTGGCATCCTCACTCATAATCCGAGCTGTGCATGGAACTATATCAGCCCTTATCCAGCTTTTTCCGGAAAGCGGAAAAAAACTGCACCCGCGCCGTATGAAAAACAAGGATTTCTTCTTCAGATGTATGCGTTAACAGTGAAAATGCCGACAGCCGATGAATGAAGAATGAAACTGTTCCGGCATGATCCCGCTCCGGACATCTTGTGGTACCTTATAGTACCCTTGCTGCTATCGATACTGAATTTCCTGCGGGTGTCTAAGTCAAGCCGGGAACCGTATGCAAACGTTGAGATCGTTTTCAGGTGGGATGCCACGCACTCGGAAGCATCGCGCTTGGAGTTGATGTGATATCCTATCATAGTATTTAGTTTGAGCATACACAAGTTAATGGTGATTATTGTGTAGCCAAAGTTGTGGTATGTGCGAAATACGCCCAACAGGAGCTGCTGCTGTAGCTCCAACCGCCGCTCTAGCTCCAGGTATACTGCGTGGAAGCTCAAAACTACGTATTACAAAGTCAGGCGGATCGACTACTCCGCCATCGATTCCTGGAACACCACCACGCCTCGTGGTTAAAACTCCGGCCCCGGCCCCAACCCGTCCGTCTCAGAATCGTCGCGTATTTCTGTCGTGTTCAACAATAGAACGGCGACATCTGTAAAGCGATCTGACGTTCGTTTCCATTATGGAGACTGTGCGACTGCTCTGTCCGGCTCCGGGCGGCCAATCTCTCTCCCAGACCATCTCGCTTCCGCTCCGGGCGGCCAATCTCTCTCCCAGACCATCTCGCTTCCACTCCGGACAGCCAATCTCGCTCCCAGACCATCTCGCTTCCGCTCCGGACAGCCAATCTCGCTCCCGCTCCGGGCAGCCAATCATCACAGCTGACCGCCGCTGGCCGTTGCCCCCATCTCGCCCCGCTGCTCGCCGCTGGCCGTGGCCTCCATCTCGCCCAGCTGGCCGTGGCCTCCATTTAGCCCAGCTGGTTGCCGCTGGCCGTGGTCTCCATCTTGCTCCGCTGATCACCACTGGCGTGGCCTCGGTCTCGCTCCGCTGCTCGCCGTCTCCATCTCGCTCCGCTGACCGCTGCTCGCCGCCTCCATCTCGCTCCGCTGGTCACCACGCCGAGTCGCGTCCCGCACAAATGGGCAGCGTCCGTCAAGTCATCCGTTCGGAGCTGCTGAGCTCTGGAACCCTACCCGGAGGTCTGTTTCGATGCCGGCGAACTCACAACGGTGCGGACCATTGTTCGGTGGGCTTTCGGTGATGCACCGAGATGGCGGGCAGTTGCGGCGCTGGCCTTCAGTTAGTTTGTTAGATTTTGTGATTTGTGGGCCAGTCGACCATATCGCTTGACATATGCTCCCATATCTCATCATAATTCTGAAAGAAAGTGAAATAGCTTACCAGTACGTGCAATTGAAGGCTCATTATCAAGCATCCCTGGACATATCAGCGACCCAGCAGCAGTCTGAATGTGGCGCATGCGCTCACTATCATAACCTCTGCACGAGTACAGGACATGGCACAGTGTCAAACGTGCGAGGAATCGAGGGCATCGCGGCAGCTCATTTCTGCACAGTATATAGCATAGCAGTGGCTAATTCGCAGTTGACGGTGTCGCTTCTTCTTCTTTTGACTTATGCTGTGGCAATTCCCATTCCCCAATTGCGGTTAAATCGTCTTTAGTTTCTGGCCACGTTCCGCGCTCCACATGTTCTTCCATTTGGAAAGTCCAATTTAATATATTTTTGACACGATCTTGATCTGGCCCCGCTTATAGCCAGATCCCACTTATGTTTGCAAGCTATTTGCGCATAGGGACGCGGCCACAACATATACTTTCACTGATCCCACCTGACTTGATTTAAGCAATAATTATCAGTGATATGGCGTGACCTGACGCGTCTTGACCTGCGGTCTTCCGGTCCGACCTGAAACTGCAGGTGTGCCCAGCACAAGGGGCAAGCATCCCAAATGCTGTTCTCTCCTGAAAAATTCCCTGTTCTTTGTGAATGCTGGAAGGCAAGGGCAAGCAATTGAATAGAGCAAGCTTTTTGCCCTTTGATAGAACGCCCGGACCTGCAGCTTCTTACGCCCGGGATATATTTTCAGCGATGGTAAACTGCTGCAGTGATGGAAGAAAACTAAGGCTAACCTAACATGCTTGGATTTGTTTTGTAGATTCGTTCGTTCGTTATCTCATTTCCAAATCAGAACCTAAAATTAGCCGCCTGATACCGAAGTTCAGAGATGTAAAGAGCACGTGATGCCGAGAACAAAAGAAGTCCGAAATCTTATGGTCCAACAATTACGTTCCTCAAATAGAGGATCTCAAACTGAAATCAACCCTGAAAGAGTCACTCACGATCCAAGACGACTCCCTGACAGTCCTGACCGTCCCTTATTACTCAACGAAGGTCTGCAACAGCCCACTTTGTGCTTTTCCGCATGAGAGACATGTGACAATCATATGTCAGTTCCATGACAGTTATGTGACGGTCTTATGACGGTTACATGGCAGTCAGCGACAGCCACAGACTATCACGTCCTATTTACTGCATGATCCTGCGGTGTAATAGCCAATATTGTTTTTGATTTCACGATATGTAGTACTATACGCGGCACTATCTCCGCTAGCCGGCCCCGGCCAACACCGGGCTGGTTGTGGAAGCCGCCGTGACGTCACCACCAGCGGTGACGTCACAACAGCTGTGACTTCGACCTCGAAGAACCCGCACCGGCCGCACAATCAGCGGCTCTCGACCCGTGCGCAACCAGGTGCAAGCCGCCGGCGGTCGGGTGCAAATCGGCAGTAATCGGGTGCCAACAGGCAATCATCGGGTGCACACCGGCAGTAATCGAGTATAATCGTGCGCCGACAGGGCGACCGGTGGCCCAGCTGGTGTGCCGACGGCACGCGACACCACAGGGTCGGCCGCTGGGTCTGGGCCGGGCCGTACCCGCTACGAGACGACTCTGTACTCAGTCGCGGTCGCCGCTGAAGGATCAGCTGGACAGCGGACGGCCCGCGCTCTGCTCACCAGGTCTCCACACAGGACGTAAAACACAGGGCAGTCACCGCCACCACCACCCTCCTCCCCCTGCTGACCGGACTCCCTCGCCTGGCTGGGACTCCACACATGGCGGGACACAGGGCCGGGTCACCAGCCCCGCCCGCTGACCGGACTCCCTCACCAGGCTGGGACTCCACACATGGCGGGACACAGGGCCGGGTCACCAGCCCCGCCCGTTAACAGTACTCCCTCACCAGGCTGAGGAGCGGAGAGCGCCGGTTGAATGATAGGCGCGTCGCTTTACCAGTGCTCTCAGTTCGGACGCGTCGAGGCCAGTGCTGCCCAGACCGAGCCACTGTCGGCTCCGCTGCTGGAGCCACGGAGGTAACATGGCTCCACTAGACCACTGGCGACGCCACGACTGGAAGCTCCGCCAGAACCGAGCGAGCGACAAACTACCACCGTAACTGTGCGCAAAGTCGCCGCCCAACTATTGACGGAACTTGGCGGAAGTTCGACTTGGAACCAGGTCGGAGCAAGAGAGGCGCTTCGGAATTATAAGTCAAACTTTTCCGGTTTTCGGCGAAATTCTAATTGAAAATCGGAGGGACACTGCCAATTCCTTGGACAAAATTCCTAGTCATCTTCAGTGCAAATATTACCCACAGGTAAGACCCACAGATAAAATAGAGATTGATTAGTCATACCTGAATGAAATGGTTTAGGTAATTGGAAGGCAACAATTCATAGGGTACGTTAACGCAAGAGGAGCTTGATAAAGGGTGCTTGACGAGGGCTGATTGTGGACAGTTGGGCACAAAGGGTACCAAATAGCAATCACCACCATATATGGGTACGTCAAAATGTTGCACCCACGTAGTACGCATACTGATATGCGCTATGCATACAAGTGCAATATCACACCCTGCATAGTCATAGCTGCCAGCGATGTATACCACCGTCACGTCAACATATTCATCTTCCAAACTCGTTATCGATACCCGCAACGGACCTTCACTTGACCTCCAAGTCGATATTTCCAGACTAGACGCGTGCGCCAGCCAGGTGCAATGAATCATTTTTCGGTAAAATTCACATGATGTCACCCGGGGACACAAACAAACCAATTTGGACGCCTGCAGTTGTGTGGCTGAGCACTTTCCAGTAGAAAGCCGAATCAATCGTAAAGGAAACACACTTCTTCGAGGCTAAGAATGCTCTTCACCTCTGAGCCATCTATCTTTGGTGCGCCTCTGCCTCCACTTACTCTTAGAAACCGCAGACTTGCTTTGGGGAGCTGAGAAGCATCTGGAGCAGTGTCCGCCTAACAACATATATAAAAATACATAGCCGTCTGTAAAATATTAGCACTGGAACTGCCGCCCGCAGTTTATGCCCAGAGTTCTGGACAATCAACAGGTCTTTCGTCGGAAATCGTTGGAAATTGGCTCGAGAATTCCTAACAACACTCGCCCGAACCAACATGAAGCCAATGCACTGGGGCGCGATGTCACCACCACCTCATCCAGAACAGTTCGGGCCATCGTCTGAACGGCACGGAACCAAGGAGGAATCCAATGGCAGAACGACCACAGAACGCATGGCGAGTCAGGGGCCTGAACCACCAGTCGGCTGGTTGGTTATTTGGGCTAAGGAGTGCATCAACTGCGTTGGTCATACACCGCCTCTGAACCACCAGAGCAACCACGGCCGCCGGCAGGACCGGCACAGGGGCCCAGTGGGAGCTCGGTGAGGGCCCAACAGGAGTCCAGTGGGGGCCAACAGGAGCCCATCAGGAGCCCGGTGTGAGCGGGCGCGGGCCGATAGCAGCCCGATCGGTGTCAGTCGGTCGGCGCACGGCGCTAGTCGGCGGCCGTGATGGTGCCAGCGAAAGTCGAGCTGGCGGACAGCGGCGGTCGCCTCGACCCGGGACGCCGCCGCCGACGCAACTGCACCAGATCTCCGCCGGCCCAGCTGGCACCACAACTGTCCCTCGGCGCGTGCGGCGGCGGCATCCATCACGGCGGAGAGGCGCAGCCGTACCCGCGCGCCATGTGGGGCACAGCGTCACGCGCTGACGAGATTGGGCCACATACTGCCCACGCAGCGGCACCTTGCCTCATCATATCTGGCCACACCGCCGTCGGCGATACCCATAATGCCATCATATCTGGCCACACCACCATCGACCATGCACATAATGCCATCAGATCTGACCTCACCATCATCGACCATACTCATAATGCCCGTATAATGCAGAGCCACCAGCCATGCCCCACATCGGACCGGCGCACGTACGTCGTAAGCGTGCAGAGGCAGTACCGCGCTATTTGCGGCATGCACACGCAGAAGCGAGGTCAGCAGCGGCCCACATCCGGATCTGTGCCGAGCTGCTCCGTCGGCTTCCACCCTCGCGACGAATCGCTGGAACTGTCGGAAACGCAGCAAACAACTGCAGGTGGCCGCCTCGCGGGTCAACAGAGTCCGAGAGGCAGCCAATTTCCGAGCCATACACCCGCGCGCCCACGCAGCGGGTCACCCACGCAGCAACTCTGACGCACGAAGGCTGCTCGCCCACATCCTCAATGAGTAGCCGAATCGATACTTTTGCATGCACTTGCAAGTCTTACAACTACGTGCAAGTACATCACAAAGGTCCGGAAAGAAATCCCAATAAGCATAGGGCAGCACTCAAATATTGAATTGTTGGGAGGCAGTGATCAAATAGTGGAAGTATGAACTTGAAAATACAATTAATTGCGTATCAAATCAGTACGTAGAAATGAAATGTATCCTTGAATTTCCAGTTTATGTGTTAATTGTGTAGCTAATTGACTTACAAGTTCGTCATTTCCCTCTTTTAACACCACTCCAATAGTCATAAAACCCTCTTCGACAATTTAGCACCTGCTACCCGAGAGTAACTCCACCGCCAGCGCCATCGAGACGTAACAGACCGGCGAGCCAGAGATCATCGTTTCGCTCCACAGCAGATTCATCCCATCGCCGGCATCCCAAATGTCGTCCCGTTACGACCGACTTCCGGTCGCTGTTGGCCGTAACGGGCATCGCCTTCAGCGTCGGCCGGCCACACCAGCCTGCCCGGCAATTCCTCACGCAACACCACACCGCCGGCACCAGCCTGCCCGGCAATTTCTCACGTGACACCACACCGCCGGCCTGCCAACGGCACCAGCCTGCCCAGTCATGCCCCAAGCGAAACACGCCGCTGGCCACGACAGCACGAAGTGGCAGCACGCTGCTCAACCAGGCCGCACTCTGAGGCACCGCGCGGCAGCTGCAATTTGGACTGTCGGTGTCGATTGCCCTGTGAATGGAGCGGCGCTGAGCCGAGCCGAGCCGAGCCGAGCCGAGCCGAACCGAGCCGAACCGAGCCGAGCCGAGCCGACCGAGCGAGCCGAGCCGAGCCGAGCCGAGCCGAGCCGAGCCGAGCCGAGCCGAGCCGAGCCGAGCCGAGCCGAGCCGAGCCGAGCCGAGCCGAGCCGAGCCGAGCCGAGCCGAGCCGAGCCGAGCCGAGCCGAGCCGAGCCGAGCCGAGCAGAGCAGAGCGTCGCGGCCCGATCACAGCAAAAGCGGGCCGCGCCGGTCCGATCAGCGGCCACTTTCCACTTCACTGCGCTGGGCACGGCCTGGTGGTGGCTGGACCCGGCCCATGGCGGCTCCACTGAACGGCGTGCACGGGGCATCCTCGACGTGGTCGCGGAGAAGAGTTTACACTGGCTACGTTCCGAGCCCACGGTGGATCCGCAGCGCCAATATTTCAGCCAATAACGGGTCTAAACCGAACCACCGTGGATCGGCAGCGGATCTCCACTAGATCCGCGGCAGTGCATACCTGTCGGCCGTGCGCTTCGCGATGGTACCGATGAGCTTGTCAGGTAGTCACCGCGGACTGTCGGGAACCCCCGGATCCGCCTGGATCCGTCGGCAGCCAAACCATCGCCGTCGACCGCCCAAACGGAAGTGAAATCTGGCAGCTGTCAGCTGGCCGGTCGGAAAGTGGGCCCACTAAACATGCCCCGGATAAATTGTCCAGTAGAGCGTCGGCGTGCCGCCACCAGACCGACCTCCACCGCTGGTGTGGTCCCTCTAAATATCCCGGCCACACGACAGCAAAATGGACACCGTTCCACAACGCCAAACAAAAAAACGATGGGCCGATCGATGGCAGCCCAGTATCCGGCGCGATCGTGCCCATGGCCACCAACAGCGGTAGGGGCTCCTTACTATCTGCTGACGGCCGTCCCTGTGGCCACCAACAGCGCCAGGGGGCTCCTTACTATCTGCTGACGGCCGTCCCTGTGGCAACCAACAGCGCCAGGGGGCTCCTTACTATCTGCTGACGGCCGTCCCTGTGGCCACCAACAGCGGGCTTACAGTGAGGCCGTCCTTGGCACAAAGGGGGTACTATCGCTGACGGCCGTCCCTGTGGCCACCAACAGCGGTAGGGGCTCCTTACTATCGCTGACGGCCGTCCCTGTGGCCACCAACAGCGCAGGGGCTCCTTACTATGCTGACGGCCGCCTTGCGGCCACCAACAGCGCCAGGGGGCTCCTTACTATCTGCTGACGGCCGTCCCTGTGGCCACCAACAGCGCCAGGGGGCTCCTTACTATCTGCTGACGGCCGTCCCTGTGGCGACCAACAGCGGTAAGGGGCTCCGTACTGTCCCTGACGGCCGTCCCCGTGGCCACCAACAGCGCCAGGGGCCTGGCCCCGCGGTGGGGCCCTTACATCCTGCCGGGGGCCCTTACTTCCTGACGGCCGTCCCTGTGGCCACCAACAGCGCCAGGGGGCTCCTTACTATCTGCTGACGGCCGCCCTTGCGGCCACCAACAGCGGTAGGGGCTCCTTACTATCTGCTGACGGCCGTCCCCGTGGCCACCGGCAGAGGCAGGCATGCCCGGCTCCGTACTGTCCCCGACGGCCGTCCCCGTAATCTTCTCGATGCACCCTAGCCGACCAGCGCACAGCAGCCGTCATCGGCACATGGTAGCCAGCTGACCAGACACAACAAACAACGGCGTGGCGGAGCACCGTTAGCCATCCTGTCCAGGAGGCTGTCCAGTGGACACGGGGCGCGACAGTCGGGACACGCTTCCCAGAACTGCTGAGTAAACCGTGCTGCAGACAGCAGAACTGTGCTGGGACACACCGTCCCAGCCTGTGCTGACGGTGGCAACTGCACCACCAGACACCGCCCGGAAAGCCATCCGACCGTCCAACGTCCGGCGACAGACTGTTCCAGACTGTGCGCCCGGATATGACTCCCGACTGGCGGTACGTGAGAGTGCCGGCTGGGTCACTGTCAAACAACAATGACCGTGGGAGACAATCTGCTGCGACGCTGTCCAACGGAACTGTCCACGGAAGACAATGTGCTGGGACACTTGCCGGCGTGGTTCATGGGATGCCATTGCCAATGAGGCTCATGGGATGCCATCTGGTTTGACAATGTCGGAAGCCTCTGTTCGGATACACCATGCCGCTCGCCATGTACCACCTGCCTAGATACTATCAGATGCCGGCACACGTGTCTAGACGTGATCAGACCTGAAGCCCAGGTATCACCCGCTGTCCCTACCGCTGACCGCCAGACGTGTCGGGACGTGATCGGACCTGAAGCACAGGTACCACCCGCTGGCCATACCACTGACCGCCAAACATGTCAGGACGTGATCGGACGGGAAACACAGGTGCCACCCACCGCTCCTGCCGCTGACCACTAGACATGTCAGGACGTGATCGGACCCGCAGACGGCACCACGGCCGTAGCCAGTCCCGACAGACAGGGCAGGGCGGCCGGCCAGCCTTGAACGAACGGCACAAAGGCGGTCGGCCGACGCAGCAGCGTGCTATTGGAGCCATCAGGAGACAGTGCACCTTGCCGGGACCGGGACCACACACGACCCAGGAGCCGTCGAGGAGCAGCGCACCTTGCCGAGATCTGGACCATACACGTCCCGGGAGCCGTCAGGAGATGCGCATCTTACCGGGACCGGGACCACACACGGCCTGGGAGCCGTCGAGAGGCAGCGCACCTTACTGGGACCGGGAGCCATCAGGAGACAGCGCACCTTACTGGGACCCCACACGGCCCGGGAGCCGTCAGGAGGCAGCGCACCTTACTGGGACCCCACACGGCCCGGGAGCCGTCAGGAGGCAGCGCACCTTACCCGAACGAGGACCGCAACACGCTCCGGCAGCCGTCGCTGGAGTCGGCCGAGGATCGGGAGCCGGCCGCCACGGCACGGGAGTCGGACAGCCAGGCACCACAGGAGCGGCACAGCGGCGCCACCCGGCCCGGCCGGCATGTGCTGTGCCGCTCATGCCAGTCGGCGGAGGCCCCACCTCAGCCTGACGGCCGCCTGTGGTGGCGGGCCACCGGCCCACCCCACAGGTAGATCCGGGTCGGCGGCAAAAAACCACACGTGAAACTCTCATCGGCCGGTGCGGCGGTGAAGATGTGGAGGTCGGGCCGGCCCGGACGCGGTCCCGGCCGGCTCGGCCGGTGCGGCGGTGAAGATGTGGAGGTCGGGCCGGCCCGGACGCGGTCCCGGCCGGCTCGGCCGGTGCGGCGGTGAAGATGTGGAGGTCGGGTCGGCCCGGACGCGATCCCGGCCGGCACCCCGGACCGCTCCAAATATTTACCGCCACCGCCGGGGCCCGATCGCACGCAGTCGGAAGAATGCGGCCCGGGCCGGAGGACAGACAGCGACAGACAGCGGCCAACTCGGCGGTCACTGGCGGGCTGTCTGGATAGACACAGGAGTCCTATACGTTCAATGTAGTTTCGTCTGTCACGTCGAAAATGTCATTCCGTCTGCCTGACCGACAGTGCCACTCCGGCTGTCATGTCGACAGTGCCGCTCCGTCTATCAGACCGACGACAGGAACCATCTCGGTTGTCAGTTGGGAGGTTTCACCTCGACTGAGAAATGATTGCGTCAGGTTAGTTTGAGACATGACGCAAACGCATTACCATTTTGACTCGAAGCCAACGCCCACCTTTACCGAGTTAGCAATATCACCCACGTATCCATGCATAATTATGCACAGCTTGTACCTCGTGTTCCCAAAGCAGTTCCAAAAATGAAAACTAATCACGGCAGGAGACAAGACCGGCCCGATGAGAAGATGGCAGTTAAGAAATCCACTCGCTCCTCGACCGCTGAACAACAATCGACTCGGGCTGTGTCAGCGCTGCTGACCTCATCACCCGCGGTGACGTCGGCCTGGGCCACCCAACGATCGCCGGATCCATCGGATAGGAGACCGCGTCTACTGATGAGTACGCCAAGTACACCGGCGTGGCCGACCAGTGACGCGGCACTGGCGACCCGCTGGCACTGGCGACCCGCTGGCGCTGGCGACCCGCCGACCACTCGGCAGCCGGTGCCGCAGGGCAGCCGCGTTAGTCGTGACCGCCGAAGTGATACTGCGGCGGGTCTGCCAGTGGTGCCAGCACCAGTTGCCCGCCTGACTGGACAGAGGGGACCAGCAGCCGGCTGTACACCGACCCAGCCCTGCACGAGCGGCGCCATCCGCCCGGCGGTGGCCGCGGCCGGCCGACGACATTCACGGCCGCCGCTGAATGGATCGGCGCCGGCCCCAGGTGTATCCAATCCAACTCGAGCCGGCCACCTCCGGCCGACTCTTTTCAGCCGATCGGCCGACGTCGCGACGGTTCATCGCGCGCGCACGGTGACGGCAAACGCGACCGTAGCGGCACCGGCCGGGAGCCGGCGCGACGGCCGGCGGCAGATTTCCTCACGGCAGCCAGGCCCTAAAAGCGGCCAAAACGCCAACACGTCGGAAGCGTTTTGTCACGGCGCGCGCGGGCCGGCCCGGACGGTGACGGTCGGCGGCCGCGTGGTGGCCGCGCCACCAGACGGCCGGCTACCATTTGCATGCGGTGTCGGCAGGCGCAGCGCTGAGAGATTGGGTGGCCAGATACCGGACAGGCGCGTCAGTGGAACTGCCACGGCCAAATGTTGCCCGGTCATACATATCGACTGCACCCTGCCGGCTGCGCTGCCAACAAGGTCGTGCGGCACTCGCCGCTATTTGCATCTAGTCCTCGGAAGAATTGAGATGCACAACGCATCTCAATGCGAGTTGCTATGCAACTAACTGCAGCAACACTGTCGTGTCGCTGTTTGAGAGCGACAAGTGCGATAAAAAATGTAGCCTTACTTGGGACGACTTAAGCAATCGAGCCCCTCTCACTCTCTCCCCCCCCCCATTCCACCCACGCCGCTTGTCAGCATATATGTCACTCCACACTGAATACGCCTGCCAAAAATAGACAAAACTCGATCAGCACGCGGGGTACAGGTCAGGAACTGCTCCTGGCGAAACTCCATCGAAACTCATTATCACCACGGCTAGGCCAGCTAGTCGGCCACATATGACCACGACCATCGGAGCTTGATCCCTTGTGTCGCCCGCACAGAGAGCACGGCTCTACCGGACATGTGTTGTGGAATGTTCATACCAGGGATCGGGAAGCCTGAAGTCCGTCGCAAATCGCTTATAGTCGATAAGTGCTGTCGCTTTTGTGCGAGACATAGTTGCGAATGGAAATACTTCTCTGTTTCTGTGATGACGGCACAACAAGCAGACAGCATGGAATGAGAATTAAACTGGCAAATCCTGTCTTTGGGCGGCGGTGTAAATCTCTCGTGACATTTTTTTTTGGAGGGGGAGGGGGCTGCAATGCACATTTCGCAAAAAAAAATTATACCGCGCAACAAAGGCGTTAAATTTGTTTCAAACATGAGTCCTGAACCTCGAACATCTCGCTGTCTCACTACATAGCTTAGGTGACATGATTGTTTTCAAATTGTGTTCAACGGTGTTGCTTTCGTCTCGACCTAATTAAGTCCATTTCAGCAAGTTAATTGTATATGTGGGCATTGTCCTAAAATGAATTGCATGTACATTAGAGGTAGGAGAGGATATACTACAAAAAATGGTCAGTTGATGTAAAAATGTTACAAATGTATATGGATAATGCTGATTAAGTGATTTTTAATGACCTTTGTTGTCTGTTTCATAATGGTGACGACAGTGGTCTATCTGCTGCCTCTAACAGTCGACACTACTGCTACAAGGAGCCATACACGTTTTTAAAGCCACAAGTGTCACTCGTAACCTGCAATAAAAAGCAGAAGTGGCACGTAATGTCAACGAGAAAGGGATGCCAAAACAAATATTAAACATGGGCCTGCACTCAATGAGTGCAAGCATGCGCCTACGCTTAAACTGATAATTACAGTGCAGTGTGCATTGGTCAATGTACCGAACAGCTCCCTATAACAGATTATAACGGGCATGTATGTCAGTCATCATCCAGTCTCCGACCCTCTCGGGTTAAACTAGTTTTGGCCGGTATATGACAGGGCCGACCTTGAATCCCAATGTGACGTCACCACAGAACTGCGACGACAAACGGCTTCTGCCACGTGGTTCCACACCAGTGCCACTCGACGAGATGGCATTCACCGCAGACGCTCCTACACTTTGGTGATTACGTCACTGCCGATTGGTTGGTTGGTTATTGGTTTTACGACACATCGACCGTTGAGTCATGTAGCGTCGCCAATCTCTCACGCCGATTGGTCGCGGGCGAAGAGTAGCGATAGGTGAGACTCGAGCTCACAACCTTTCGATTGTGAGACGAGCAACTTACCCCTAGGCTACTCGTCCCTCGTCGTCACTGCCGATTCTGACCGGCTGGTGACGTAACGACTACGTCAATCACTACCGCAGTGATTGCGACTTGGACACTCTGACAATTGATTATTTTGACTTTCTATTTCATTATTTGACGCCCGACGGCTTCATTATTTCAGCCCGAGAGACAAGGTATCTTCTATCTGACAATGGCTTCACCAATGCACATGGTGTGTTGGTTCAGGCATCGCTTCCCGTTTACTGGGGCATGATTCTGCTGGACATCTTACACATACACCACGTACCTACTTAACACCCATTTCCCCTGGTGTCTCCTCCAAGGACGTGTAACCGTGACGTCAAGCTTTGACCCGAACAGTCTCGCCTACTTCGGTTCCACACGCTCCGGGCCGAACCGGATGGACAGAGCTCCGGCCGGTGCCGGTGACCTGTGTTGCCCCCCCCATCCGGTCCCTGGCGAGAGTGTCCAGCGTCCAGCGGCCGGCCGGGCCTCCGGAGCACGCCCACCTGCAGCTGGGGCACCGTTGTTGGCCCGGCCGTGATCGCTAATGGGGCTGCCACTGGACGGACGGTGCACACAAGACGGTGCGTCGAACCCCGGCACTGCCGACAGTCGCCGAGACGACCGGCGCCAAGGTCCCGGCGACCTTGGCTCACCGCGAACCACACCGGCTAATCAGGCAGACACAACTCTACCCGACACAAATACTTCAGCCCTGCCCGTCGGAGGGGTACGGGAGCCGCCGCGCTGCCCTCGGTCGGCGCCTGGTGCTGCGGTATGGAGCCCGGCACCAGTGGCCGACTGACGTCATACCAGCCACCGTGTGACGTCACGCAGCCGTCAGCTATTGATCACGGGGCGGTCAGCCGGCAGCGGCGGCAGCGGCGCGGCCGTTCACCGCCACGGCGTAGTCACGTCCGGCGTCACGGCCGCCTAACGATCGGCGCTCGCTTCTTGGTAGCGACGTCGACACCGACGCCGACGCCGATACCGACGCGCTGCAGTGACGCGGCGGCGCACGTGCACGCAGTGGTGGCGGCGGCAGAGGGCGGCCGCGCCGCGATCGACACCACCAGCTGGCGGCTGCCCAGCCGGCTCAGCGGGTCGCGCTCCGACCGCTGACGTACCGAAATACTCGCGGGGCGCTGCGCCACGCCGCGCCGCGCCGCCAAACGCCACAATGGCCAACCGGAAGTGATGCCGCCGATGACGCGTCGACACACCTGCGCCGCAGTGGCGCAGGTGTCACCGCTACTGGGCGACACGTGGCCTGACACGGATACAAGAGCGGCGAGTGTCGGCTGCACGCCGCTTAGATTAGACCAGCGCCCTTCTCACCTCCCCCAGCAAACGCACCACGCATCGGCCCGGGATGTTCCGCTCCTCCCACCTCATGTGGGAGCTCCCACCTCATGTGATGTCGGCTGACGCGCTGCCGGCCCCGTTCCTGCCCGGCAGCGCGGCAGCGAGGCAGCGAGGCCGGGGCGGGGCGGGGCGGAGCGGGGCGGGGCGGACGGGGGGGAGGGAAGGGTGAGCGGGGCCGCCACTGTACTGGGCCGTTGTCAGCTGGCTGCCGGCGAGTATTGTGACTCAGCGACACTTTCTGACGAAGCCGGCCGGAATGCCGCCCAGTGGGAGCGACCCGTCCCGGCCGGCGCGCCGACGCCGACGAAGGCCTACAACAGGCCACCGTTCCGGGAACGCGACGCTATCCGCCGCTGCACTTCGCTTGTCGGGAACGCTCCGCTCGTCGTCTTCCTCAACGGCTGGATGTGCAGCTCAGCCTCGAAAGCCAGTTTCGTGGAATAACGGGGTTGTAAAGGAAAATCGTTGCCTCCACGCAAATCACCGGCCGCTATTGTTGCATGCTGCCGGAATGGAGAGGGACGCTGGACTTTTGTGCATAGCTATATGAACAGTGCCACCATTCTGAGTATGAGGTGTGTTCAAAAAGTATGAAAACTGGTTCTATTCTTCAAGCTAGATCGGCGACTAAGCACGAACTTCCTCAACATGTTCGGATATGTTGCCACGCCAAGGAGTTTTTTCGGCTCTCCGCCTGCTTCCCTTAGTAGCACGTACGTACTCGTTGCAGACGGAGTGTAATACAGTGCGCGCATCGCAATCAGGGACCGACAAAAGCAAAGCAACCAGTGTGCATAAACATCTGTGAAAAGCTAGACAAAACTAGCACGGAAACGTAGGAATCCATATGATATATATATATATATATATATATATATAAACGTAGGAATTCCATCAGCCTTTAGATAGGATACGATGAGTTTTTCGAATTTTTCTTAGTAGCATCGTAGCATTCCTAAAGATGGGCAGCGAGCATCAGTGGAAGTGACGACCGTTCTGGTCTGGATGACTGTCCACGAGCAGGAACACCCGTCATGATTAAAAAAAGGTGCGTGGGTCAGGGAAATCTGATGGAAGACTGACCACTGAACTGTGCTACCGCGTGAAAATTTCGGTCGGGTCGTGTCAGGTCAGCCTATCAACAAGGAACATTAATTGCCAGCTTTGCGGCGTCTCAGTGACGCAAACGGTCAGAAAGGTGGCCTTTCGGTCATTGGCAGTTCTTCGCCACAACGCATCAGCTCACTCGTCTCGGCGTGTGCAGCACTTCGAACCAAGCACCTCATCGTACAAGTTGCAAAGTCCCCGTATTTCCCGTACCTAGCAGCGTCGATATTTTCCTCTTCCAACAACTGAAACTCTATCCAAGAGGGAAAACAGTTCAAGACGTGGAAACGATTCATAGGAAAGTCAACTGCAGTCTGGGGGCTTTATGGCGCATCGACTGCATTCGTCATTTAGCGTCAACTGCAGTCTCGATACAATTTGAACACACCTGGTATTTACGGTACAGATGGAAGTCGGCGCTTCTATCGGAGGAAACGATTCACTCGAATCGTCATCAGAACGTTTCGGCGTAATACGGTACCCGCCGCACGTCAATAAACCATTCGCCGAGCCAACCTGAGCCATCAGCAATGGCGGCCGCACTCGGCCGACACAACCGAAGCTTGACCAGCACGGCTGAGCTAAAGAAGCCAGCCAGTGGATACGATCGAAGTGCGGGCTGACCATGAAGCCGCGCCGTCGGTGCACAGCGTGTCTGTACGGAGCGTGTCTGTACGGAGCGTGTCTGTACGGAGCGTGTCCGTGCGGAGTGTCTGTACGGAGCGTGTATGTACGGAGCGTGTCTGTGCGGAGCGTGTCTGTGCGGAGCGTGTCTGTACGGAGCGTGTCCGTGCGGAGTGTCTGTACGGAGCGTGTCTGTACGGAGCGTGTCTGTGCGGAGCGTGTCTGTACGGAGCGTGACCGTGCGGAGTGTCTGTACGGAGCGTGTCTGTACGGAGCGTGACCGTGCGGAGTGTCTGTACGGAGCGTGTCTGTACGGAGCGTGTCTGTACGGAGCGTGTCTGTACGGAGCGTGTCTGTGCGGAGCGTGTCTGTACGGAGCGTGTCTGTACGGAGCGTGTCTGTACGGAGCGTGTCTGTAAGGAGCGTGACTGTGCGGAGCGTGTCTGTACGGAGCGTGTCTGTACGGAGCGTGTCTGTGCGGAGCGTGTCTGTACGGAGCGTGTCTGTGCGGAGCGTGTCTGTACGGAGCGTGTCTGTACGGAGCGTGTCTGTACGGAGCGTGTCCGTGCGGAGCGTGTCCGTGCGGAGCGTGTCCGTGCGGAGCGTGTCCGTACGGAGCGTGTCCATGCGGAGCGCATCTGTACGGAGCGTGTCTGTACTGTACGGAGCGTGTCTGTACGGAGCGTATCTGTACGGAGCGTATCTGTGCGGAGCGTGTCCGTGCGGAGCGTGTCTGTGCGGAGCGTGTCTGTACGGAGCGTGTCTGTACGGAGCGTGTCTGTACGGAGCGTGTCCGTGCGGAGCGTGTCCGTGCGGAGCGTGTCCGTGCGGAGCGTGTCCGTGCGGAGCGTGTCTGTACGGAGCGTGTCTGTACTGTACGGAGCGTATCTGTAAGGAGCGTGTCTGTACGGAGCGTGTCTGTACTGTACGGAGCGTGTCTGTACGGAGCGTATCTGTAAGGAGCGTGTCTGTACGGAGCGTGTCTGTACTGTACGGAGCGTGTCTGTACGGAGCGTATCTGTAAGGAGCGTGTCTGTACGGAGCGTGTCCGTGCGGAGCGTGTCTGTGCGGAGCGTGTCTGTACGGAGCGTGTCTGTACGGAGCGTATCTGTACGGAGCGTGTCTGTACGGAGCGTGTCTGTGCGGAGCGTGTCTGTACGGAACGTGTCTGTACGGAGCGTGTCCGCACGGAGCGTGTCTGTGCGGAGCGTGTCTGTACGGAGCGTGTCTGTGCGGAGCGTGTCTGTACGGAACGTGTCTGTACGGAGCGTGTCCGCACGGAGCGTGTCTGTGCGGAGCGTGTCTGTGCGGAGCGTGTCTGTACGGAGCGTGTCCGTGCGGAGCGTGTCTGTACGGAGCGTGTCCGCACGGAGCGTGTCTGTGCGGAGCGTGACTGTACGGAGCATGTCTGTGCGGAGCGTGTCTATGCGGAGCGTGTCCGTGCGGAGCGTGTCTGTACGGAGCGTATCTGTACGGAGCGTGTCTGTGCGGAGCGTGTCTGTACGGAGCGTGTCTGTACGGAGCGTGTCCGTGCGGAGCGTGTCTGTACGGAGCGTACCTGTGCGGAGCGTGTCCGTGCGGAGCGTGTCTGTGCGGAGCGTGTCGGTGCGTGACACGGCGTCCGCTCGGTGCCGGCGTTGTCCGCGTGGACGACATGTGGTATGTGGCGTACAGCAGGGACGTGACCCGGCCCACGTGACAGCGCTCCCCTACAGCGTACATGGTCGCACAGATCGCCACCGACAGCGCTCATGGCTCACCCAGTCAGGCCACGGCTGCTGAACTAGGGAGGGAGGGGGTGCACTCGATCGTTCTGGAAAGGTGCCTCAGGGGCTCAATTGTAAAGATTTTTACTCACTGAAGGGCTAATGACTGGGGGCGGTTTGCTTTGCACTTACAAAGCAATACTCCCGCATATGTACTTTTGCAAGCAGCATCTTTAGTTTTTGCCGGTTTGTTTCCAGTTCTTAGTCGGAACAATCCAGTTTTACCTGCAATCTTGGCCGGAACTGGCCCCAACCGGTTTTTTCCATCCCGAGTCCTGACTCATCCACGAATGGGCCGAGGTCCACCCCATACGGATAAGTCAGCACCCACCGATGGATGGGTCAATCCCCACCGAATGGATGGGTCAATCCCCATCGAATGGATGGATGAGCCCCCACCGGCGGATGGGTCAATCCCCACAGAATGGATGGATCAGCCCCCACCAGCGGATGGGTCAGCACCCACCGA
Organism: Imbricaverruca yamaguchii; assembly: GCA_034440575.1. Lineage (NCBI taxonomy): Eukaryota > Metazoa > Arthropoda > Thecostraca > Neoverrucidae > Imbricaverruca > Imbricaverruca yamaguchii. Next base: position 1,037,161 of record JAOTOL010001628.1, read on the forward strand.
ATGGATGGGTCAGCCCCCACCGAATGGATGGGCCAGACCCCACAGAATGGATGGATCAGCCCCCACCGGCGGATGGGTCAGCACCCACCGAATGGATGGGTCAGCCCCCACCGAATGGATGGGTCAGGCCCCACCGGTGGACGCATCAGATCGCACCATTCCCGCGTCGCCATCGATCAGCGGCACGGGCTCAGCCACCTTCGACTGCCGGACGCTAGTGCCTTGTGACGTGCTCGATGACATTTCGTCTGGTGCGCCACATATGGGCGCGTCAGCGACACACGGAAGGACGCCGGCCCACAAGTGACAGCAGGGAAAACCTGACGCTGCTAGCACGGCGGTGGTATCCCTTCCCATCGCTCAATGATGGGCGTACCAGCAGATAGAGCGGAGCTCCTGAGAAATAAAATTGGGAGAGGAGGGAGAGGAGGTAAATTGAGAAAAAAGGGATGATAAACTTGATGAGCTTAATAAAAGTGAGCAGGGCGAGAATGAGAAGAAAGGGAGAGAGAGTACGAGATAGAGATAGCGATAGCTATAGCGACAAAGATAGAGCGAGAGAAAGAAAGGAGAGTGAGTGAGTGAGAGGGAGAGTGAGTGAGAGGTGAGTGAGAGGGAGAGGGGAGGGAGGAAGGGATGGAGAGAGGGAGGGAGGGAGAGAGTGAGAGGGAGAGAGGGGGAGAGGGAGAGGGAGAGAGGGAGAGAGGGAGATGGAGAGATGGAGAGATGGAGAGAAGGAGAGAGGGAGAGAGAGCCAGTGAGATAAGAGCATAGACGAACAAGGAAGCGGCGGGGAGACAGATTGTGAGAGAGCGAGAAGGAAGAGGGTGGCGGTGGGTTGAAGCTTTAAGGCGCGTTGCCGTCGTTTTGCAAGGGAGAGTAGAGAAGGAACGGAAATGAACAAACGAAAGAGCTGGAGATGGACGAGGACATTAAGACGCTATGGGAGACACGAGCGAATAAACAGGAGACAAACGAGGAGAAATGAGAGAATGGACGGAATACGAGATGAATAGAATGCGATCCATGGAATAATGAGAGGAAGCCGGATACGCCAGCGCCAGATCGGGGGAAGTGCCGATATTGGCCCAGTCCGGCCGGCTAGTCCCTCGGGCTGCCGGGGAGCGCAAACAATCGACCACCAGAGTGGGACACTTCCTTCAAGGTTCCGAGTCGGAGTACTTTCTGCTTCGGAGCCGGAGTGTATATTCGCAAAGGTAGTTCTTATCGTGAGCCACTTCCGACCGTATTGTCCAGTGTTGTTCAAATCCCTGGAAATTTACGTGCTCATCTCCGGATAACGAATGGACGTGGCTAAGTCAGATTGGTATGCTCGGGCAACATCAAATGTTTTCAAAGGTATGACGCCATTGAAGGAATACCTCTTCTTATATACACTATTCATAGAGAAGACTGGGTCCAGTCGATACATGGGATAGTTCATGCAATAGCATTTACTGAAGCCGGTTGCCATGGCTACCGCTTGTTACTCGCGCCTCTTCTCACTGCAAAAACGAGCACAAGTCCTCTCGACGCGCGGCTGCGGAATGGTGACAATGCGGCACAATTTCAGAGTGAAAGTAAAACCTTGATGTCTGCTTCGGCCCTGATTTCCAATGTGTCGCTCACTTATTATTTGTCAGTTTCCGTTACCTTCTCTTAGCATTGCAACGGTGAAATGCGTTTCCGCTACACCGTGCTCGCAATGTTCCATAGCATGATGCAGTGCATCAGAAAACCAGAGGTGTAAAGCGACACAGACTGCATCAAAGCAATCAGCCTCCGATAACGTTTAGTGAACTGGTAAACTGACCATGTAATTGCCTATTTGCATCATGTTATTCGGTAAAACTGTTTCATGATAATCGTATTCAATAGTTCTACGGACATTCCTCACCCAATACCTAAGACCGAACGACGAAAAGGGTGCAATTATGGAATGAATATGTGCGCCAGCCACAAATGGCATAACATGAGCTATGGGCAGCCGGGATTTAAACCAGGGGTTAGTACTGTAAACATAAAGTATTGACCATTCAGATGGATAAAGCAATGCCTACAGATAAATTATATATTCTGGGCGCAATATGACAGTAGTTGTCTACGTACCACCAAGACTAACTACATAAATTATTTCATTTAAATTACATTTTATCAATGTGACCCTTCGTTAGTAACAACTCAAACCCATGAAGAGTAAAGTTGACGAGCCGATAGTTGTTCAATGTTTTGCTCTCAAATGAAAACCCTAATGGATGAACGAAAAATAAATCATGGATATTAGAACTTAGAATTTGCGTAGGTACATATATATATTCACTACTCTTTAAAGTGATGGGTCGTTTTGAGCTTCAACAAAATTGTACAGACTATAAATGAAAAAAGACGAAAAGTTCGTTTTCCCAAAGAGGTGGTCCGACCGCTGGTTTCAAGAGACAGACCATAACCGGATAACGGAAAATACCAGTACGCCCGCGCGTGCTGCCGCGCCATCTGACGGGAGCGCGGGGATGACGCCGGCAAAGGCCGACAGCACGACACTACTTTGGTTTGCTGGCTCAGGTTATTGGAAGCGTTCAGCAGCTGAATTGGTGACTCAAATGGCTTTTGTGTTCATCGTTTACAGGTGCATTTGGTGCAGTGGCATCTGCCCTTCCACCTACAGCTAAGTGTCGGAGGGCACTCGAACTCCATTATATTCAGTTCGAAACTGAATTGCAAGCATGTTTTCAGAGATCACAACACTTTAATCTGACACCATGGAAAAAAAAATTCCATAATTACCACCTTCAGTGCACTCAGGAGGGGGAAACCAGCTGTAGGCGGTGAGCTCAGAAAGCCGTAGTTCCGGATCCCAGTCCAGCTGGCGAGCAGACTTGTTCAAAGCGGCACGCCCGCCCGCCGACGCGCGTGACGGCACCAGGCAGCCGAGCGTCACGTCACGTGACAGTCCAAGGCGCCAAAACCCACCTTGAGAAAGAGCGTTGGGGATGGACAATGAGCCATTAGTGTCTAGTGGATGAGAGGAAAATGTCAACCAAAACGAAGGACGTTGAATTTTTCGACGCATTCAACCCAGTTCAACCTCGTCGTTGCCAACCCCCCACGTCGATTGGTCGCGGGTAGACGAGTTGTGTGGACGCCAACTCAACAGCGATACAGTAAGATGGGCGTGGTGTGAACGTCCACTCAACAGCGACACGGTGGGATGGGCGTGGTGTGGACGTCAGTCAAAAGCGACACGGTGAGATAAGCGTGGTGTGGACGCCCGAGGAAATAGCGACACGGTGGGATGAGCGTGATGGGACGTCCCACTCAACAGACTGCGTGTGCTGCATCTTCATCGCACGTCCAGTACAACGAGCGTCACTCGGCAGTCCACCCGGGTCATGCGTTACGTCCTAGACTCGCTGTCGGGCGGATCAGAGCGACAGGAGGCGGAGCTGTTCCTCGGGCCAGCCACGGCACAGCTAACCGCCTCCTCGCCAGCCAACCCTCCGGCAAAGCCATCGCAGCACGCCGCAGCACCAGCACCGGGGCGGCCGGCCTCTTGGCTGGAGCAGACGATCGTCGGGAGACCGTGTCAAGCTGAGATGATAAGCTGCCGAGCCCAGTCAAGCCAGACTGGTTCGAACCATCACAGCAGCCATGAGCAGAACTACAGGCGGCTGCATCCACCCACACCCAGACTACCACTGCGGACCGATCTACCAGTGCACCGCCTGCAGCCTCATCGAGTGCAGGTCTGTATGCGTGGTGGAATGGACTACACGCAAAACCACCATAAGACTGTTCAATGATTGCTCCCCACATCAGTCTGCTTATTTGGGCTTGATCCGCGGGCGGCGCGGGCGGCGGCCCGTGTCATTGTCCTCACGAGGCCGCCGCCGCCGCCGCCGCTGGTCGCACGAGGCCGGTGGCTGCGGCGGCGCCACGCGGCCGCCCGTCAGCTGACGACCGAGACCGCAATCAGCTGACGACCGGCACCACAGTCAGCTGGTGGTGTTGCCCAGCCAGGCTCGTCCCAGGGCGTGGGGTGTGCGCCGGCCGCCGCGCCGAGGAAACCCGACGTATGTGCCGAAGAAGCTCGGACAGGAGCACTGGCGACGTGCCGGAACACGCAAACACCAACGCACTGTGAAACCAGCACGTGCCGAAGAACGCAAGATTGCATGCATTGCGAATAAAACACTGACGTTTGTAATCGCATCACATGAAATGGCATTGTGATTTAATTCGCTTTGCGACGCCAGCTTTCACTCTTGGTAACAACTTGCGATTTTGTAACATCAGCTTCACTGATGATCATCCGCCCATGAGCGCGTCTCACGGTGACAGTTCCGCGCACGTCTGCGGCTCACGGTGTCCAAGTTCAGCTTCAATCGAGCTCCAGATGTCAATACACATCTCCCAATATTGTTATTAAATATGTAGCTAAGACGTCGAACGACACATAACGCATATTGTTTGCAACTGCATAGCATAATCATAGGTCCGCTCACAGCCCAGCATCACTTCAGAACCTATTAGTCGCAACTGAAAGTCAGCCATGCCAGCTGTGTTTTATTGGCAGGTGTACCCATTTCTTAGGTACACCGACGCGGACCCATAACGGATGGCGGCAAAAAAAAAACTCAATATCCGACTCGATTTGCAAATAATGTTCCGTCATATGTTGGCTTCAACCCAAATGTCTAACTTTGGACACAGTCAGCACGTGGCGGTATCGGAGTCAGGCTGAGCATCCAGCACAGCTCGCATGTATGCATACATACATACACACCCACACACACACAGACAGACAAGACAGACAGAGCCGCCCGTTTCGGTGGGGAGACGAGGCGGCGTCAGCAGCTGGGGGAGCGGGCTGGCAGCTGGGCCGACATTCCCGGCATAACCTCGGCCAGGGCCCCAGCTGTCGCGGCGACACGTGCGCGACCCATGCTGGGGGGGGACCTTCCGCGCCACGGTATCCGGCTCACGTCGCGTCACCGACACCGACGCCCGCCGATCCATCCGCGGCTGATAATAGCCGAACCAGGTCGGTCGCGCCAGGAGGCGGCCACCGCCATTTATTGATGTGGATTTAATTCATCTTCATATTTTGTGCACTCGGCAGAAACGGGCAGGGCGACACCCCTCCCCGGATCCGTTTCCGATCGCCATGAAGCGAAGTGTCTGGTAAACTCTGATTTGGTATGCAGACGAAACTATGATTTGATATGGTATGCGGACGAAAGTGTTCCCACAGGAACGACGTCATCCACACGAAGAATTGGTCATTTCGAGACACATACTGCAAAGCAAAGGCTCATGACTCTTCCGTCGGAAAGTTCACATTGCGTATGCATCGAGACACCTACGTATAAAGTGCTGACAGCGGGCGATCCATAGTACGAACATTCCTGAAATTTCACTCGGCTGCGTCACCACTTGGCATCACCATTTTGACCTGCCAGCTGGTCGCGAGGTGGCCGGAAATCCCAGGACTTTTTGCGTCATACCTTTCGGCCCGAATTCAGCCCGCCAGCGGCCGGCTGTCAACTCAGCTGCAACACAGCCCCCAACCCCCCAACCCCCACCGCCACCACCACACCCGGTCACGTCCGGGACTGTACGTGTCTGTCGCCTCACCACTATGCGCCACTCGGTATCGGTCTGTATGCTCGTGCCACTGCTGACGTTGGCGCATCTCGGCACTGACTCGACTGTATCCCAGCTGACTGTGTATCTTTGGACTGGCTCGGCTGTATCCCTAACTGACGGTGTATCTCTGGCCAGGCTCGGCTGTATCTCCGGCTGAGTGTTGGTCAGCTGACTCAGTGCTGGCACGTCGCACCAACGTGAATCACGATCTCGCCCGAGGTGACGACACGCTAATCGCCACTCACCAGTCCGCCAGTACTCCCTCACGCACCATAACTATGGTAGACCGGCACACCATGACCATGGCAGTCATAGTCACCAGCCACCATGACTTGGAGGCGGCGTAGGGGGGGACTATGGCAGACTGGGGCACCCTGACTATGGCAGACCGGGACACCATGACTATGGTAGACCGGCACACTACGACCATGGCAGTCATAGTCACCAGCCACCATGACTATGGCAAACCAGGACACCATGACTATGGCAGACCAGGACACCATGACTACGGCAGATAGGGACACGCCGAGCATCGCTCACTGAATTAGTTTATGGTCTGTTATTTTGGCTTTCGGGCGCTCCGACTACTGAGGTCATATTTCGCCCAGAATTAGTTCGTCATTTGTAGCTCAGGGCACGTCGACACTAAGATTATTTTGTGCCAATGGGCGACCGACACAACTCGACCAACATCAGAGGACCGTAGATGCCACAGGGTTCTAGGCTCGGCAAGTCCACACAGATATTCCGGCCAATGGCACGGCAAGCGAACACAGTGAACTCACAGCGCAGCATTCGTGTCACATTCACCACTGGGAACAGGCTAGGTAGTTAATCTGTGCAGCGTGAGAACAGCACAGCTGATACGGGAAACATAAACACATATTTCGTCTTAAGTCTGAGAACGGATAGTTATGGCATGCAATAAATGTCGTTTTGATGACTGGTGCTTCTGAAAAGCATCATTTAACTACTCGACGTTTCCAAACACAAAACACATTCAGTGTCCTTCACGCCTCAACAAGATCATTCCCCCAAACGAGGCACATCAATCGGAGGCGGCGGCGGCGACCTGTTGACAGTCGGGACATCTGCAAACACGGCCGCAGCCGATCAGCGCCAGCTCCAGCTCCAGCACAGCACCAGACCAGACCAGAAACGGCGACGTGATCGGCCGCCGGCCGACACACTCACCATGGCTGCCGAGCTGGCGGTAAAACCTGTACTCCAGATGGAGCTGAGGAGCCTTGGACTTCATCGGCTCCTGCAACACAGAGCAGTGTGCGTGAGCGGTGAACGTGAGCGGTAAACGTGAGCGGTAAACGTGAGCGGTAAACGTGAGCGGTAAACGTGAGCGGTAAACGTGAGCGGTAAACGTGAGCGGTAAACGTGAGCGGCCGCCATGACAAACGCCCGTTGGACCAACAATGAGCGACATATGGCTGACGTGGTCTGCTCTTAAGCGGCCGCCATGGCCAACGCCTGGATGCGCCACCAATGAGCGGCGTATGGCAGCGGCTGAGGTGGTCTGCTCTGAAACTGTGTTTACGCCGCATTGTCATGATAATATCTTGGCAAAGGTGACCAACGGTTGAATTTTTTTCTTTCAGGTATTTCTTTCAACGAAAATGCGCAAAAACACGTACCTCCTGAGAAATATTATTGGGATTCATTAACATATCTAATAGGAAAGGAAGGTGTTTTTTTTTTTGGGTGGGAAGAGTGCAACTGGAGCATACAGCATGGGACACATCTCCCTGAAATCGCGCCCATAAGAGTGGTTGGCCCCCAGTTTCATGTATAAAACCATGAATCTAATTTGGCAGACACAACTACTCTGGCGGCGTTGTTTGTTTACATCGATGATATAACATGACTTCATGACATTTGCTGCGCTTTCCATTTTTTCCGACCCGACTTTGCACTTATTCTGGTCTCAGCAGCGAAGCATCCAGGACTTATGTACGATAGGAAAGTGGAAGCATGTTAAATTTGTCCTAAATCTACAGAACGAGAAAACGTTGACCAACTTAAAAAAAAACACATTTCAGACACTGAAGGGTACCTTCGATTTTCCATCTTGCATTCCATTTAGTCTTCCCTCAATAAATATGTAGCAAAATGTCATCAATGACCTGTGGTGTGAATCGGCCGGTGCGGAAATAAGGCTTGCAGACGGATGTGTAAGCGACCCAGCTGGATTGTTGCTTTACGACGCATTCAGCAGCTGAAGCCGGAAGGCGTCGCCTGCCTCTCACCCCGGCAGGAAGGGCGGGCATCGCGGAGAATCGAGCCCCGTACTACTGCCGTGCCAGGCTGTGGCCGACCCATTAAATTAGTTTGGATATTATAGCCTTGAATGCTTTTCCCATGACATGGTTCAACACAAACACAACCATGTTCTTTTTATTCAAATCGATCAATATTTACGAGTCGCGGATCAGGCTTAAATTTGCATAGCGGTAAGATTAATACTTATTTTATTATTTATATATTTATTAAATATTTCGATTGATTATTTGGGCATAAGGGCGCTCCGACTACGACGTCATGTAGCGACTATATTAAATATTTAAATTTATTTAAATTTGAACATGAAATAACCGTATTTTCTTAATCCTCTTGACGAAAGGCGTTGTTTGAGATCGGAGTTATGCACATACGGAAAATGGTCTAAAAATGTAACCTCTATTATTAACCCTATTATTATTATAACCTCTATTATTATTATATTAAAAGGCAGACGATTTCGCAGAAAAGAAACTCCCAAAAACGCATAGCTCGATGGTCTGACACGACCAGTTATATGCCTTTATAAAATATCACTACCGAATTTAGCGACAGCTGTGCCAAACGGCGACCAGCTGCCACTTAGCTACGCCTCCTCCGATGGCGAGGGTTAAGATGAGATTCAGTTCGAGGAGAATAAATGGAAGACGATGAGGGGTGGAGGTTGTCTCACGCGTGCCGGTTTCAGCTGTTCCGCCAGGCCTCGGAACCGTAAACAAATTACGTCACTGTGGCGCAATGCCTTTCACCGATACCAATCCCGTGAGAGCGAAACTGACAACATAACGCAACAATAAGTCGCCTGCCATTACGCGTGACTTTCCATCACACAGCCGCAGCCGAGCAATGCCAAGCCATTCTGGGAACCAGGGCAAACACGGAGGCTATTGTTTCGTTCCGGCCTTTGGATACAAATCCAAGGTAACGTCTTGCTGTGCCGTTGACTCAATTTGATTGATTATTTGGGCTTAAGGGCGCGCCGACTAAGAAGTCATTCAGCGCCCACCCAAATCGGAGGGCCATCGGAAAGCATATATATAAAAGCACATAGAAAGGCATGCTGCTTCCCATTCAGAGGGCCGAAGGGCCTCAACAGTAAGCGGCCGGTAAATCTAGCGGGAGGGTATCGAGTTCGACAGGCAACTAGCAATGAATAGGCATAATCCCAGATCAGGAGCTTGCAAAAACACTTCCCTGTTACATTTGGACGTAGTTGACACTGGCTCTGAGCAGCGTGCTCCCCTCCCCACCACTGCTCTCTCCTACTACACAAACACTGCCCAGCTGTTTCGTTTCTCAAGGTTCAATCACATGCGAGACCTGCACGCCCCATCCTTCGCCACCAATGTGATATAATTGTGAAGGATGCAGGTAACATGCAGACAGTGTACACAGGGAAAATGAGGCGAACAAACCCACCATATCAAATGCGGTACGACCATACCCATTTTATATGAGTACGGTCGCATGGGGTAACAGATTAACATACGATCAAGGCATGATACTTTTCGAGCTTCTAGGCTGCTATATTTCTTGTTAATGTTTGTTGTCTGGGCTCTAGGAGGCACCAACCATAATGATCATCATGCCGCCCATTATTTTTAGGTTAAGGGAACCGCGAAGTCAGTGAAAATAGCATTGAATGTCTTATTAAGGTGTAATTATTGCCCTAAAACATGATGTAATTATTGTAATATGCATCTTAATGTGCAATAATGCTCCCGGTATATTACACAATCACCAATAGTAGCATCGAGCATCAGCGTGCTTCAAGTGCACCTGAGAGTACTCGTGTGTTTTCACAATTCCAGGTATGAAAAACGCATGGATGAACTCCGAGACGGCTTCAAAAAGCACCAGCATCTACAGGCGGCGTCCGTCTTAACGAACTCTCGCGCAATTTCTTAACAAAACAGAGGAATTTATTTTCTAACGACTCGCTACATGGCCGTAAAAGAAGATTGTTGGATGTGAAGCATGATGTACTTCCGGAAGTGCCAGAAACAAGCAAGGGTCAGAGCGTCACAGCTTGACGTAGTAAGTACCAGAAATGTGTGCAAGGGTCAGTGTCACAGCGAGGCAGGAGGAAATATCAGAAACGTGCAAGGGTCAGAGTGCGACAGCGCGGCAGGAGGAAGAGGGGCCTTTCACGGGAGTGACGAGATCAGTCACCGCTGTCCTATGGCACGTGATTGTATAAGTAGCGCCCATTACGACGATCAGGACAGCAAGGCACACAGACAACAGCGCATTGCACTGTCAGACAATACATATGCATAGCATGCAAATGAAAAAGCGGCATTACCACTGTACTCTTCCCCACCCACACCATCTGTGTGCGGAAGGGGGACCCCCGGCTGATGTCCGCTTTGGGGGCCACCGAACTGAGGTGTCGATCCCTGATGGAAAGAGCGGTGTGTGACGTCAGTAGCAGGCACTGCATGATGGTGTAGTGTAGGGTGTCTTGGGGAGGCCCGCACTATCAGTAAAGTTCGCAGAGTGGTTTAGTGGAGGGTATATCCTGGGAATCAGTAAAGTGTTATCAGTAAAGTTGAATATAGTGGTGTTGCAGGCAGGATGCCAGAACAGGTGCGATACGTGCAATGGGTACCAACTGACTGTTGTACTCGGATGGAGAAAACCAAGCGTGCGGATGAGTTTTCGGCCTCCTTGAGCAGCAGCGTATGTCTTGTCTTACTTGCCACGACTACGTCGCTCGCCGGAAGGCCGCGCACTTTGTGGAACTTAAAGGTCTCGGTAAAAATAGCGCATCGTACTTTTCTAGTTTCCAGATAATTTCAGTTGTGTAAAGTACGGTTCTAGGGTTGTATTGCAATAACACAGTGCATCGTGAACTCATGTGTTCAGTGTTGTGGGGAGAATAGTGCACTGCAGTCTTCAAGCTCGTGTGTCATATCTGATCATGGCAAACATAGCATTGTAGTCGTGCGTTCTTTTCTACGCATGCTGATATCGGAAGGGCTGGTCAGCCATTCCGAGATAGAAACGTTCCACTAATTTCACACACGGGTGTACAAAATCGTTTCAATTTCATCAACCTGCACTCGCACTAGCGTGATCTTCGAGTAGATGCCGAATGGATTTTGTACGTCACTTCTCGTGGTAAAACGCCTGTGATGACATTGATGGCACTGTTGAGTGAGTTAGCTACGACAGCATCACTCGCTTCGAAAAAAAATATGTTGGCTCAACAGACACGCTGGGGTACTTGAAAAGCGCTGGTGGCAGAGCTTGCCTCTTTCATGTAACGGTGGAGAAAATACGTGTGACTGAAGGCCGTCTGAAACGCTTCGACGAACCATCAAAGCAGCGCAGCATCTCCATCGGCTTATGCCGGCGTCTGAAACCGATGCATGTGTGCTCGAGCTGTCGAGCGATACAGACGGCAGGATAATTACTTTTAAGAATAGTCGGCGGTTAGCACAGGTATGGCTACGAGACAGGTAGTGCACCCCTCCCCTGCTGTCCATGTAGCCACGTAGACAAGACTCGAGTCTCATCGCGAGAGTGGATGCAGGTGGGATCTGTAAACAAGCTGCCGATTCCCGAAACTGGCAATTGTATCCGAGTTCCAAACAGTGAAAGACTTGACCGCAAGGGTTGACTTAGATTACATTAGTCATCAGGACGCACTTGTGCCGACTATCTGTGCACTTGTGACTTGACGGTGTACTGTTTCCTTGTTTTTTGATGTGGCGCGTGGCTACTAAGTTCTTTTGCTTTTTTGTTTTGTTTTGTTTTTGTAACTGCTCGGCGTTGGATGTAATGTAATGTTTTGGTAATGTTTCCGTGAAAATCAAACCCATATCGGCTAACATACTGTAAGGTGCATACAAGTGAGAAGGACCTTCATTGCCTACCTTATATATGAATACATCACAAACACAATGACATTCATCTTCTTCCTTCCTTTAGAGCTCGTAACAAAATTTAAGTAGGATTGATGAAGGTGTCCAAAACAACGCATTACTACACGGCAAATTCACGCTACCTCGATACCAAGCGTCGACGAAAATGACCGCAATTAACATCAAGTAATCAATGATAATTTGGTATCAAGCGGACAGGGAATCCCGCTGATAGGCTGAAATGGCGTGATTCGCATAACCAAAAATGACTGTGGGTCCATTCTATTTTACATATAAACTATACCACGCCAGAAGGTAGATTTGTAATGGAATGCACCTCTTTGACCAGACCTGGAGGTCACGGTAAAGAAGATCGTGTGCACCAATGAACAGATGAATGATGTCGCTACGCGTGGTAAAAAAAAAGTGTTTCATTACTTGGTCTAGAAAAAAAGTTGTGGGTGGGAGAGAGGGAATCCCTCCACCCCCGGCAGGAGTGCGTCGGCCGACCAAAAGCAGCTTCGGGGGCGAAAATTGTTCTTAGATATCATACTTTCACGGCACAATTTCAGCTTTTTGGAGGCCACATTGCAATATTACAGGACTTTTCCCAAACGTCATTTTCTTCAAGTTTTCTCCATAGCCAATCTTGCCATTCCAAGTGTTTCCAGAACCAATCGGTTTTTTATCCAAGAATGATTCCACCTCGGGGATCGGCACCGGCAATATTGCAATATTGAACGCCCTCGTTAAATACTTCAACTTCATCCTCGTCCATAAAACCGTGAATATGGCCCCAGTATGAGGTGCATCTTACTTTGTTGACACGCAAGCCTAAGCTATGTATCCCGTAGGCAAGCATACTATCAGGTTTAGCCAGTGCATGGGGGGAGGAGGTGATGCAAATCTCCAAGGTTGATTTTCGACTGTTTGTACAACGAATTTGAATGTCTCATGTGGAGTTGCATACCTACAATTTGGATTTGAAAATATGTTGCTCATGGACTTGTTCGCTCCGACATTATCATCTTTACTTTTCACATTTGGAGGTTGAGTAATATTGTTTGGTAATTAACCGCTGTCCAGTAAAGTGCACACAACTCACCGGAAAATGCAAACTGAAATTCTGGCGTCACATGACTTTCAAAGAAAAATATTATCTCTGTATCACATTAACCGATTTTCCTCTCCACATCCAGGATTATGAAGCACAAATCCAACTCTACCTGTAGTCTACCTGTATGCTGCCATAAAGGGGAACATGTCCAGCCATTTTTTTGCTCAAATTGCAATCATCAGCCGATAATCTGACGTATTTAAAAAATAGGTCAATGTTGTGTGGCTGTGTAATGAGCTCAGCTACTGTAAGTTAGTTATTGGGGTTTTAGGGCACATCAACTGCATTGGCTATACAGCGCCCATTAAAGTGGGCTTAGCTGCCCTTCTGAGTTAACCAAGAGCCAATGCTCACGCTAAAACTGACTAACGTCAAGTTTCACAATGGGCACTAAAAAAGCTGCTTTGGGAACAAATTCGGAGGTTTCAAAACGCGGTCAACACATCGAACCCAACTGCTCCTAGATATTTGGATCGGAATGTAACGAATTGCAAAAACGATGAGCATGACAATGAGCAATGCTACGCTGAACATTTGAAGCCTTGTCACACTGGTCATACTTAAACGTACAAATTCTCGATTTTCGTGAATAAAACCCCTAATAAACCTGGGAGGTCAGCCAGCGATCACAAGTGCCAAAAGTCGGACCCAAATCGTAATCGTGAGAACTTTCTACGTTCACTAGTTTTGTTTCGTGTTGCTGGCACTCTCCGTTTGGAAACGGTGGGGAGGGGGGGGGGGGGCGGGCGCAACAGCCACCTGCATTAGGGAGGACAGCAAAACGTAGTGTACGGACAGCTGCTATCCCGCAGAGGGCGCGCCAGTGTTTCACAAGTTGTCCCATTTGCGGGGAAAGAGACACCCGGCAATGGCTAATTTTCCACTCCTGACTTCAATTTTCAGCAATCATTTTCCACTCACTGTCACTAAAAAAAGGCACAGGTGGAGTGACTTGATCCCACCAGCATTTCCCTGCTGGCTTGCATCCGGTTTTCTCGGATTCCGACGTCCTCTCAAGTCATGCAGATCAGCAATCATCTTTATCAGCAGTCAAACCCCACAATATTGATATTCTTTGCAATATGAAGGCAAGGGAGAAGTGAGGGTACGCAATTATTAAAGATGTCAATATTCGCCATGATTGGAGATGTGTACGACTCCAAAACATTGCAATGATTTCCTGTAGTTGTGCGCGCAAATTAATATTTTGTGCAACGCTTAAGTACAACATATCAATACATAAACATGCCAAATGTGGATACAATGAACAGCCAAATGTGTTGCATGCAATCTCACTTCATATATCAGCAGAAGCCAGACGCATATAAGGACACTGTGACTTGTTGAGCAACAGGTACACAAGCAACACTGCCAGCATATGAAATAAGTGTCCATCATTACAAATTATGCCTAAGAAATGGGCAGCAATACATTCTACCAAGATAGATATGCTGCCTGCTCTTTTCGGGTATTTACAGATAGAAACATGAACGTTACCAGTCATAAATGTGTGGAAGGTTCCAGGTCTCTTTCCATGCAACGTCATACGTACTATGCTAAAATTAACTAAGTTTTGGGGACGCGTCCTGCCGTCCACCTCGAGCGCGATATGACCCAATTTATAAACATGCTCACAGTATAACGGCCCACTTTAACAACTATTTAACAAACCTTTGGCGAAATTGAAAACATGTCCCAAAAGATGACCAATTTTCTGATGAGCATCTATGCAACAAATTGCGTTGGTTTCTTTAGTTATATGTATTCTCAAATTCGTTACGTGAAACAAAACAGCCTACGACATGCAATGCGAAATGTATGTGTATCAATAAGCTTGGTAGGGGCGGGAATGGCCGAGTGGTTAAGGTGTCGGGCTATGGGTACCAAAGGTCCCGGGTTCGACTCTAACGCCACTCAGGACATTTCCCAATCCCGCGGCCCACCGGCGAAACAGTGTGGGCGGCGCCATTAGCCGTGAATGTGCATAAAGTGTGTCGTGGACCAGCCAAAAAACAAACAACAATAAGCTAAGTAAAACATCCGACCTGGAAAATAGCAATCAGCTGCTGGAGTGTCGCATAGCTACATAAATGACGCTTGTGGCGATTGTGATCGCTATCAGTTGCTTAATCGATGTGGGTGTCAAGTTACCCAGTTGCAGTGCAGAATTTATATGGCAATAAAAAGAAGGTTTCATGGAGTGCAGCTCTATATAGCACAGCTATATTCATATTCGCATACAAAATCCCTCCTACGGGAGCTAAGTTAGTTAGTTATTTGGGCTTTAGGGCGCTTTGACCAGTTTTGATCATTGGCGTCCACTACGGGAGCTTAGCTGGGCACGTGCGCTTATATCATTTTCCATCGGTAAATTTGGCTGAAGCAAACTCGGCAACTGATCGATGGATTTCGGAGCCGCCTCGGCGAAAGCTAAATAAACTGTCGCAACTAAAATGCCGCGGTGTAATTGGCTAAATTGATAGGCGCACAGATGAACGTACGTACACCTCACGAACGTAAGTTGGTGCCAATATTTTGCATGCCTTATCCGTCGTATTCTCCCTAATACAGGGTGTATCTGGCTTGATTACATCCTTGTTGTTATTTGAGCTTAGGGGCGCATCGACTGCATCGGGCATGCAGTGCCCGGCTTGATTACACCAATTGGGTCCAAATTGATTAGCCAAGAGTATAGAAACATGCACCCAAACTAGCAGCAACTTGCCGCAATCATGCCCTTTATTTTTCATTATTTTTACCTTAAATATCTACTCTTCCCCCACCCCGTCATGAATATTTGTCAACATTGACACCCACCTGGTACCAACTATGCTTCAGGACACTGGGGTTCGCCGTCATGACAGTAACTAATGAAAATAGACCCCACAGGTGTGCGAGCCATTGGGGTTGGTAAAGTCGCTCATCAACGGACGGATGGCCGTTACCAACCTTGAACAAGTTCAGCCTTAAAGACATGGCAATGTGCACAAATCAGTACGACAGAGGGCACTGAAACTCTGGATGGATAACTGGCGTTATCCATATGACCGTTACAAATAGCACATTTCAGTACCACCGTACGACGCAAGCATGCTTAACGAACCAAAGCCAATGATCCGAGGTCAAAGTTAAGAATTAGTGGGCGGAGCCAGAATATCGTCACAGTCTACACAACTGTTAGTTATTTGGGCTTGAGGGCGCATCGACCATGTTGATCATAGGACGTCATCATTCTACACAACTGAACCAATCAGAGATAAAACAATGCCGGTCGGAACGGGGCGCACTCACCAGTTTGATGGCTACATGCTCGTTGTTGTAGATGTTCTTGCCGAGCCGGAGCTCGCCAAAGTTGCCGCACCCGATCTTCTTGCCCACGCGGAAGTTCGGTCCCACCATGAGCACGCCCGATGAGCCGGAGCCGGTCTGGCGCGAGCCGGTGCTGTGCACGTTGTTGCGCGCGGCGGCGGCCGGCCGCGACGCGGCGTGGCGCGCCGGCTCGCCGCCCGGCTTCTCCTTGCTCTCGCGCTTCTGCATGCCGCGCGACTGGGCACTGGCACTAAAGTACCGGGACGCGGCGATCCCGAAATGGGACACTTTGGCGGCGGCGCGCGACGCGAGGCTAGCGGCGGCCGCGCGGCGCCGTGGCGGCTCGCGGCACGCGGCCGGCGCTCATGTGCGCGGCGGCACGCGCCGCGTCCCGGCAGTCGTCGACACCGGCTGGCGGCGCGCTCCCGGCCGCGCCCACGCTACGCAGCTCTCGCGACCGCTGAAACACACCGCCCGACAGATTAGACGTGCAGCGTGCAGCCGACCGGGGTCGGAGTTGGCGGGATACCGTCACCCTGGACGACACAGCACAGGAGCAGACACGTAGTCAGGGACAGGAAAAAAAACACACGTGTCTCTTCAGTGGGATAATGTGTCATTAACGTCGAAAAACATTTTCTTTGCGATATCAGCACATCATGATGGTGATCCGATCTGACAGTAAGATGATTAGCTGGTACGTTTTCAGACGCTGACGTATACGTCATGCGAGTCAGCAACGGCCACAAAAGTCGCTTCGTAAGCGGATCGTCACCATCCAGGCAATGACGTGTCCGTGCAGCGGGCACACTGCACGATTCGACACGAAATCACGCTCCACCGAGGTGGGTCGATCACTACCGAGTCCAGCTGAGGAACAATCCGGTCAAAAACTGCCCTAACCATACCGGCGCGCAAAACTGGCGCGTAAAACCGTATCAAGCTAGCCAAAACGTCACCTCCATAGGGATATTCAATGTCTCAGAATTGTGAAATATATAAAGCTAGAGGGAACAAATTTCACGAAAAACACGCTAATCCAATGAAAGAAAACGAGAAAGAAATGCACCTACCCAGAAATGTAACCAAAACATTTCCTTCAGGACACGCGTTTCAACCCAGGAACAACTAGGAATGCATTTGTCGCACATCGAAAGTAGCAAGCCTCATTCGCAAGTACATAGAAAACAGAGCATCATACTTTCGTGTACAGCAACAGCCACTTCAAATAGGCGACGGATGCCATAGCAGGGTTCGATTTGTACTTTGTAATACTGAATGTGGAGGAACATTTCATGGCAAGTGAACGCGCTTTTTATTTGCAAACCTACGACAACCTTACTTTATACTTTCCCGTGCATCTTGAACCCTTTATCACCGTGTCGTGCATTATTAAGTAGCACCATTCAACCTCTAAATGAGAAAAACGAGAGGATAATTTTCCACAGAGGACCATGTTCAGTATGATAAAATCGAGGAACGGCCTATATTTCCAACTCTGTATCAGGGTGGGAACGATCAATATGAAAGCTATCGAATTGAATGAAAGCTATGAAAGGGGGTGATACACCCTCCACTCACCACCACACATATATACACTCTAATTTTCAAACTAAGCATCGCACGAAAACAAGAGGTGTCATCGGAAAGCGCTCGACGAGTAGGGCCAGAAACCAGCCCCAAAATGAATCGCCTTCCAATAAAGTATCTAGGGGGTCTTGGTTTTCACGACTTATATCATGTTTTTGATCGTAGGGAGTTCATTTGGGGAGATTTAAAGGAAAAAATTGGAATCAGGAAAGGGAAGGCGAAATCGAACGTTGTCTTAAAAATTTTGCCTACCAAAAAATCTTTTTTTCAAGGAAAATTCAAAATTGAGCTTTCAATTTTTTAATTTTTATTTTTATCCTGGCTAAAGTGGACCGAGAAACGTTGTTCCAAGTCAACTTAATCCCATAAAAATGCATACTTTAGCCAGGATCTTCGATGTTGGAACTAATGGACAAATATGCAAAACTGATAATCCAAAAAAAATCACAACTTCCTCTGGTGCGTTTTACTTTATCCCTAAAGATAAGCAAACGCTGAAAGTTTCATTCAAATGTCTCTACACGTAAAGATCAACGACTGGTTGAACTTTTCTTGAGGTGGCCTGACTTCACCTTAAATAACTCGTTGACCACAACATGCCAAATTGATGTTGGAAAAGGTATGCCAAATTTCGGAGCGCTGCCGCGCGCCGTTCTTTAGCTATCCATGAAAAACCTTAGGGGTCGCATATTAGCCCCCTCCCCGAGACGGCGCTGGTTAAGGGGCAGCATGACAATGGGTAGCATTTAGCATAGTCATTAGTCGCCTTGTTTGTTTTGTTAAGTAAAAACTCACTACGTTCAATAAGAGCTGTCAAAGTCAACTATGTTGAAAACATCGAGTGGGAAAATTCATTACATCCGGACGTGGTCGGCTTTGTCAAGGAATTGCGTCCTAACATAAAAGGTTTTTGCCCGATTGAATCTTGATTTGGATGGTAACATGTATCCATCGACTGGTTGTTCCAGGGCGCATCGAACGTGTTGAATCATTTGGAGCCTAGAATAAGTGTTAGTTAGTTAGTTAGTTAGTTATTTGGGTTTTAGGGGGCATTAACTGCAGTGGTTATACAGCGCCCATGGAATAAGTGTTCATCGAATGTTTTTTTAAATACTGTTTATTGATAATGGTGCATTAAACATTAAGATTGTGGAAAAGGATGCTACCTATATTGGCTTGGGGTCCTCCTCCTCCAATTAAATGATGGTCTTCTCTGAATGAGTTCACGGTAGGCTGTTCTGTGGTGTTGTTGTCTTTGCGGGCCCCGAGCATTGTCAGCCGAGCTGTACTGTAGCAGCATTCCCCCCGAGTATGCGCGCGATCCCATTCTAGTGCATGGTTATCTAACATCCCAGGGGAAGCATAGTTCTTGTCAGGATGTGATAATGTGATACGGCCGACGCAAAGATCAGATTGTTCCTGTAATTGGAATAAGCGGCCAGGAGACAAACATATATGTACAAATATGCTGGCGCATCCTTTTTGTAACTTCGCCGTGTGTCACTCTGTTGCGCATCACTAGATCGTAGTACAGATTAGCAACTTCGATTTTCTCCAACACAAGGCAAATACCAGCTTTCAGGTTCTTCATTATATTTTGAGTTTTGGTCAATTTTTCATACAACTTCCATCATGTGCATGGTACAAATCACGCCCGAAATACTTATTAACATCTAGCATTTCCACCTTATTTCTGGTGTGCAATCGTAAAGATAATGAGAAACAGACGAAGTTCAGCACTGGAGACAGACCACATGACTAGGTCGAGGCAACACTCAGCAATCAATACATATGTGTTCACTCAAACTTATACATGTCATACTGATCCAACTACAGCGTACACCGTTTCGTGATTTCCAAAAAGTCCTATGTCTTTCCTTTTGGAGCCTGCTCGTTCTTGCTCGACCCCATATTGCACCAAAGCTGGCGATCGTGCTGGGATAGAGTGGGGAGGGGGGCCAGCTTCGCACAGATCTTATCAATCCGGTTTCGATCTCGGCTTCGAGCTCGCATCCAGAAGGGAAGCTGACCATATACGTTGAAGGGAGTCTTCATCAGGTTGTAGTCGGTCCACTTAACATCGGAAATAATCCTCTTGATGAACAGCTCTGGATCATAGCAGCATCCTCGCATTTGAACGTGGACAAATGGTGACGATGGCCATAGCCTGCCATTGGCAGGATGTGCCGGCTTGCTGCGTCCTTGGTTCCCACCGTGCTGATGTCTGGTTGCACATGGCTGGTGTTCGTCCGTTGTGTACATGGAATATCCATCTATTTAGGTGATTACATTGGAAAAAGTGGCCGACAAAAAACGTGAAGAAAAGAAGTGTAAAATCCCTGACTGTGTGAAGATGTGCATAGTTACTGTGTGTATATGTTCACAAAAAACATTACATGTTCGTTGGTTGGTTCGTTGTGGCTATATGATGCACTGAGCAGCTGAGACCATATAGCGTCGCCTGCCTCTCACCCTGGCAGGAAGGACGAACACCGTGGGGAGCCGTACCTCTGGAATTCCAGACTCTCGGCTGAACCAGAGCTACCAACACACCAGACATTAACCCGTCCCGTGTCGGAGGGATCTTCAACCGCCCCCCCCCCCTCAGATCTTTCACAAATAGCGGACGAACGGCGCGCAGTAGCGCGCCCAAATTTGGCATACCTCATCCCACATCAATTTGACATGCTGATTCAAATTTTTTAGGTCAGGTCATCTAGGGTCAACGAGTTAGTCAAGGTCAAGTGAGGTCACCTCCAAAAAAGCTCAACGAGTCGTCACGCTTTAACGGATACAGATATTTTAATGAAACTTTCAGCGTTTGCTTATCTTTACGGATGCAACAAAACGTACGAGTTGAATTTTTCATTTTTTTCTTCAATTTTTGACTACATGAATTTTGCGTATTTGCCAAATTGCAGTTCCAATACAGGATTCTGGCTAAAGTGAGCATTTTTTATTAGGGCAAGTTGACTTCCAACAAGGTTTCTCTGTCTGCTCTACCCACTGGAAAATGAAAATTTATAAAAAAAACTTGAAGTCAAAATTTTGAAAAAATTTTTTTTTGTGGGGGGGAAATATAACCCTGGTCGATTTCGCTGTCCTTTTCTCATGCCAAATAAATTTTGTTTTGTCATATATCACAAAATGAACTCCCAAGAGTCAAAAAATGTAAGTAGTGAAAAATCGTGAAAATCGAGCCCCCCCCCCGTTACGTCACTTTTGGGGGACAATTGTTCTGGAGGGTGGATCCGGACCCTACTCGTCGAACGCTTTCCGATGACACCTCTTTCGTTTTCGTGCGATGCTTAGTTTGGATTTTAGAGGGGGATCTTCAACCCACCCACCCACCCACCCGAGATGGGGTGTGAGGATTTGACTAGAAAGACAGTGCGGGTTAAACGTAGATGCTTATTTTAGTATGGTCAAGTAGTATTGTATTCATTATGTAGCTCTGTTGCAAGTAAAAAGACTAGCAAGTATTGACAGGAGTGAGATAGTTCTAGCCCACTTCAAAAAGTGAATGCATAGAACACAAATATAATAAATGCCTGATAGCATTAGTATTTTCAATGCATAGCAGTGGCCGAACTCGAAACCGACACTACATGCAAAATTGAAGAAACCTGAAAACTCGAATTACTAAGTAATATCTGTACTACACATAATGCAACTGTTTGCATAATAAATGTTCTATGCATACATTTGCAACCAAATTTTGTTTACATGGAAATGGAGATGCATAAAAAGGTAATACAAGGAAATGTCTGCATATGGTTTTGAATGCATCACATCATTTTAGTGAAGTTCAATTTTGCATGTATGAACACTTCATGCATCAAAAATGCAACAAAAACTGAACAAAATGCTTAAAATATAAATATGAACATCTGCAATTAAACAATGTAATTTTACAAACTCCACACAAATGCCTACATCTTGGGTATCCATATCAATATTTGTCCTATGATGCTTTTTCGTAGTAAAACCAATAGATGGCCAGAATTCAATGGTCGATAGTTTCTCAGAACTAATCAAGGTGTAAAGAACAAAAAGGGCATAGGGATGGTGGGACTGAGCAGTGCTAATGTTGGCTTGCTCAAAGAACACCAAAGATAATCTCCAAGACTGCATTACTCAATATGAACTATAAAACATAATATACATGAGGTACACATCCTTCCTGGAAAATTACCTGTATTTCAAGCTAACAAAATAAACTCAGTAAATGCATTGGTCACTTAAGTGAAAGCACTGGATATAGAAAATCTGCAATAACAAACTTTTTCCTAAGCACTGTTAAACCTTTTCACAACTGTAGGATTAGGTAAATTGGGAATGCAGCATGTAGGTAGCATGTAGGTCTCTACAATTTCAGAATGTAAAGCAAGAATTAATTCACCATGGTAACTTGGCAAATCATATGGCAGGTCAGACATGCAACCTATATATGTGACCTATATAATGGAATAATATTGATTTCAAGCAAAGCATTGGATGGTAATGCAGTGGCATCTCTGCAAGGTTCCATGTCCAAACTGTATATGCATGTACTGGGAGGCCAATCCAATAGCATTGGGTGGGGTCAATAGTCAACTTTTAAATCATCACACAAGAACACTGATATGTTTTGTGGAGTTCAAAGGAGCTTGAGAAAATTGTGAATGATATAGTTGAATGACAGACATTTCCACTCCCTACACCATTTTGCATTGCACACCTAGTGAAACCCATTATTTTCATTTTTTACAAGAACATCTGCATAACAAATCTACCCAACAAATGGATAAATAACAAGGTTAGAAGCTTTCAGCATATTCTAAATTTACCTTTCTAAGCAATGCCTACAAGGTTAATATTGCAGCATCTAAAATTTGAGTGTCTGCCTGTGTGCTCTGCCTTCTCCTACTGGCCCAACCCCAGCAGCACACTCAAGGGTGGCATAATTCATGCCCTAGGATAACTTGGAGGATGAAACAGGATGAAATAGGATGAAACAGCTGCAATGTTTTGCTGCATTACATGCAAAATGCATCACATAAAATCATCCAGCAAGGAAGTGGTTAGACTCCAGCTTCAAAAGAAAACATGAAGATTCACATCACTGTAACCATGCATGAATGCACCTACATTTTGAGAAATAAATGCATTGACTGGCAACATAAGCCAAAGCAACCTATGCAACATTTGAGAGATTATCATTTTATAGAAGTATCATGTAACAGTGAAATGTCACATCACAAGAAGCTGATAGTATTTTCTCAATAGAAGATATTAGCACATAAATATGACTGCTTAAATAGTCAATTTCATGTTTGCCATATGACCTTGTCATAATATCATGTATTATCCAGAACAATGTCATTTTTATCATTATCCATCATTATTATTATGCCAATACACTGGTTGCATGATTGGTACATTTTTGTTTTAAAACATGAAAACAACACAAAACAAACTACTACATGAAGCATAATTAAACATGAAGAAATTATATTAGGCTAAGCTAGGTTGAAAAGAAAAGAAAACTAAAATAAAATGTTAAGCTAGTTTATATTAGGACCATTATTGGAAATCAAGGTAAACTTTCATACTTCAGAAATTTTGGTGTGGGTATATTAAGGTGAAAAGGGTGATTTGACAACTTATTTTTTCTGCAAATGATTACTTTTCATTTTGCAAAGAAATACACAATCATAATCCTCCCCCATAAATTTAGCCCAGGTAATATGACACTGACTTATTGACACCCTCTCAGTTGGGTGCACTGAATGACCCAAGGGTGACTAGGAATATTTATAAGGGTTAGGTTAGGCTAGGTTCTCATCATCATGAAATAGCATCTGCACACCCCCTCCCTAAGAGGAAATTCCTTGTGCTGCATCAAAAGTGCCACCTCAACCACCACCCATCAAAGGAGAATGTCTTGTGAAGACATGGATATATATCTCCACAACTCATTCAGACATAAATATGTTACTGATGTCCATCAGTCAGCACCACATTGACCCCTTAGAAATATTCCTGGTGACACCTGGGGCCATTCAGTGCACTTGGCTGGAGGTGTGCCTCTGTATGTTTGAGTGACATCACCAACTGCTGACCAACAGTCAGCTGATGGTGACTTGGACACATTGTTGATATAAAGAAAGTGTGAGAGGCAATACTTGAAGATGACCTTTGTTCATTGGGTGATTCACAATACACTTTATGCACATTAACAGCTTTCACAGCTAATGGCACTGTTGATGGTGGGCCACAGGACTGGGAAATGTCTGAGCAGTGTGAGTGTCGAACCCAGGACCTTTGGCACCCAGAGACCAACACCTTAACCACTCTGCCACCCCTGCCCCTTGAAGATTACCTGTTTTTCCAGACAGATGCATCAGTAACCTTTGATCGAGGCTGAGCTATTTGCTCAACTTATTCCAAGGTCTGCCAGTATTTCCTTTTTAAAGGAATTCCATGGCCATGAGATTCATCATTTCCTTTTCAAAGCATCAATGCTTTACAAGCTCCAGTCCAAACACAGTGCTGGCCAGTCAAACACCATCAAAGTACAAATGGATGAGCCACACCACACACAACCCCATTAAGGTATGTAAATGTTTGCAGTGTAAACTCATGAAATACCATATATCATAGCACACTTGTTCCATATTTTGCTTACATCAACTGCATCAACTGCTGTTGACTTCAAAGTTATCATTTGCAGAGAAAATCAATGGTTGCATAATCTTCATATAAAAATATTGTGCCTATCGAACAAAAATATAAACAATCAAATTTCACCTTGATCTCCAAATTTACCAGATTAGGTCCGTATTATGCAATAGTTTGCTACCAACTGAAAACACATCCATTTTGAGCAGGAATGGATGGTGAATCATCTTTATCATATTCCAACACATTTGTTCTTGAAATGCCATTGCTATCAGCCGAATGTACAGTATTTTTATGAAAATCTTATGAATGATGCAAAATGAAAATTTCATAATCTAGCCAATTTCACAGTTGGTGAATAGATATCTAGGTAGGTAGGTAGGTACCTATGTAGGTGCCTAGGTACGTCCCTACCTAGGTCGATACCTAGGTATGCAACTATAAGAAGTAGGCATGTAACTAGGTACCTACCTACCTAGGTAGGCAGGTATTTACCTGCCCCATCAACAAGTCAAAATTCATGATTTTAGGCATACAATCATGGATGTCAGCACCGCGGTACCTACCTACCTAAATACCTACCCAGAAACGTAGGCAGGTAGGTGCCTACCTAGGTAGCAACCAAAGCCAGCGAGAACTATCGCAGTGCATGGATACCTTAAAAGAAGAGTTGATCATGCAGACAACTTCCTGGATCACCACAGCCAACTACTTGCGCCAGAGTAACCTTCAAACATTTCCGCCCACACAGACACACAAGATATCCTAGCAGAGCGCCGACGAACCACAATCACCACCCGCTGCAACTCGAGCACAGATGACGAGAACTGATTTTTAGCTGATAATTTGCCAGAGCGGATGAATACATCCAAAATATTGTAAATCCATTTTGTCTAAGTGTTCGCATTGGTTTTGCGACAACATCCAAGTGCATGCGAATAACATAATTATCTAGATAGGCATGAGTAATAGGTCTACTCAAATACAAAAAAATTGTATCACGCTTGTACTATTTTCTTGCAAACAATTCTTGCCAAATGTATCTGGAATAATAAGCTATATTCCGTTGGATAGATAAGGCTACCAAAATAATTATCGTGTACACCTTTCTAGCACTTGTCTTTCACTTCCGACTTCATAGATATGTGCATAGATATGTTCATAGAAGTTCATAGATATGTCCGACCAAGGCATTCGCTGCTCCAATGCTAGGCTTTGCTCTCGCAAGCTAAGGTCAGACTGGAAAGCCTACACTGTAGTACTTCCCAGGAGCTTATGTGTGCAAAAGCAACGCTTCGGACATGTAAGATGATTCTGATTTGATTTGATTTCTCCTTCATGATGATTTCTCCTTCATGAAAAGATTGGACCCTTATGACCTAGAAAAAAAACCTTAGGACGAGACTCGCGTGCACCCCCGCTCTCACCCTACGAATATGCACAGAAGCAGCGCTGTGGGCATATCCCTTCCCCCTTAACAAAAGATTGCGCCCTTATCACTTGGAAAACCCCCTCCGAACGATATTTCGGTCCACCCCAATCCTCCACCCCTCAATGGGTTCTTCAGGCAAACACGCCCCTATCAGAGGAAAATGCAGGGATGCAGCCAAATTCTTTTGCAAGGGCCCGAAATATTTTTGTCGTTGAGTGGTGTAAATCTCAAAATGTATTGTCACACCCAGCGTATTTTTGGTTGCCAAGGACGGGATGGACCATCAGTCCTTTTGGCTGCGCTGCTAGAAAAAGGTGTCCCATCGCCGTAGCGAATGGTGAAAATAGCCATTTCACATGTCCTTTCTTCCCTTTTGGGTGGAAGATGAGTATATTATCTGAATACAGCCAACATACTAGTTCGCTCTCCTAAGCGAAACAAATACTTTCTAACAATGCGATCGCGGAGCACCTGTCAATAAACATGCCGACGTCGGCCCGCTGTCGGCAGATGTCGTGGCAAGTTCGACATCTCGCAAGTGGCATGCCGATATCGGCCACTCTCGGTCTGACATTGTCAAGCTGACTTAATATCAAACCATGGTGGGTTAAGTTCGGCATAGCAATAGCGGCCAGCCGACAACGGTCGGTGTCCGATATACCACTCCCCCAGCTGACAACGGGCCTCTGGCGTCTCAAGGGCAGCCAGACATCTTCCCAACATCGGTCCCACGTTGGCTGCATGTCAGCTTGGTGTCCGCTGCATGTCGGCATTGGTAGAAATTCCACTCCCCGACCGACAGCAGGCCACTAGCGTTCAACAGCGGCCCTACGTATACGTCGAGCCGCTGTGAGAACGCTGTCATTGATGCTCGGTCCCCAAGCATCTTGACCGATGTCCGGCCACTGTTGGCATGTTCACTGGACACAGCATGCTATCCTCCCCACTCAACACCTTTTTTCCAATAAGCTCGCGAGGATTTGGCGGCCTGGCGAAGGTTGGCAAAAACCAATCGGCTGCCTGCCACTGGCTGAGCATCTTACCAGCCAACATTTAGTATACCTCGGTTGGAACCGCAATGGACTGTCTGCAGTGCGTTTCGAGTGTGGCTGCCGGTTCCACGTAGGAGGCCACTTGGTCAACTTCACATTCTAGATTGTTCTCCGTTGAATCGTTCAGCCATAGACGTCCCTCTGAGAAAAAGTCAACCCCCTTGAAAGGAAAATGTTATTAGCTTATTTTAACCGCGCCGTCTTTCCGGAAATCCTGAGCACCTGGTCTTAGCCAATTAGTTCGGTTGGGAAATTTCCCTCAGATTTTCACAGTTGACTCAGCATTGGGATTAAGTTTCATTTAAAATTTTATCTTCTATTTTTGTCTTTAATTTTACTTTTCCAGTGGATAGATCAGACCGAGAAACGTTGTTGGAAGTCAACTTACCCCATTAAAAATGCTCACTTTAGCCAGAATCTTGCATTTGAACTGCAATATGGCAAATACGCAAATTTTATATGTAGTCAAACACGGAAAAAATGAAAAATTAAACTCCTACGTTTTGTTGCATCCGTAAAGATAAGCATACGCTGAAAGTTTCATTAAAATATCTGTATCCGTTAAAGCGTGACGACTGATTGATTTAACTTTTTTGGAGATGACCTCATTTGACTTTGACTAACTCGTTGACCCTAGATGACCTGACCTAAAATTTTTTAATCAGCATGTCAAATTGATGTGGGAAAAGGTATGCCACATTTGTGCCCGCTGCCGCGCGCCGTTCGTCCGCTATCCGCGAAAAACCTGAGGGGACAGTTAAAGACCCCCGAGACGGGACGGATTAATACCAAATGCCTATTTATTGCGCTCGAGGGAAACCTCCGCCAAGTCGATTTTTGCTTAAGACAAAGGGGCCCCTGCAGTACTTTCGCAGATGCGCCCCTCCGGAGAAATACATTCCTCATGACAATCTCTAGATCTCCCCTCCCCCTGGTGTCATGATTGCGGAACGTCTGAATGGCAGTTTTTGGGTAAATTCCTTTCATTTAGACGATAATGTGAGTTATAAGTTCCGAAATTTAGAGGGCACTGGGCTCATATGTGAGAGAGGTATATCCCATTCTGCCGTCTGCTCTGTGCTTATCCTGCATTTGCAGTGTACTGTACCGTAGTAGTAAAATCATGCGTCTATCTAATGCGTTTGGATGCCGTCCATTGCATTCATGTATATTTCCCTTCCAAAATGATCATCAGGAATCAACACCCGTGCCGTCAGGCCCAAATAATTCGCATCGGTGCTCCAAATAAATGCACCATGTCCTGATAATCTTATGCTGAGACCCAACAATCACGCCAGGACCTCAAATTCGCGTTGACTTCCCAAAGTTTCTGGGAGCGTGTTTAATGAAGGAGATGAGGTGGATCAAAGATCAGCGGTGCATCTGAA
Organism: Imbricaverruca yamaguchii; assembly: GCA_034440575.1. Lineage (NCBI taxonomy): Eukaryota > Metazoa > Arthropoda > Thecostraca > Neoverrucidae > Imbricaverruca > Imbricaverruca yamaguchii. Next base: position 1,065,516 of record JAOTOL010001628.1, read on the forward strand.
TTTCCATCTCACTAGGAACTGCGGGAATATAAGAATGATCATCCGATTGAATTCATTTAATCTTCTTAGGTAGTTCTGGCACGAAGCATTCTATGACGTAAAATATGGCACAGGATAATAATGTGGCAGCAATAGGCAAAATGTAGGGGGCCTAGCATAAACCGCAGAACATCACAATGTGTGGAAAATGCACGGATGTGTAGGGCGGGTGTGCATGTGCAAAATCTTTGGCGAGGGGACGACCCGGCGCTATGAACTCAAACTTGCATAATAGGACATTTTTACCTTTTCAGTTGATGCATGTGTACGGGAGTAATTTCAGTAATGTGAAGTGAGCTGGCCATTGGTGTTATATATATTTATGAGGGTCCCAGTGACGAGTCAGTGTTGGCTTTGCTCCCAATAATTTTAACCTTTAGCATAGCCCCTATGGAGTGTGTGCCCCTAATACATTTTGGCACGCGATGGTTCTAATGTATTGACCGCCTCTAATTATTTTCATAAATCAACGCCTTTGAAACTGCCCTATGAAAAGACAATATGATTTATATTCCCCCAGTCAGACTTCTAGGTCAGCTCCTGATTCTAAGACAGGCAGCTGGCCTTCGATCTTCTGACGGCAACTAGCAGCTGATTGGGGTACGTCCTATTTGTGTTGGAAGCGTCGCAAGCTTCATGAACTGCCAGATACGTTTAGTGGCATTGATTTAGTAGCATGTGCTAGACTCGGCGCGTTTGCTACATTCATGAACAAAACTGTAAACAAAGAATAGGGTGTGATGTCTCGTCGATAGGAGGTAAGCAGCACTGATAGTTTCGTTGTTATTTATTTAAGTTTCAAGGTAGTTCTACCAGTGATCTTAACTGGAACCTGTTCATTGCATGACATTCCCTTATAGATGCCATTTTAAAGAGATTGGGCCATTGCTACAGGACAGTTTTCTTCTTCTGCAGAAATGTCCATCATTGGCTATATTATATGATCCCATTATTTAATCATTAACGTAATGCAATGTTTTAAGGCATAGTCTTTTTGGAATATGTCAAGGCACTTTGTGTCCAAATTCACTTAGACATGATGTAATAAATATTACTCCTGGATAATCTCTGATGGATGATCTAAAGATATGACTACATGAATTTCTCCTCTTCCTCAAAATGATCCAAGTTTATATTTTTATGATTATTCATCAGAACTTGAAAGCTATCTCAATTTCAAATTGTATTTGCATCCTTGGACCTTCCTTTGAATGCTTAAGATCATCAATTCAAACACTGCCAGACCATGTGGTTAAATTTGCAGTTTAAAGTGATTTCTGATTTATTTGCTATCTCTTTCTATTGCAATGTGTGTGAATGTGCTGAACATGACATGACTACTCATTTCCTCTGAAAACACATACTTTTCAGTTGGGAGGCAAAATAAAGCCAAAAAACTGGTTTATTATTACATTTGGGTTTGGTGTAGCATAAAAAGTGATGTTCATAATTAAGAAAATAAGATGCAACATAGCATACCCTAACCTAACAACTTTTCATTCAAGAAAGCAAATACAAAATTTCCTGGAAAATTTTATAACAATTTTTTATCTAATAAATTGTTAAATAGAAAACCTAATCTAACCTTACCTAAACTAAGCTTTCCTGAATTGTTTTTGATGAAAAAAAATGTTTGAGCATTTCCAAATAATATTGTTTTCTAACTTATATCAAAACCCTAACCTAGTGCAAATTAATTAAACCTAACCAATTTGCATGCTTTATGGAGATACAATGTGGGTAAAGCTCGAGTCACAGTTACCACAGTTACCATAAACTGTGATAATGCCATCATGTGAACTCATGTTTCTTCCCAACCATCAACCAGCAGCTTCCATGATACATTTTGATGGGATTTGGGTCTGTATTGCATCTTTTCAAGGGATAGGATTTATGCTAGTAGGTGTGTGTTGTGGAGATCCCATCAAATTGTTGCTGCTTGTCCTCGGTTGGTCTCAGACCTTTTGTGTCTTAAATCTTTTTTTTTGTTATGGCTAATGACAGGTGTAAATGTTAATGGATTCTAGCCAAAGAAGTGCTAACCTTTGGGTGCATCCTGGTGAAGAGATTGGTATGGTAACACAATGGCATTGTTAGCTTCTGCAGTATCCAGGATGTAGCATGAATAAAGGAGTTTGCTTTTTTGTAGTTATAGTCCCTTCCCTTTATTGGTTTAACCCAGATGGCCCCTGTGGCTCTTGTTAAAACATGCACCTGTATATCCTTGAATGTGTTGATGTATATCTCAGGCATCTTTTTGTGAATTTTAGCTTTATTTACAGTAATTTTAAGTCTTGCTTTTCATTCTTAGAAACTGCACTCTTTTGCACTACATATTGGGTGCCTTTCTTGTGTGTATTTCTATGGGTTATCTATACTATTTTGTGCTATCTTTACTTATCAACCATCATCCCTGTGTTTTATCAATAGTGGCTGTACCTGTGGCTTATGTGACATAATGAATAAATATATGGATAAATAAACCACAGAAAACTGTAGAGAGAGTTGGCCATATATGACAGCCTTACAGAATGTTGGCTATCTGAGGAGCACAAGATTGAAATGATGGCCCTTTGTTGTCATTTACAACATAATATTGTCACTGATGAATATATGACATTGTGAGTAACTTTGTCCTCACTAGACATGGCCATGACAGTATCCTCATTTGTCATGACCATGAGTGTCCTCACTGGGCATGATAATGACAGTATCCTCACTTGGCATGGCCATGTCAGTGTCCACATTGGGTATGGTCATGAGTGTCCTCACCAGGCATGTCCAAGACAGTATCATCACTGGGCATGATCATGACAGTATCTTCACTTGGCATGGCTATGACAGTGTTCTGACCAGGTATGGCCATTGCAGCATCCTCACTGGGCATGGGGGTGACATTGCCCTCATTTGGCATGACCATGACAACATCCTCACTGGGTATGACCATGACAGTCCTCACTGTGCACAGACATGACAGTGTACTCACTTTGTATGGCCATGACAGTGTTCTTATTGGGCATGGCCATGCTATTGTCCTCAGTGGGTATGTCTGTAAAAGTGTCCTGAAACTTCTTTTTTTTTCGCGAAGTGGAGGGTAGTGGAAGAAGATGTCAGACCCTGATAGCATCAAAACAGTTTAGCAATGACAGGGAGGTGTGGCATCCAAGGGACATACTTTTATGACACAGATGCCAGCAGTTGAATTTGGTGAGGAAAGTAACACTTACTACAGTTGCATGTTGCTAAGTTTCATATAAATTAATTCAGGACGTCAAAACTTCGTCTGCGGTAGGTGAGAAGATGATGAAGATGATTGGTGATGATTTCCACTAATATTTTGGAATCCCAGGATGTCAGGCCATGACCTGATTCGCTAGATGAAAGCTTACTGTGCTGGCCGATCGTCATGCTGACAATACACAGCTGAGGCGACCTCCACAGCTACTACCACACCTGTTTCGCCTAGTGGCCATCACTGGTCCGTTTCCTAGTCGATGGAATAGTCGCGTGCCATTTGTTAGTCATTGGAATAGTAGCGTGCAGACAGAAGTTATCATGACTGGAATTTATATATATATATATATATATATATATATATATATATATATATATATATATATATATATATATATATATATATATATATATATATATCAATTCCAGTCATGATAATATATATTATATATATATATATATATATATATATATATATATATATATATATATATATATATATATATATATATATATATATATATATATATATCAGTGCTTTCCGCGATAACTAATTTTCGGACCTGCGATAACGATAAAACGATAAGAAAGGTTTGCGATAACGATAAACGATAAACGATAAAAAAATTTCACAAAATTAACAGCGATAGCGATAAAACGATAACGATAATTGTTTTTTTTTAACAGCGATAACGAAACGATAAACGATAAAACGATAACGATAATTGTTTTTTAACAGCGATAACAAAAGCGATAAGAAATAAAGCTTAAATAAGTGTACTTAAAGTTTATTTGCAGTATATACTGTATCATACAAGTCAAAAAAAGGACAAAAAACACATTTTAGTCAAGCTCAGCATCTGTCTCATGCTCTGTGTCAGTGTTGGCCTCCCTCTTCTCCCTCTTCAAGATAGCCTCCAGGAGGGCCATGTTGCCCTTGGTGAAGACCAGCTGCTGAAACTTGTCGCTGGTCATGCTGGCGCGCTTGGGCCTCAGGACATCCCCGGCCGTGCTGAACATGCGCTCCACAGCGGCAGAGCTGGGCAGGGGGGTGTTGTACTTGATGAACAGTGCGATCCACTTGTCCCTGTGCAGGCTGGGGAAGTGCTCTGGCTTCACCTCAGCTTCCTTGCTCCTGGCCCAGGTCTGCAGCTCCTTCCTGATGAGCTCCTCCATGTTGGGGCTGCCCTTCATGACCATGGGGGCGTCCTGGAAGGCAAAGGGGTCGTCAGCGTCGTCCTCTACCTCCGCTGCTGTGCCCTGGCTGGAGGGGAGGGCATCAGGAGTGATGGTGTTGATGAGCTCCCTGACCAGCTTCTCCTTGGTGGACTCCTCAAGGTCTGGGGCCACATGCTTGAGCCTGATGGGGCCATGGTTGGGGTGGGTCAGGGTGGCCATCAGGAGGTCCTCCTCCTTGAACAGGTGCTGGAACCTTTTGTTGAAGCCATGGATGGACCCCGGCTGGTCCAGGAGGGCGTCCACCAAGGGGAGGGCATACCTCAGGGTGGCCTCAGCCTTCAGCCTCTGCAGCTCCAACTTGAGCAGCATGAGGTAGGGCAGGAGGATGCCCATGTAGGCATTGGCCTCAGCCTGGACCCGGTCCAAGCAGATGGAGACCGGCCTCATGACCTGGCAGTACTCCTCCAAGACCTCCTTGTCCTCCTCCTGGAAGGTGGCGGCGCCTCCCCTGCTCCCTGACTCAGTCTTGAGGACGTCGTTGATGGCCTCCATGGTGTCTGTATCCTTGAGGGCGGTCTCCAGGAGGCACTTGGTTGCGTCGTAGAAGCTGTTCCACCTACACAGAGTTAAAACAGTGTTTTAGGTACAGCTCTTATTTAAATTTAGTAACTAATAAGTAATAACTATTACAAGTTCAAATAAAACTTTTGCATCATTTCTATTTAAATATATGTCAACTATTAAATTTGCAAACTTAAATAGATGTAAATTCCAACTGTAATAGATGTAAATTCAAACTCTATCTAGTTTATTTTTTTTAAATGTGCGATTTTTTTTAAATGTGCGATTTTTTACCTGGTTGGGCAAGGAGTCTTCAGCTTTCTCCCCAGCACTTCCTTGATCCTGTTGGCCACCACAGAGGACCTGTTGTGGAGGTTCCACAGGGCCTGGGCCTTGGCAGCTGCCTTGGTGAATGGCTGCCTTCCCTGCCTGCCTGTGGCACTGCCATGGTTCCAGCCAACCACCTTGGACACATCAGATGTCGCCAGCAGGTTCAAGGTGTGGGCGGCGCACCTCCTCTGGATGGGCAGCTGGGGCAGGTCCTCTACCTCCTCCTCCTCAGTCAGGAGTGCATAGACATCGACTATGTCCACGCCGCCGCCATCAGGATCCTGATGCTCTGGTGCCAGGAAAGGAGGGTCAGCTGGGTTGCCGCCATAGTAGTTGAATGCGGCGCAGTAGTTGGTGCCATTGTCGGTAGTTGTGGCGGCGATCTTCCTGGTGATGCCAAACTCGCTGTTGATCTTGTACAGCTCTGTGGCCAGGAGCTCCTTGGTCTGCTTGCCCTTCAGCTCCTTGCAGGCAAGTGTGCCATGCTTTCTGGACAGAGTCTTGGCATTTATCCAGTGCACAGTGCACCCCAGGAAAGCGCGGTGGTGTGCGCTCCAGCTGTCGGCTGTGGTCGCCACATAGCTCACCTCCTTCAGGACGAAGATGAGCTCCTTCTTGATGTTCTTGGCCTGGTCCTCCACAGTGTTGGTGATGGCAGTGTGGGAGGGCATCTGGAACTCTGGCCTGAAGATGTCCATCAACTGGCGGGTGGCTGGGTGGGAAGAGATGCTGGGTGCTAGGCAGAGGCTGGTCAACCACTTGACCCAAGCCTGTCGGCCCCTCTCCTGGGTGAACTTCTTGGACATCTCCTGGGCCTGCTTGAAGGTCAGCTGGTGCTTGGTGTCCTTGGTGCCAACCTTCTGGCCCTTCTTGCTGGTGGCCGCCTTGATCTCATCATACTCCTGCAGGACCTTTGGACCATGACCCCTGCCCTTGAGGTGAACTCTGAGGTTGCCCCTGCTCTCTGAGGTGAACTTGACATAGGTCTTCTTGACCCCACCAGTTGAGCAGATGTTGCAAATGGCCAGGCAGAAGATGGTCTTCCCAGGATGACCCAGCTTGGGCCTTGGATCCTCAATTTTGTGGAGCTTGAAGAACTTCTGGTAGGGCCTCAGGGACATGTTGACCTCATCAAAGTCTGCCTGCTTGCAGCCCCTGCTCAGGTGCTTGCCAATCTCCTGACTCCCCTGGCTCTCCTGGCTCTCCCCCGTCACTGCTGGCGCCAGGGCCTCCTCCCTGAGGCCCTGGCTGCTGGAGGGGCGGGAGGTGGGCGGGACATGATGAAATCGTCGCTGGTCTCGCTCCCGATGGACATGGCTGACTCCCCAGACTGGCGGCGCTCCCTCTGGTCCTGGGAAGCGAAGTACTCGTCCATGCGCGATTTTCTGCCGCTCATGGTGAATGACTGACCACGGTGGTTAGAGTCAAGATAACTAGAGACAACAGGTACTCCAAAGTTGGCTGTTCTAGTATAGTTAGTTTAAACTAGACAAAACCTACGCCAAGTGACGTCATATACCAGAAGCGCTTTTTTATTCCAGAATACTGCTGAATTATATTCTAGTTTTGGACTATACCAATAAATCTACTAAATATGGTGCTTTCATTTTAGCACAATTATGGCGCTTTTCTCACGATTAGTTTCCCCGTTGGTTGTAAAGCATATTAGTAATTCATTGAAGCTTTAATATTTTTCTTATTCTGCTAGCGTCCTGGTGGCTTGGAAACGAAAGGCACCATACCCATAATTAATTTATCCATGGCGCGGTTGATATTGAGAACGCACCTCAGACAATTTATGCGAATTAAGGCCTTATACCCACAATGTCAACTTGGTCAGCATGTCATCGATGCAATCTGGTGGTTAATGTTAGCATGTGCGTTGGCCCCGTGTCAGTTATCAAATTGTTTCTGTGTGCTATATGTAATCATGCCACACTGTACCATTCACCAACTTGTGGACAATTTGGTAATTGCTTGCCCATTGTATCATGGCTGGGCAGTAGTGGTAGTAGGGTAAGAGGGAGTTTCCAAACACTTAATGCATGGAACAAATTGCTCTACTGCTGCTTTTGTGTGGCCAAACCAGTAATTATACTGTTTACTGAATTTAAAAAAAATGAAGATGGTATCCATATTCAGATGGTTCTCTGTATCAAAGTCATCTAACCACTCACATAGAGCTACTTTATAACATATAATTGTTTTGTAGTGTTGTGCCATATTCTGAACATGAAAGTGGTTGTGCAGGATTACATCACTGTAGCTGTTGTGGTACCAATTATTAGTAGCCACTAAAAATACTGGTGTAATTGCCAAAAAGAAATATCAGGCCTTAAAATAAATTTACAGGGAAATATGTACTTATTAGTTAATATTTGAATTCTTGATATGCCTTTCCAATGCAAAGTTCATTGATGTGATTGAAATGTGACCACTCTCACCTGTACTGTGTGAGATGTGATTTAAGGGTTCATTATTGCAGTTTTGAGTGTTTACAAGTGACGTTTTGCACATATTTACAGAGGCAAAGCTAAAATGAGGTTGGGATAAGTTAGGCATTTCTTTAGCTTCCTCAATTTTCAGATCGAGTTGTTCATGAATGTTATTATTTTTATTGGAAGCTAATTTATGTTCTCTTCTGAAAAGAGGCAAGGCTGGAGCTGTGTGAGGTTTTTACATTTGCACCTGCAGAAGAAGATTTGCATTTTAGTTGAGGTGGCATTTCAAGAAAAAATTGTAAATGCATGTTTCTGAAAGTCATTAAGGTGATATGATCATTGTATTCCAGCGCAAATGCACGCTTTTCAGTTCGTAAGTGAAGTAATGCGAAATGTGTTGCTTTGAGTGGGGTAATTGGTAATGAAGGATAAAGTTAAATGTATAAACAGTGCATCCAAACCAATGTCATCCATTGAATATCTTTGATATCACATATGCAACAATGCTGGCTGAGTTATCACCACAATCCTTCCCTAGTCTAAACCTAACCTACCTCTTTTTCAGGAAAAACACTGTTGTTTCTATTCTATCCTCCAAATTCCCAAAACCTTGGTATTTATATATATGAAGCCCCAATGAAGACAATTTTTTAGACAAATGTATGGACTGAACTTCTTGAAGCTTACTAGCAACTTCTTCCCAGTATCCTGAAAATAATTTTCCATAAACTGTGTTGAATGAAGAACAAGGCTACTTGGGAGTAGGGAAAGATCGGAAGAAGACAGGATACGCATTCATGCACGGAAAGCCAAAACCAGGTTTAATTATACGAACAAAATGAATACATACATTTGCATGTGGCTATTTCTAACATTTTTATCATGATATTCCAGCAGAATAATGGCCAGCCCTTTCTACATGGAGTAATGATAACAGATTCAGCCTAGGATACAAAATGTATGCTTCCATTAACTGAGTTTCCATGTCAGGAGGTTAATTAATATACGGTGCACAATTGATGCGAGTGTGTAATTGAGGTACAATGGATGTACTATTTCCTTCGTGAATCACGTTCAACATCCAGCATACAAAGCAGTAGGTTTTAGATGACCGAACATGAGTATGTTTTAGGAGGTCCAACATCAGTTGTTTAGGTTAGATTCAGCTAGGATATTTTTGTAATTTGACATCAGTGTCCTTTGTTAGTCACCAAAAACCCCATTTCCCCACACTTTCCATATTTTACATATTATTCCATATTCTCCCCAAACTTTACATAACCTCTTATGTCTTATGGCGTGGGGGATAGCATGTACTGTCATTGTCAACATTAGTGTTTTTCCTAGTGTTTGAAATATCTTTGTTAAATGATATTAATATTATTTTTTAGTGAAATTACTATTTTTTCTAGATATCAGCACATGAACTTGAACTGCCGATTTGCTGAGATTTCATTTCCCATAGAAATGAATATCAGCTTACTTCAAATCACATCAGATAATGATGTGAATTGAAGGAATGTTAAATGCTAAGCGTGGCGGTGGGGGGGAATGATATGTGGCTTCAGTGTAAAATAATTGACAATGTGGCCTGGAAATTCACAGTTAATGGAATTGTGCTATTTCATCCTTGTCTTAGGTTTTTACCATCTCCCACATGATGTGTCGGCAGTCATTATACACATGACAGTTAAATAATGTAAAATGCATATGATTGAAGTGAAATGTGTATTACAACACCATTCTTCTTTTTTTAATCCTTAAGTGGTGATACTTTATTTTCTTCCAATTTTTCCCTTTTCCCAAGCAACTTCTTTCTTCATCCATACAGTTAATAGTGAAGCAATTTTAGGACACTGTGTGGCTTGGTCCATGGCCAGAAAGAAACCAGCGGACCGATCGCTGGGCACCCATTTGCGCATCCCGAAGATGAACCACGAGAAGCGTTCTGGACTCGCCTCCTAAGCATTAGCGGCCTGACGGTTCCCACAGAGGAATTCTTCCACACATTCAGACAGATGAATGCAGCGTTTTGTGTTCACCATGCCCAAGAACCCAACAATCTCACCAGACATCCAAAGGTCATTGAAAGTTTCCGCCAGGTGTTGGAATCCAGATTCAATTCCATAGATAGAATATAATTAAGTGCTTTGCGAGGATCCGGACATTTATTCATCTCGGGCTGGTGAACAAGGTGAACGTCGCCAAGCTCGCAAAGCGGCAGCAGCGGAAAGCCGAGCAATTTGTTCAGTGACTGCGAAGTATGGGCCGCACTTGGGCGATACTTCACATTCAGATCAGTGTTTGAATCTTTCATTGTTTGGACGTAGGTGCATAACTTGCCGTTGATCATATAGCAGCATATCAGGACTTTCTACACAAATATTACATGAGACTAAACGTGCGTGTTGCAGTCGCACCGAGCGTATGTCAAGCTCAACAACTAATATGTGCCTGTGTTTGTGAAGTCGGTAGAGAGTAGCCTGTAGGTTTACACGTACTCATCGTCCCACAACGGTGCTCGTGAGTAGTCTGTGTATGTATGCATGTCGAGCTGTTCTCAGCCACAGATGTCACGATGAGGATGTTCCATCTTTTCTTGCCAGTTCGTCCGATTTTATAAGGTGCCTGATATGTACGTACTGTAATGTTAGGTAATGTATTGTCGCAATGCAATCTCATTAAGTACCGTGGCTTATCTGCACCTGCTACCGATAACTTCTTATGTCACGCGTTTGGTGGAGCCGCGGTAGCTTAGTCCGTAGGGTGTTGGGCTCTTGACCGCAATATTATGGGTTCGAGTACCGCAACCAGCGGAATTACCGAGTCCACCCACGACCAATCGGTTTGAGAAGTTGGCGACGCTATGTGGCCTAGCAGTTAATTGCGTCGTAAAGGAACCCAAGGTTCTTTTTCTGCTTCATGTGTTTGCTTCTCCCAATATATGTCTTGCGTTGTGCTTCCTCAATATATCGTTTTAATACGCACTCTGTTGGGCGCCGGAATATATATATTCATGTGCGCAAAATGACGAACGCAGTCAATGCGCCCAAATGCACATTCACTTCCACCACAGAGTACACAACCGAGAAACAATCGGCAGTGGGAGTGAGGGCCTTCCTCAGTCTTGACAGTCTCGTCTTCTCCAGATGCATGCTCCTCGTATTAAAGTCTGATTGATAAACAACTTTTTTGTTGCCGTATTTATGTAGTGCTGTACTGCAAAATGCGTGATTTTTATTTTAAAATTTAGTCCCAGTTGTTGCTGGGGTAGCTTTAGGAACCAGGGTTCTATCGCTAAGCAGAGCTTGTTGCGTAAACCTCGCCCCACCACCCGATCCATGAATTCCTTTTCAACGGCAGAATTTTGATCGAAAGCTAAACGTGCCGTCAATACACCGACACGGCCGCCCGGTAGCTCGTCCCTGGGCTTATCGGGCTAGTTGCCAAATCACACTCCCTGCCGGGGGCTAAACGCGAGCGCGCGAAGCGACTCGAACCCTGTGTCGCCAGGACAGCGAAGACCAGCACAGGCCAGCGCTCTAACCAACTGAGCTACCGGGGTGGCATTTCAGGTCGCACGACGCGAATAAAGAAATCATATTTTGAAAGGAAAATATTTTCTTTAGTTAAAAATAGAACACATTTAATTAAAAAGATGTATGGTATTGCATGGTAATTTTCCATTCCATCCGCAAATTAAGCTGGTATTAAAGTTGCTTCCGAGCTGGTCTGGCATAGAAATTGCTGTTACCCCTGCAATATTGCATGCATGACAGAAGTTGGTTCACATGGTGTTAGCGACGCAGCCAATTCATTTCGACTGAAAATGCCGAATAACGGTGTGCGAACATGGGCAAAGCCACGGTGGGGAATGAACGGGGATGCTTCCCCAATCTTGCCAAGTTCCGGGTTAAGCCTTTGACAATGCATGATAACCGAACCGAAATCCTCATGCGGGCATCTAAAATCCGTCTTAGCGCTTGCGGGTTCCACAAAGTTGTTGCCGAATCTAAATCGAGCTTTCATGGTACGAAATGCGTGATTTTTTAATTTTGCGCCGTCACTCCAGAAAGTTCAGGATTGTCACCGAAATATTTTAGCAAACGTCTGCTCCTGTCAAAACAATGCTTGTCGCAGTCCTGGTGGCGTGTGTTCGCCGTGCATAGTAAAAGGCGTGGAGCCGAGCTTAGAACTGGAATCGCTCTGACTCCAGCTCGGGTCCAGTCATTTGACTGTTCGCAGCATGCACAATTGTTGGTTTTGTCACCTTGATAATCATGTACTGTTATTATATGCACACCTCGAGGAGCAGGGACTAATGTTGGTCGGCGTGTACTGGTGGGAGGGGAAAGGACAACCGTTAGTTTTTAGCTCAATATTTGCAATGCACTGCCGTAGTGCCACAAATGATTAAATTAAGGGGATCCTGTCTCCTGTCCCACCCCCGATGTTCCGCCGCCCGTGTCAGAAAGGGACTGTGGGCCTGGACACTGTCATAAGCGGTGACGTGTTCCGTATTTCCTATGCCTGGCTGATTAGAAGAAGTGCCCAACCATAAATTTAAGGTGGCAGAACCCCAGCCTTGCAGAATATCTGAATATTGAATATTGCAGAATATTTCCCTTCTCTTTATGAAAAAGATCGTCCCATGTGAACAGTGTCTTAATTAACTGTCGCTTATTAGAAGGAGTTCCCACGACGCGCACAAAAAGCTGCCGGCCTCCAGGCTCGAACCGGCTACCTCCGAGTCGGCAAACCGACGCGCTACCAACTGCGCTACCCACACCGGGTCGCTCGGCCCGCTTAAGTTAAATAGTGTCGATGGATATGACATGGGTCTAAATAACACCATTTTATACAATAACTAACACATTCGTGTGAAAGTCTCCCATGATTATCGAAATACCATGAAAGAAGCTTTCAGATGACGTATAATTTGCACCACTCACGTTTACTTGTTAGCCAGGAACATACGCGGAAAAGTACCATTTCTTGCTGTCGTGATAACGTGCTGAGCCCAAATCAGCGCCCAGATGACGTCCCCGGCTGCCAATAAACATTGACAGGGGCCGGTTAGAGTAATACGGTGGGCTATTCTCGTTTTTCTGGCCGAATGTTACGTCAGCTGACTATCCACGTGACATTATGCCGCTCGGTACCTCCACTGTGAAAATACGCCAATTGGCAAAAGACGTAATGCGTTGTAGGCGCGCCGTAATTATGACAAGTTTAGCTTTGTAATTCTTAATCCTATTAATATCGGTATCAGGCTTGTTTGTAATTTGTGTAATGTAGTTTGAAATCTCCATAATTTAAATATTTTATGATAATTAGATCAGTGACGCAACGAGCACGTTCTTATTTCGGGAGTAGCCAAAGACGGAAACCTGAGCCAAGTTGGCGTAGTTTTTTGATGCTGAGTTTGACTTTCTGGAGCAAGTTCATTTTTGAGAGGAGAATAAGGGATGAAGAGTATAATTTAACCCTCTCTAGACGTAGAAATTGGAAATGTTTCCTCATTTTTGTCAAATTTTCACCATTTCAGTGGAGCTATTATATGGCCCCTTGGCCTATCTGTGTGCGCAAATTTATGTTTATCTAGGTCCAGTGTTGGAGTATTGTATTACATTTTATGCAATTACACAAATTTCATTGCAGACAACACTCCTGGTTTATTCTGGCTTGTGCGGGTAATGTGTTTGAGTCCTGAGCCTGCTGTAAATGGCGGTAACGAGAAAAACGAGTAAATAATTGCAGTTCGATACAGTTTCACTTTGTGACGTTCTGCCTTCAATGATGGACATCATATTATCCGGCAAGAAATAGATCTAAGCAGATCAGACATGAACGCGTGAATCGATAGGCGCATTGGGGCAGTGGCGGATCCAGACCAAAAAATTGGGGGGAGGGCGGCAATTTTTTTATGTGCGGTGCGCCAAAATTCACATGCGGAGCGCCATAAACGCAGTTAATTAAGGAATTTTATTAATTCACCCAAGTAATTTGGGGGGGCCGGGCCCCCTGTATCCGCGCCTGCATTGGGGTTAAAGTGTTATGACTACATTGCTTTACTAGGGGTGGGGGGGGAGGGAGGGACAGTTCGCCACTGAAACCCATCATAGGGCACTTTAAACACATATTTGTATGCACAGTCGCATGATCCCTCGGGGGAGCATTGTCCCGGTCCCACTGCCCCCAGGCCCCTTCCGCCGCCAGTGTGCAACCCTCGCACGGCTGGGGGGGGGGGTAGGTACCTACACCCCCTAAGGTTTTTTTTCTAAAAAAATGCGCAAAAACGGCGGCGCTGCGCGCCGCCGTTTTTTGCATACCTGAAGCTGCATCTTTTGCACAACTTTTAGTGAAAATAATTGGTTGGGTCATGTCAGGTCACGGAGCTATGACGTCATCAGTGGCACCATGTCACGCCAGATTTGGTCCAAATCAGACTTGACCTCTACTTAAGCGCCGTGACCTCGTGACCTTTTGACCTCGTTTGACCTCAGTCACACTTCGGTGACCTGACTTGACATGACATGACCTTCGGTGACCTCGCGTGACCTTGGATGACCTCTGGAGGCTAGGATGTCACCTTTGGCACTTGGTGACCTGATATGGGGTCACCGACCTTCCTAGGGTCATTTTTGACGCTGAATTCGAATTCAGCACCCAAAAGTATCCCCTAGACCTCAAAATGGGGTAATCGGCCCCCTTTTGAAAATCGACTTCGTGACCTCTGACCTTTGACCCTGTATATCCCGTGACCCAGCAGAGATACGATGATACAATTGGTACCAACCGATAGCTAACATTCCAAGGAACGTTTTCAGTGCTCAATTGTTGCGCTCACATGCATATTGTTCGCTTTACTGCCGAATTCGTCCAGAATATACGCGATTTTCAGTGGCACGGAGTCCGCCCCTGACCTATTTTCACGTCCAAAATCAAGGTCCAAAACAGAGTACAAATAGCATTAGTGTTTACAAGAAATGGACGCGTACAGATGCTGGTGTTGCATACCTGGCACCATGCAAACCCCAGCTGCCATGCAGCCCCGTCGCTGAGGGGCACTGATTCCGACTCACCAAGATGACCAAGCGCCGCAAAAGCGCAGTACACTCAGCGGCCGCTTGTACACTCAGCGCCGTGGACGCATTCAGTCCGCCGCTTTGTTGGATGATGGTTCGGTGCTTGAGACATCTGGCCCAGCTACAGACCAATTATAGGCTACTTTAACACATTGTCTTCAATAGGTACCTACTTATTGTATATCCCAATATTCGCCAATGTCCAAGACAACGCTTAGCACAGTGGAAGTACATATATTCTGTCACTCCGTAAGTACCGACATACCGGCAGAAGTAATTATATTTTCGACGCAACCACTTTCGATAAACCCTCGTACGTCATGCGTAACGTCGTCTGTTTTGCGGCGCGAGGAATATGCTTTTGACAAACCCTCGTATGTCCATCGTCCCTACCAGTTCTTAAAGGTTTTATGTAAATAAGCCTCAATCAATAACTACAAAATCTTATTTCAAATTCTTTATACTGAGTAAACAATTTTATTTTCAAACGATAATGAAATAATAAAATTATCTCAATTATGATTAACTTTGAAGATAGGCTAATATTAACTTGAAGATATGCATAGTTGCCAGATATGCGGGAGTGTAGAACAATGCCAGTTCTTAAAGGTTTTTTGAAAATAAGCCTCAATCAATAACTACATGTTATTTCAAGTTCTTTACACTGAGTACAGAATGCTATTTTCAAATGATAATGAAATAATCCAATTATCTCAATGACGATTAACTTTGAAAATAGGCTTATTTTAACCTGAAGATTTGGATAGTTGCCAGATATGCGGGAGTGGACCCCCCTGTGACTGACCTCTGCCCGGCCCGCCGCGCAAATTTATACCACCCGTCGGCCGTCTGACAGATCTGTACACTTAGCAGATGGCAACAGGTTGCGCACACACACTGTCGCGCGGCATACACTGTCGATCGTCTTCCATTTTTCCATCATCCCGTTTTACATTTTATCGTTTATCGTTCATAATTTTTGGAACTTGCGATAAGTGGATGAGCGATAATTTTGAAAATTTAGCGATAAACGATAACGATAACCGATTTACTTAACAGCGATAATTATCGTTTATCGTTTATCGCTCATCCTATCGCATGCGGAAACCACTGATATATATATATGTATATATATTGTCACTCCCCTTTTAGTTCCCTGGATCCACAAGGGCAAGTGTTACATTATCCAAAAGGTCCCACTTCTTGGCTTCCTGAGTTTCGGTATTTCTTAAGCTCTCATGTTTGTTGGATATATTTTGTCCCATGCCCATGGATATAATGATGCGTGCAATTCTTGAGCTATCTTGCTAAGCAAACCACTAGGCTTCTGAGAACCTAGTGGGTGGGGATCCTCCTCAGCTTCACTACATATGAATCATGTGAATTGGCCCAAACAGGTTACACAAGAATTGCATCAGATGGATAAAGTTGAATGACTAGAAAGCCAAGGTGATGAACTTCTGTTGCTTAAGCCATTGCTTTATCTCGGCTGGAAGCGAGATAGCGGAGGGTAAGTGGAATGGGACCTGGGGATCAGATTATGGACTTGATTTCCAGAAATATTTCAGCCAATTTGAAGTTGTCATTTTTTTCTGATAAACCAGAAGCTCACTACTAAGGGCTTCCATGACACTTTGGCATTGCATTCATATTTGTAGTGTAATGCTTTTCTGTGCTCAAGTAGTCTCAATGCAGTTAATTAGCCCCATGATAAGCATGTAAGGTAACTTTTGAGTCTGGTGTACAGATAACTATTTTTATGCCGGCAATTTTAATCTAACTTCCTGTTTTGAATCTAACGTCTTCCCACCCACCCCTGAATCCGGTTCTCCTCCCGGAGCTGAACCCCGGAGGTGTCCCAGATGTGTGGGTGCCGCTAATGTACGCTCTCCGTAACGGGAGGTGGCGCCGCGGCCACACACGCCGCCGTCGTGCCGGCACAGGTGGCGCCACCGGACGTGTGACGTCACGAATGTGGTCCGGCGGCCTTCACTGCAGCGGGCTTCAAGGCCGGCTGAACGCTTCGCACTGTTCTCATGCGGAGCCCGCCGAGCGAGCGGTGGAGCCGGTCGAGCGGACCCGTAGTGTGCACGGGAGACTGTCGCACCACATTTTGGGTGGTGGCGCTGGGGAGGACCAGACACGAGGACCTGGAGGACGACAGGTCCGGACTGCTGGTGATGGTGAGTCAGCACCATATGTAATCCGTTGTGGCGAACCGTAAATTCCGGGAGCGCACCAAAGGGTGCATTTGTCTTCGGATTCAGTTCTAGATACTCGTGCAATGTGTAATCAAACAGTACATGACGAATTCAGCTTAAAATACGCACGAGTCGTGGTAGTTCAGTCGGCAGGGTGTTGGGCTCGTGATCGTACGATTGTGAGTTCGAGTCCCGCAACCGGCGGGATTACCGAGTCCACCCGCGACCAATCGGCTTGAGAGATTGGCGACGTTTTATGGCCTAGCAGGTGAATGCGCCGTGGAAGTGTCCTAAAATTACTTTGCCATTAACGTGTGGATGAAGGAAGAAGTTGCTTGGGAATAGTGAAAGATTGGAAGAAAATAGAGGATTGTCACCTAAAGATTAAAAAAGCAGAATGCCTTCCACTTCAGTCATATGCATGATGACTGCCCACACTTCATGTGCAAAATGGTAAAACCTAGGATGAGGATGAAATAGCACAACTCCATTAACTGTGAATTTCAGGCCACATGGTGAATTATTTTACACTGCACCGTGGGGAAACTGAAACTGAAAAGACCCAGCATTTGAAGATAACCATTCGACCTATGCTTGATTCCAGCTTTGCCCGGTTCGTATGCCGTTCTTCGCATGTATCAAGTCGCAGTAATATCGAACCGTGTTGTCTGGCATCATGAAGCCAGTGCGCCCAACTGCTTGTTTGCCAAAAGTCTATCCGCGTGGCAACATTTCTACTGCCGTTTTTGTAAGGGGGGTGGGGCCGTGGACAGTCTGATGTTCTCTGTGCGTTATATAGTCGGTTCAGCTGATGTGATGATGCATGATTCAACCCAATTAACTAAGTCAGTCAGGTACTTACAAAGGCAGGCAGTGGTGTGCAAGGCTGGTTTGTTTGCACAGAAGCGATCCGAGTTTGTCACATAACGCCAGGTCAAATTCCGGAAATGTTATCGTAGTGTACAAGTGGATTCAGGAGATTTCACCAATCTGCTTCTTATTGTCGAGTGCAGAGTATCAAAAATAGCCTGCTGTCTTTCATGAAGTGGAGCAGTAGAAAAGTCCACGCCTCCTGTGTCTGCCTTCTTCGCTCCCTCAATGAGGTGCATATACAGCACAGTGCACACTGCATATGCTCCTAGTTCAGTTCGTGACCCGTATCTGCGTAATGTATAAACACGCACTTAGCCGCAAACTAAAGTATGTATATGCAGATGCTCTCCGGCATCCGGTCTCTGTGCTGATGTCCCGTACACAAAGAACAGCGGCTGGACGTTTCGAGGCAATCGAGTCGCAGCCTTGGCAGGGAGAGGGGGAGGAGCGGGGGCTGGGTCTGCTCGCGTGTTCAGTGGTGGTAGACACACGGTAGAGGCAGAAATAGCGCAGTCCGGGTGTTTGCCGGCCTCCGACGCGGCTGGGTAGATAGCACACCAGCTCTGTCGACAGTCATCACTCATCCTCGTCAATGTGACGCTCACTGCGTATCGCATTCATACTTGTTCGCTGAGGGTCAGACGTGCTAGTTTAGTTTTCTAGCCAATTTTTGCCGTGGTATGAAGTGGTCTCAACTCTTGCCGGGCTGGGGTTTCGAGAAAAGGAGAGACCTTCTAGAGAAACGGAAAAAAGCCCGAAGGTTTTCTCGTGGTAGCGACCGAATGAGTGGATGCACAAACACATTCTCAGTGCCTTATTATTTCTTTTTTGTACGTCTCGTACTAATTTCAGGTGAAGATCGTGAAGGTACCTGGGATGGATAACGTGCATATTGCTCAAATATCTTAGAAGTATCCTCACTGGGAATGGCTGTAGCATAACAACAAACTCAGATCATGCTGTTTCATCAGGACAAATAACTATGTTGTTATCTCGAAGTTATGTTTAACACGCGCCCTGGAGGGGGGGGGGGGGCGAAATCCGCCTACCCCTCCGATTTTTCGTAGATGACTCCAGATTTTACCGGTAGATATGCGCCATTGTTTGTGTACCTGCTTAGAAATGACCGGCGCGTTCTCTAAAGTAAGAAAAATTAAAATCGACAGAAAATTTGTCGAGTTACGGATCGGTAAAGAAAACATTTTCTCAGCGCCAGACCACAAATATCCGCGCTGATGCTCTTCCCGTATATTGGCAAAAAGGAAGTGTTCTTGGCAGCACTAGCGACTTGTTTGATGGATATTGTTGTGATATATTGTTTCAAAGTCATGTCAGGTCACCGAGGTCAAGTCAGCTCAAGTACATGACAGGTTAACACACGTCCTGGAGTGTTAACCTGTCCTGGGTGGGCGAAATTCGCCCACCCTTCCGATTTTTCGTGCATAACTCCATATTGTACTGGCCGATATACGCCATTTTTTGCGTACCTGCTTAGAAATGAACGGCGCATTGTTTAAAGTAAGAAAAATGAAAATCGGCCGAAATTTGTCAAGTTAGGGGCCGTTAAAGTACAAATATTTCGCATCGCCAGACCACAAAAATCGGCGTTGATGCACTTCCCGTATCCGCAAAAGGGAAGTGCTCTTGACAATACTAGCGACTTTTTTGATGCATTTTGTTATGCTATATAACTTAAAAGTGATGTTAGGGCGCCGAGGTCAAGTCAGGTCAAGTTCATGACAGGCTAATGAAACTAAACTTGGTCAACTGGAATGCTGTCATAAATACAAATGACTGTCATACGATTGATGTCACTTTGCATGTTACCCCCTACACATCCAGAAATCTACTGTTTGTCATTGTGTGCCTAAACGTTTTCATACTTTATTCATGTGTTTTATTCCTTTGCGAAGCCGATTGTGCCGAGCCGCCCAACGGATCAGTCGGGTGGGCAGCCCGGTTCCGGTAACTGGAGCAGGTAATGACCAGATAAAGTGCTCCTATATAGGTGACCTGAGGTCAAATGATGGACCTGACATCTGCACTGCATCATTGATAATGTCAGAAACATCATTAATGCCAATTTTGATGCATTTAAACACAATCACAGCGATCTATCACAATGACAAACCAAGCCACGTAAAACCATAAATTTTGTTATTTTGACCTCATTTGACCTTGGAAATATGGATCTAAGGTCATGCAATTTGCACACAATAGAGTTCACTACTGTACCCACCCACCATGTAAATTTTGTTGCTCTAGCCGTAATAGGAGCCGAGATCTTTGGGGGGCGGAAACCGGCCCCCTCCAGTGCGCGTAATTTTCAGAGGCCCTCCAGGGCGCGTATTAAGGCAAAGGTTCTCACCTGGGTTCAGGCCAATTTCATGTAGCATCATGAGCGGCAAAAATTTAATTTAAAGTTTGGAAGTTCTTCGATGCATTGAAAAATAACTGAAGGCACATGAGCATTAAAAATCAAGTAAACAAACAGAAGAAAGCTAGCAGATTTGGTAAGCACCGGGGTGTGATATGAGGATTAAACGCCCGTGCAATGGTAGTGGTGACCTGCCTCACCTCTTTGCTAACCAAGCTGGCAACGAGCAGGTAGCCGAAACCGACCAGGGCTGGATTTGTGCATTCGAGTCCTGAATACGGAGAGGACAACGTTTGGGCAACTGAATATAGAGAAGATATTGTCATTAAACGTGCGACATTAAAGTATCAGCTTGTACTTTCCAGTCAATTTTGAGCTCGTTGCGAAATAGCAGGTCATTGCGAAACAACACTATTCAACCTGCGAATGGGAAACATGAGAGGATGATTTTCTGGGTTAGATGATGTTCGGGATGCAAAAATAAAACAGCAGCCAATTTTTTTCAATTCTGAACAGTATTGGCTGCTGTTTTTTTTTAAATTCTGAGCTACAATGATCCGATGGACAGTATTGACAAAAGAACCCAGCCTGTTGTTGTCATAACAGGTCCTTCAGTTGGGGGCTGTGACTTACGGTTCGGCCCAATCCTCGCCACCGATCCTAATTACAGCCCCGTCACTGGCGCTCATCCTGACTACAGCCCCGACACCGACATCGACCCTGACTACAGCCCCGACCTTGACACCGGCTCTGACTACAGCCCCGACACCGACCCGACACCAACCGTGACTACAGCCCCGACACCGACATCGACCCTGACTACAGACCCGACACCGACATCAACCCTGACTACAGCCCCGACACCGACACCAACCCTGACTACAGACCCGACACCGACATCGACCCTGACTCCAGCCCCGACCTTGACACCGGCTCTGACTACAGACCCGACACCGACACCAACCCTGACTACAGCCCCGACACTGACATCGACCCTGTCTCCAGCCCCGACCTTGACACCGGCTCTGACTACAGCCTCGACACTGACATCGACCCTGACACCAGCCCCGACTTCGACACCTATCCTGAATACAGCCCTGACCGACCTCACACCGACCCTGACTCCAGCCCCGTTCTGGACACAGACCATAATTCCAGTCCAGATCCCGAAACCGACGCTAGCTATAGCCAGACCTAGTCCTGATTCTAGCATCCACCCTGACTTCAGCCCTGATCTCTGTCGGTACTGTGTGAATCTTCAGTAGGATCATTTGGTCTTAAACAATCGGGCGTCTCACAATCATCATTATGACATCAAAGCGACTTCTGTCATGCCAGAACATCCACCGTAATCTCCACCGAGTTATTGACATGACCTCACCCTGACCTCAGAATCGTCACCGTGGCTCAGGAGGTACTGATCCACAGAGCCAACATGGCTAGAAGTTCTGGACGCCGCTAGCCGGCAGCCTGACCTGACCAGTCCGGGAGCGGCAGCGGGAGCAGCTATGGAGTGTAGCGGTGACCGTGGCGGCGACAACACGGTGGTGGTGGGTCAGGCCTGGCGGATGCTCTCCTGTCTGGCGTCGTACCGTCTCGAGCCGCTCGTGTTCGTCTACATGCTGGCCAACACGCTCATCCTGGCCACGTCACAGGTCAGTCGAAGCTCGCTGGCCACGTCACAGGTCAGTCGAAGCTCGCTGGCCACGTCGCTGGCCACGTCACCGGGTGCAGTCGAAGCTCAGCTGGCCAGGTCACAGGTCGTCGAATCGCTGGCCACGTGTGAGCAACCTGACCGGTGAAGTGAACGCAGCTAGGCAACGTGGCCACGTCACAGGTCAGTCGAAGCTCGCTGGCCACGTGTGAGCCGAACCTGACCGGTGTGAAGTGAACGCAGCTAGGCAGGTGAGCCAAACGTGGCCACGTCACAGGTCAGTCGAAGCTCGCTGGCCACGTCACAGGTCAGTCGAAGCTCGCTGGCCACGTCACAGGTCAGTGGAAGCTCGCTGGCCACGTCACAGGTCAGTCGAAGCTCGCTGGCCACGTCGCAGGTCAGTCGAAGCTCGCTGGCCACGTATGAGCAAAAAATGACCGGGGTGAAGTGAACAAACTGGACAGTTCAGCCAAACGTGGCTAGGTCACAGGTCAGTCGAAGCTCGCTGGTCACGTGAGAGCCAAACCTGACCGGGGTGAAATGAACACAACTGGGCGGGTGAGCCAAACGTGGCCACGTCACAGGTCAGTCGAAGCTCGCTGGCCGCGTGTGAGCCAAACCGGGCCGTCACAAGGTGAAGTGAAAACAGCTGAGCAGGTGAGCTAAACGTGGCGATGCCACGGGTCAGGTGAGCAAAACGTGGTAATGCCATAGACCAGATGAGCTAAATGTGGTCATGTCACAGACCAGGTGAGCTAAGTAGCCATGTCACATGCAAGCCAAGTTCAGCCTGGCACAGGATAAATAATTTGATGTCGTAGGGAAAACAAGTTGATGCATCAGAACTTGGGCCACTGCTTGTGTCACCTAAGGTCTAAGTTGGGCTATGCTCCAGTAGCCAAAAGCTGTAACAAGAATCGATACTGCTGGCAATGTAGTTATTAATCAATTAATTCTGGTGTTGCCTTGTGTTGCTCCGATAGCTAGCTTTAAAGCCCGGTTCACATGGCCGCCGGTCCGAAGCCGACTGGAAACCCTTCTGCTGTTGAGAGCGGACCGGGCAAGAATTAAATGTATGGTAACATCGAAATTTGTACCCGCAATATGGCAGCAACGGTGTGATCGGTGCAAGCCAGAACGGCCCTGCGCGACTGGAGTATGTCACGGACTTCCTTTTTTTGCTGTCTGTTAGGACGTCTGTCCGTTCCTTTTGCCGTCTGTGATTGTATTGCTTCTTGAAATGGACGATGAAGGTGTATTGGTGCCTGCGCTGCTGGAAACAGACCAGCCCCGTGGAGCCTTGGTCCGCCAGCTCCTGCTAGTTGGTGAAGACGATGGCGAGTTTGAGAGCTTAGTGAGATACGAGCATGTGGACCCGGCCGATTTTCGTGGTGAAGGCAATATAGTGCTGAGTTATCGGGCTCAGTGCTCGGGCTCGCCCACAGGGTGAGATTGAGGATGCGTTCGAAATAATTTTGAAGTTTAGAATTACACTTGTGCTCATAGTATGAGGAATAATAACCTAAAGCTCTGTATATGCCACCAATGATCAATTCAGTCGCTCATAGTTTGGAACAATTCAATTAGGACCTTATCCATGCTGCCTACATTGCCTGGGAGATGAAAAGCAATCCAAAGTCAAATTAACAGAAGTATGTCAGCGTTTTTGTTGCGTGCGAATTTAACACAGTAACCATGTAACAAACGTGCCGGACCTCTAAAATTAACTTGAAAACCTGACTCTCATGTACTTTCGTCGATCACACCACCACAACTCCCATGAAAATGAAAGCTTGACTTGTATGCACCATGGATACCGTATTATATGCATGAGCTCTGGCACAGGTGGATGAGTCTCCCAATAATTTTCAAGTTTAGCATTACAACTATATGCATTGTATGAAAGGAATCGGCTGAAACACCTATCCATGCTCCCAATTCTCAACTATGCCTTGCAATGCTTGTACGTGACAGAGCTCCGAGCCCCATGCATGCGAGGATTTGCAGAAGATTGGAATAATTGCTTTCACAAGTCCAGTCTTTAACCTAATTTGCGCCGTTCCTACGCTTAAGCTTTAAATTATTGATAGCTTTCCGGCAGTGGAAGCCAAAGAGATACACAGCCGCATCACTAGTGGAACCATAGCCAACGAAAGGTTGGGTTCAATTTAGCTTGTGTCCGGTGGCCGAAGCTGGCCGCCGTTCCTCGCCGGTGTTTTGTAGTTGATGCAGCGACCGGAACGGAAGCTCGGACGGTCGACTGCCAAATGTGGTCATAAAACGGCCGTCAGCCAGCCGTCATCCAGCCGTCAGCTGGCCGTCAGCCAGCCAGTCTGTTTTGGAACGGTGGATGCGTAAACCGGGCTTGGCGCATCTTACCAATCTTTCAAAGATGGTTGTTGTTTTGACCTGAATCTGCCACACTTGGAATGTTCAGTGACGTTTTATGTACCCTTGCACCGGGTTACCATACCAGTCGTGGCTGGTTTCTCGGAGAATGTCTGTCTGGAGCTGCGATTCACGATGCCACAGAACCTGATGATGGACCGCGTTTGCTCCGTCAACTTGGGCCTGAACGCCAGTGTCTGTGACAACATCACCAGCCACGCAAACGCCGACGACGAGAACCGAGTACAGCGTCTCGCCGACCAATACGTCCTCTACAAAAACGTGAGTCTCCCGCACCAGCGGGGCCATTCGCAGGCGGAGAGTGACTCAGCTACTGGTGAGGCCTGGATTCTGCCTCCCGTATTAGTTGCTATAGTTGTCATGGGATGTCGATCCCTTACACTCGGGCTGGCGGCAGGGAATTGGCTTCAAAATGAGAAGCGGCGATCGGTGTTGGGGACAGCGGCATTCCGTTCCAAGGTGTGTTCACCTTACATCAACTTGTAAAATGCACATCGACAAAACATACAATCAATCGACATAAAAGCAATCGACATACAATCAATCGACATACAACGCCCGCCTTGGTGCCGGGTGTTGAGGCTGAGCAGCGCATCAGTTCACTATATTAGATCGCATGGCCTCGCCGGCTGTGGCCAGGGCTCATCATAAGTTTAGATGTGTTACCTGTTGACCAGTTGAATCGTTCCGACGACGAAGTCTGGATGGAATGAAATTGTGCGTTTTAATGGTGTTGCTCGCCTTCCTGGAAGTACCGCGACACGCGTGGAGTTTGCCTCTCGCGAGACGGAACCACGATGAGCAACATGCGTGACAGGCAAACTCCGAAGTAATGTATCCGGCACCGTCGAAAGGCGATCTGTTGTCGGACATCGTGCAGTGAATGCAGTTCATTATTGAACAGACGCAGTCGCAATTCAGTCCAGATAGCTCGCTCACTGGAGTAAGGGTGCCTTAGTCGCAGCGCTATCAGCCGGCTAACTCGGGCTATTCAGCTCGCTCACTGGAGTAAGGGTGCCTTAGTCGCTGCGCTATCAGCCGGCTAACTCGGGCTATTCAGCTCGCTCACTGGAGTAAGGGTGCCTTAGTCGCAGCGCTATCAGCCGGCTAACTCGGGCTATTCAGCTCGCTCACTGGAGTAAGGGTGCCTTAGTCGCTGCGCTATCAGCCGGCTAACTCGGGCTATTCAGCTCGCTCACTGGAGTAAGGGTGCCTTAGTCGCAGCGCTATCAGCCGGCTAACTCGGGCTATTCAGCTCGCTCACTGGAGTAAGGGTGCCTTAGTCGCAGCGCTATCAGCCGGCTAACTCGGGCTATTCAGCTCGCTCACTGGAGTAAGGGTGCCTTAGTCGCAGCGCTATCAGCCGGCTAACTCGGGCTATTCGATACAAGTAATGCGCTACAGGTCGTTTCCGAGGTCTCGACATGAACGGAAGTTGTGTTAGAATCCGCAAACTGGTCGATGGCACGACGCTGATGCGTATACGGTATCTTGTCTGCATTCATGCATGGTATGCACTTACACATGATATTTTGTCGGTCCTTTCACATGACGTCTTATCTGTACTTACACGTGGTATTTTGTCTTCGCATACACATGATGTCTTGTCTGCACTTGCACATGTCATCTTGTCTGCACTTACACATGGTATCTTGTCTGCACTTACACATGTTGTCTTGTCTGCACTTACACATGTTGTCTTGTCTGCACTTACACATATCTTGTCTGCCTTACACATGCTGTCTTGTCTGCACTTACACTTGGTATCTTGTCTGAACCTGCAATCGCCAGGTTTTCCAACGGTGATGAGAATTCGAAAATTGTAGCGGAGCTAAATAACGCTCCGTTAGTTAGTGGATCCAGATTGCTACAAAATTGCACTATACCTGATAACCCTCCACTGTTTAGTGGCTGCAGACTGCTACAGAATGACACTATACCTGATAACCCTGTAAAGTCCAATTAATCAAAAATTCGAAGACTTGTAACGAAAATGCAGATATATTCTGCGATCATTCGTTTTACTGGGCGCATCAACATGGTTTCTTTCCCGTCCAGTTACAGTAATCTTACTCCGCCAGGAATCCGTGGTTTTAGCAAATCCGAAGCACCATTGATCACCTCGTCACAATTGACACCTGGATACAGTACATCATACGGCGCTCCGTATTATCACTGGTGCCTTTCGCACCACAACAACTGTCAGTCTGTTCGTCGAGGCCAACGAACTATGTTCATCTATGCGTCGGGAACTCCTCGGCATACGACATGCATGCAAGTTGCGTCAGTTTCCGAATCGCCGAACATCCTATTCAGTGTTTTCCCGACGTACTCTGGCCATGTTCAGAAGAAGAACGCCTGCTAGCTCTGCTCCCTTCTGTGCTAGGATTCATGCTCTGTTCGAGGACAGTGATATAAGATTACGCGATATGATGTACGTCGGACCGATGGAAGTCCCTCCCTGGACTCTGACCTCACCCCATATTGACGTATCGTTGTCAAGTTTCAAGAAGTGCGAAGTCGTTCCCAAGGAATTTAGACTTCGGGCGCTGGAACTGATGTCTTCTTATCGTCATTCCACAGGCACCTACACCGACGGATCCAAGACAGAGTCTGGTGTTGTTCGGACAATTGCTAGGACGCTCTCCTTACCGGTACACTCATCTGCGTGCACATCTGAGCTGGTTGTACTAGACAAGGCACTTAGCTTCAGTGAAGCACGTGATGCCATGCTGCATATAATTTACACCGATTCACTCAGTAGTCGTTAATTGCGTTTTACCCATGCGGTGCAGTACGGTGCGGCGGCGGTATCAGTGGTGGTGGTGTTCGTGGCGTCACCAGTGGCAGTGGCGGCTCCAGAGATCGCTGCGCGGCCTGCGTAGCGGAACAGATTGACCAGCCCGACTACAAGCACCGCTGTCCTCACGCATGCGATTTGTGCGGCCCAGCCGTTCTTGAAATAAGCAGAGGAGCAATATTTTGCCCACCCCGGTCAATGGTGTGCAGCTGAGGAGCCCGGTCAATGCGGAGTTAACCTGTTTTCTCGCAGCGACACACTTGCAGTCATAGAATCGAAGTTAAAATCATTTCATAGTGGTTCGGAGAATATGAATCAGTGTTGGAAAGCGAACAAATCCAAGTTTTCTAACTCGTTCCGCCCTCAAATGCCTGATGTTATGATCAGATAATGGCAACTGGTGACAGCAGATTCCGCTGCCGCCCTTCCACACGTATGGCAGCACCCACGCCATCCACTGACCTGTAGTTACCCGTGTGGCTATCCGGTGATCCCTGTGATCTGTGCGGCCGTCCAATCAGGCTCTTTTGGTATGTTGCTGCTCTGTAACCCGTATGGCTTGTGACTACTTGATGAACCGTGGCGACCCGTATGACATGTGT
This sequence comes from Imbricaverruca yamaguchii, assembly GCA_034440575.1. Classification (NCBI taxonomy): domain Eukaryota; kingdom Metazoa; phylum Arthropoda; class Thecostraca; family Neoverrucidae; genus Imbricaverruca; species Imbricaverruca yamaguchii. Next base: position 1,093,304 of record JAOTOL010001628.1, read on the forward strand.
GGCCTGCCCAGTGATCCGCGGTGACCCTTGTGACCCCTACGACTGTCCGGTGTCCCATGGTGACCTGTGTGGCCTGCCCGGTGATCCGTGGTGACCCTTGTGACCCATACAACTGTCCGGCATCCAATGGTGACATGTGTGGCCTGCTCAGTGGTACTTTTGATATATGGCTGCTCTGCGACCTGCATGAACGGTGACTACTCGACGAACCGTGGTGACCCGTGTGATCTGTGTGGCAAATTAGTGACCTTTGGTGACCTATGTGAGTAATCGGTGAACTGTGATACCCCGTGTGATCTCTGTAGCTGTTCAGTGACAAGTGCTGACCTGCGATGATCCTCGTAGCAGCCCTGTGCCCTTTGGTGGTCGGTGGTGACATTTGGTGACCGGTGATGGCCGGTGGTGGTCGGTGGTGACATTTGGTGACGGTGTGGGGTGGTGACATTGGTGCCGTGACCGGTGGTGGTGGTGGTGTTTGGTAGTGGGTGGTGGTTTTCTTGGCGTGGTGTTGTGTTGGCGTGGTGGTCGGTGGTGACATTTGGTGACCGGTGATGGCCGGTGGTGGTCGGTGGTGACATTTGGTGACCGGTGATGACCGGTGGTGGTCGGTGGTGACATTTGGTGACCGGTGATGGCCGGTGGTGGTCGGTGGTGACATTTGGTGACCGGTGATGGCCGGTGATGGCCGGTGGTGACCGCGACCTGCGCCGACAGCTGATTGAGTCTGCGCCCGGTGTGCTGCTGGCGCTGTTCCTGGGCTCGTGGAGCGACACGCACGGCCGCCGGCTGCCGCTGCTGCTGCCCATAGCCGGCACCGTGCTTTCGTGCGTCGTGTTCATCGTGTTCTCGGCGGTGGACACTCTGCCGGCGCAGTACCTCCTGCTGGCCGCCCTGCCACAAGGTAGGCTCTCCGCCTCCGAACATCTGGCTGACCTGTCGACGGAAGGAGAGCTAGCTGCTGGAGGCCGGGTAGTGTAGATTTGGTTTTGCTGTTCATGCAGATTGGGCATTGATGTAAGATTTGCGTGGTCGGATCGGGTTTGGGGCGTCTGGTTATAGCACAGCAAAAGAGCAGGCGAGGCGGCGTCTCAGATTTGAGGGTTTGAGGCGTTGGAGCGGCCCAATCCCAACTGGTGTGACGAACTGCAGGGTCGTCCCGCGGGATGTGTAGACTATGAAATGCATTTCATCATGGTTGGGTATATTATTCAGCCGGTTACACGCCACGATTGATGCACTATATGTGATATTCATAGGTGACTGTGGGTTCCAGCTGCAGCCGCCATTAAAAGGGTTGGGTGAGTGATGGCATGAGCCAGGCTCCCTTACTGCAGGCACGGTACCTTGCGCCATACCGTTGTCGGCAGGTAACGATGTGACGCGGTCACGATCAATATAGGTAGCCAGACACGGCTCTGCGCCACCTGCAGTGCTCGGGCGCGGAAAGTACCTGCATAAAAGCCTTCCTTGTAGCGAATGGCCCGAACGCTTTGCGACAAGCGTAGTGATGAGTGCCAAGAATGTTATAACTGAACAGTAATTATAGTTATGCGCGAGTAAAGTGTGACTTTCAGGCTGAACAATAGCAAGGTTTGCGTCAAAGCATGACGCTCTGTTCGAGACGGATCGATTGCGTAAACGTTTCCCGGGTATAAACGGCTGCCAATGATCGGCTTCGGCAACCCTCGTAACCATAGCTAAGCAAACATTATCAAGGAAGCACACTGAACACAGCTGATCCTTAACAACAATGTTAGTGTTTGAATTCGATTTTGTGTGACTGGCTTGAATCGCCGACACGTGCGAATGTGGACAGCTGTGGCGGGTCGCAGTAAAGACACATGTGTGACTGTGGACGGTTGTGACAGGCGGCAGTACCGACACATGTGACTGTGGACAGTTGTGGCGGGCCGCAGTACCGACACATGTAACTGTGAACAGCTGTGGCGGGTGGTAGTACCGACATGTGTAACTGTGAACAGCTGTGACGGGTGGTAGTACCGACATGTGTAACTGTGAACAGCTGTGGCGGGTGGTAGTACCGACATGTGTAACTGTGAACAGCTGTGACGGGCGGCAGTACCGACACATGTGATTGTGGACAGTTGTGATGGGCAGTACCGACACATGTGACTGTGGACGGCTGTGGCGGGCCGCAGTACCGACCCATGTGTAACTGTGGACAGCTGCGACGGGCGGCATTACCGTGTTCCTGATGGCCGCGTTCAGCTACGTGGGCGACTCCACCGGCCAGAGGGACCGCACCTCTCGCCTGGCCGTGCTCGACGTCTGCTTCCTGGCGCCTATCGCGCTGGGATTTATCGTGTCCGGTCAGCTCGTGCGCAACTTCGGGTCAGTGTCCGGTCTCTGGTCGGATCAGGTCAGGTCAAGTCAGGTTCGGTGGGCTTGTACGCAGCGTGACTTCGGTACCCAATGAAATCAGGTGGGTGGTTTTGGCGAGGTCAGGCTGGCAGTAGTTCGAGGTTAGTCAGGGCAGTATGGTGATAGTTCAGCTAATGTCATGCAGAATGACGACAGTTCGGCTGAGATAGTTCGGCTTATGCGAGGTCAGAATGGCGATAGTATATGTAAGGTCAGTTTCGTTCAGATGAGACGAGGGCAGTATGGAGATAGTTCGGATGTGATTAGGGCGGTGTGGATGTAGTTCAGCTGAGTTCAGGGCAGTATAGATGTAGTTCAGGTGAGATCAGGGCAGTGGAGGTAGCTCATTTGTGCCATTGGACGACTGGATGTTCTGCTTGCAGGAGTATTCTGGGTTGATGCTTGGAAGTACGATATGCAGTGCGTTAGTGCCGGTGTTACCAGGATCGGGGGATCAGAAACATCCAGTAGTTCTCACCGTGGCGGACGATATGCTCCATGTGTGTGTATGCATGGCTCCCTACCGTACCCCCAATGGATGAGAACCGTTCGGTGGTCCCCACCGTGGCGGACGGCACGAGGTGAGCTGTGCCGTGCTGTGCTGATTTGAGGTGCGCTGAGCTGTGCTGATGTTAGGTGTGCTGAGCTGTGTTGAGGTCAGCTGTCCTGAACTGTGCGGAGCTGAGCTGACCTGAGTTCTGCTGAGGTGACACGGCCGGTCGGCAGGTACACCCCGCTCTACAGTGTGTCGGTCAGCGTCAACGCGCTGGTGCTGCTGTACGGCCTGCTGCTGGTGCCGGAATCACTCAGCTCTTCCCAGCTGGCCGCCTCGGCCGTGTCCGTCGGCGCAGTGAGTCTGCCAGCTGTACCCTGACCTGACGTGGACATCGGTCCATTATTTTGCAAAGTCCACCGCCCTGTCAGTCTGTCCGATGTCGGTATGCGCCTGAGGAGGTGGGAACGTCTGTTGTGGTCGTGCCTGATGGATCCGTCCGGCCGGGGCGGGGTCGTAATGCCAACCATGTCGCCCTCAGGTGATCAGCAAGAACAACGTGAAGCGGATCGTGCACACGTGTTTCCGCCGCCGGCACGGCTACAACCGGTGCACAATCCTACTGGCCATGGTGGGCTTCGCCGCGCACGAGATGGTCTTCAATGGTGAGCTCAGCGGACCCGCGGCGTGACCGCGGTCCGCTCTGCCGTTGACACGGCCATGCGACGCTGTGGAGGTGCAGCGTTGCTGTGCACTGCTGAGGTGCACTGTTGAGGTGCACTGTTGAGATACACTGTTAAGGTGCACTGTTGAGATGCAGAGTTGTGGTGCAGTGTTGATGTGCAATGGAGATGCAGTGTCGTGGTGAACTGTTCAGATGCAGTGGAGGTGCACTGTTTGGGTGCAGGGTTGAGGTGCAGTTTTGAAGTACACTGTTGAGGTGCAGTTTTGAAGTGCAGTTTTGAAGTGCAGTGTTGGGGTGCACTGTTGAGCTGCACTGTTGAGGTGGCATGATGAGGTGCGGTGCTGCACAGTTGAGGAGGTGGAACGATAAGATATTATCCCGTGTCAGTGGCCAACGTAAACCATTGGTAGGTAGTGCGCTGGCTGTGACGTCTCAGTTGACACATGCCCTCACCATTGGCTATGTAGTGTTGATGCATTGAATGTATGCAATGTGCAAGTTATCATCAGTTCGTGACTAGGCTGTGTGTAGTTTGAGAGTGTATGGACACATAAAAATTGCAACATCAGAACGTTTTGACAGTAATAATTAAAAACAGTAGAAAATAAGTGCAGCATTGTGGATATGCATTCGGGCCTATACATTTTGTTAGCCACGGCACCATTTATTTACATTCATGGTGTATTCATAGGGCCTCTAACAGGGTGCGTTTTGACTGGAGCACCGGTTCCAGGTCTGACGGGCATCGAGTTGCCGTATGTGAAGCGCGTGTTGGACTGGACCTTCCAGGACTACTCAAACTTCGTCGCAATCGTCATGGGCATAGGCATGTTCTGTGAGTATTCTCTCTTCTTGCATTGTCTACTTCACCAATGGAAACCAATCGAGTCGAGGTTTTTGTCGCAGAACAAGTTACCGGCATATTTTGAGCCCTTCCCCCACCCTAGCAACTGGTATCTTCACATCCCACCCTCCCCCGACGGGACGCCCTGGCTGTTCCTTAGGAAAGCCTCTGGTTTACCTCATGAGTCATCTGGAGACCTTGGAATGTGGTTGGTTTGTGAGTGCCTCTGTGAGTGCTCTGAGCTGTCGGATCCACCACATGAGGTACCCGGAAACTCGGGGAGCGTCAGGTTGGCGAGTGGCCTGAGCCCACAGAGCTCACCGACGTTCGCCTGATCTGACCGTGTTCTCAGCAGTGTTGCCATAATCATTGGACAGCGATAGGGGAACTGACCATAGGTTTATATCGGTAAGCCCGCAAAGAGAGCTCTGAGGAAATCGACCATTGCCGTGGCTTGATTACCGAATACAATTACGCCTTAAAATGGTTGATCATCCGAGCTTTGGCGTTACACTGTGGTGAGCTTTTACTGTGGCGCATGTAGTGCTGACGTGGCCTCTACCGCTCCAGTGATATTAAGTCCAGGTATTGAGTAGAAGCAGACAATGCTAATGGAATCTGGTCGAGCCTGCTGCCTTCATAATTTTACTTCTTGACCCGAGATAACTTGGTCAGGCGCAACTAACCACATTCACCACTCACAGGGCCGGATTTGTAACGCCACCTGCAATGCTCCACCGTCGTTTCAGCGCTATGTCTTGTCTGCTTTTGTTTCGACGCCATCGCACGTTTTCACAGTTTGGACGGGTGTCATGCGCCGCGGAAAGTGAGTGTAGCAGGTCGTGAGGCGTGCGCGGCAAGTGTGTTGCTGACGACTGCATTGCTACCCCGTCATGGTCCATGGAATTGCTACCCTGTCCGGAGGACAACGTAGTGGCACTGTAACCATTGTAGTAAAGCGGATGGTGTTGGGACGTGACAGGCAGCCCGGGATGTTACCATAGCGTCCTCGCTGTCACAGCCAGCGGTAGTGCCACTGCAAATACGCCGACAAAGTTGCCATGATGGTGATTGTTACCATGCTCACTTTGCTTAGCAGATAATCCAGTGATGTTGTCACGGCGGATGACGCGGTGGTGTTTTGTGGGCAGATAATCTGGTGGTGCTGCCGCTGTTGAGCTTCGTGCTCGGAGTGCGAGACTCTGTGATCGGCGTGACGGGCCAGGCGCTGCAGATGATCGGGACGGGCATGCGCGGCTTCGTCCACACCACCGGCCTCTTCTACATCGGTGAGTCGACACTGCTGCCTGTAGCCCTGCTGTCGGTACTGGGCGGCTGTAGCTGATCAGTTGGGGACAGTATCGAGGGGGATGGGAGGGGTGTCCGTGGTGTGTACCGGGCGGCTGTAGCTGATGTGTTGGGTGCAGTACCGAGGGGGATGGGAGGGGTGTCCGTGGTGTGTACCGGGCGGCTGTAGCTGATGTGTTGGGTGCAGTACCGAGGAGGGATGGGAGGGGTGTCCGTGGTGTACCGGGCGGCTGTAGCTGATCAGTTGGGGACAGTGTCGAGGGGGATGGGAGGGGTGTCCGTGGTGTGTACCGGGCGGCTGTAGCTGATGTGTTGGGTGCAGTACCGAGGGGGATAGGAGGGGTGTCCGTGGTGTGTACCGGGCGGCTGTAGCTGATGTGTTGGGTGCAGTACCGAGGGGGGATGGGAGGGGTGTCCGTGGTGTGTACCGGGCGGCTGTAGCTGATGTGTTGGGTGCAGTACCGAGGGGGATAGGAGGGGTGTTCGTGGTGTGTACTGGGCGGCTGTAGCTGATGTGTTTGATGCAGTACCGAGGGGGGAGAGGAGGGGTGTCCGCGGTGTGTACCGGGCGGCTGTAGCTGATGTGTTGGGTGCAGCACCGAGGGGGGATAGGAGGGGTGTCCGTGGTGTGTACCGGGCGGCTGTAGCTGATGTGTTGGGTGCAGTACCGAGGAGGGATGGGAGGGGTGTCCGTGGTGTGTACCGGGCGGCTGTAGCTGATGTGTTGGGTGCAGTACCGAGGGGGGATAGGAGGGGTGTCCGTGGTGTGTACCGGGCGGCTGTAGCTGATGTGTTGGGTGCAGTACCGCGGCAGGAGAGGAGGGGTGTTCGTGGTGTCGGCACTAGGCGGCCGTAGCTCATGAATCTAGTGCATTACCGAAGTGGGCGGGAAGACTAGACGGATCTACAGATTCGGTGTCGCCAGCGCCACTGGGTGGTTCGTCAGGCGGATTGCTTTTGGGTGGGTAAAGCCTCCCGACTGCAATGCAGCAGGGTGAATGGGCTTCCAAGTAAGCATCGGGCAGGTGTCATTTCTTTGATATAGGCTCGTCAGGAATATCATCACTTATATCTACAATTGCCAGGCGTATTCTGTGTACATAAATAATTGATATCGCGTGCAGTCTGTTGGCAATGCAAGTGTATGCCATTCTCATAGCCCTCGCCCTTAGCGTATAGATTATAGCATGGGTGTGTTAATACATTGTCCCCAGTTGCTGTCGGACCGTAATGTTGGCCAGGTGATCTTGCTGTGTACAATGCGTAGCTTCTTAATCATGTCCGTAGGATGTCATATGCTGGGTTGGAAAATAGGCTGTTCCTGAATTTTTGGCACCCAGAACATTGTCCTCTCCAGATAATTATCCTCTCGTTCTTCTCATTGGACCGAACTATGCTGTTCGATAATGTACCGCTCTGTGATAAAGAGCTTGAGATTCACTGGAAGATGGAAGCTGATGTTATGTTGCAACAAGTTGTAAATATAACATCCTCTCCATATTTTATAGCACATAAATTTTCCTTTCCATATTCAGGATTACATGGCGCAAATCCAACCCGGTCATATGTCACTACAATATTGACGAGGGACGCCGTGCAACCCACATTGATGTCGTGCGGCACAGAGGTTGATGCACGACCTCGATAATCACTACCGTGGTGCAGCATTATCGCCATAGAGCGCCTCGGCTGTTTAGGTTCCATGACAGAGGGTGACTGGTCGGCCACCTGCTGGGGAGCCTGCTGATGTGGCGTAGGGACTGTGATAGGTGTTGCAGCGATTGTGATAGGCTTGCCGAGCTTGGGCCTCAGACTCTGTGGTGTGTTGCAGCGACTGTGACAGGCTTACCCGGCTCGGGTCTGATGATCCTGTGGTGTGTTGCAGCGACTGTGACAGGCTTACCCGACTCGGGTCTGATGATCCTGTGGTGTGTTGCAGCGACTGTGACAGGCTTACCCGGCTCGGGTCTGATGATCCTGTGGTGTGTTGCAGCGACTGTGATAGGCTTACCCGGCTCGGGTCTGATGATCCTCTGGTGTGTTGCAGCGACTGTGATAGGCTTGCCCGGGTCGGCTTGTGGCCCTGTGGGTGTGTTGCTAGAGACTGTGATAGGCTTGCCTGACTCGGGTCTGATGATCCTGTGGTGTGTTGACGACTGTGAAGGCTTACCCGCTCGGGTCTGATGATCCTGTGGTGTGTTGCAGCGACTGTGATAGGCTTACCCGACTCGGGTCTGATGATCCTGTGGTGTATTGCAGCGACTGCGACAGGCTTACCCGGCTCGGGTCTGATGATCCTGTGGTGTGTTGTAGCGACTGTGACAGGCTTACCCAGCTCGGGTCTGATAATCCCGTGGTGTGCTGCAGCGATTGTGACGGGCTTACCCGGCTCTGGTCTGATGATTTTGTGATGTGTTTCAGCGACTGTGATAGGCTTGCCCGGTTCGCTGGTGACGGTCAGCCTTCGCTCCATCATCTCCAAAAACGTAGCCAAGGAAGAGCTTGGTGAGTCACAATTGAGCCCTGTGAGCTCAGCGAGTTGATAGTTGAGAGGTACGAGCTCTGTGAGTCTCCACAGTTGAACGGAGTGTGAGAGGGTGTCCTCGCCATTGAGCTGAGTGGGCTTGAGTGTCCCCGCTATCGAGGTGAGAGATCTGTGAATTCCCGCCATTGAGCAAAGTGAGTTCGTATGTCCCCGCCATTAATGTGAATGAGCTCACCGAGTCCTCGCCATTGAGCTGTGTGAACTCGAGTGTCCTCGCCATTAAGGTGAGTGAGCTCACCGAGTCCTCGCCATTGAGCTGCGTGAGCTCGAGTGTCCCCGCCATTGAGGTGAGTAAGCTCACCGAGTCCTCGCCATTGAGCTGCGTGAACTCGGATATCCCCGCCGTAAAGGTGAATGAGCTCAGCGAGTCCCCGTCATTGAACTGAGTGAGGTCGGATGTCCGCGCCATTAGGGTGAGTGAGCTCAGTGAGTGCAGCCACTAAGCTGGGTAAGCTTGGGGGGCCCTGCCATTGAGCTGGCTGATCTCGGGAGTCCCCGTCATTGCGCTGGGTGGGCTCCAGGCGGCGCTTGTGTCGTCTTCGGTGTTGTACGTACCGTCTGCCTGAATATTCATTAGATGACCAGCTCGAGCAGCTGAGTTGTCAACGCGGCCCGGGTATATTGAACAGTGACAGGCTCGATTTCGCCGAGTTTCAGAGGCAAATTAATTCTGCTGTCTTTCGGCACTGGGCCGACGCCTAGTTGAGGTTGGCTAGGCGCCTATCTTGTCCGGTCATCGGTCTTGATGGGAGCCAGGTAGCGCAAGTAGTCTAGTATTATGGCGTAGCCTGGCCACGAAACCTGCCCAGTATCATGGCGTATTCTGAAAGGCGAGTTTGGTTGTTTACCCTTATATCTACAATTGCCAGGCGTATTCTGTGTACATAAATAATTGATATCGCGAGCAGTCTGTTGGCAATGCAAGTGTATGCCATTCTCATAGCCCTCGCCCTTAGCGTATAGATTATAGCATGGGTGTGTTAATACATTGTCCCCAGTTGCTGTCGGACCGTAATGTTGGCCAGGTGATCTTGCTGTGTACAATGCGTAGCTTTTTGATCATGTCCGTAAGATGTCATATGCTGGGTTGGAAAATAGGTTGTTCCTGAATTTTTGGCACCCAGAACATTGTCATCTCCAGATAATTATCCTCTCGTTCTTCTCATTGGACCGAACTATGCTGTTCGATAATGTACCGCTCTGTGATAAAGAGCTTGAGATTCACTGGAAGATGGAAGCTGATGTTATGTTTCAACAAGTTGTAAATATAACATCCTCTCCATATTTTATAGCACATAAATTTTCCTTTCCATATTCAGGATTACATGGCGCAAATCCAACCCGGTCATATGTCACTACAATATTGACGAGGGACGCCGTGCAACCCACATTGATGTCGTGCGGCACAGAGGTTGATGCACGACCTCGATAATCACCCGTGGTGCAGCATTATCGCCATAAAGCGCCTCGGCTGTTTAGGTTCCATGACAGAGGGTGACTGGTCGGTCACCTGCTGGGGAGCCTGCTGATGTGGCGTAGGGACTGTGATAGGTGTTGCAGCGACTGTGATAGGGCTTGCCGAGCTTGGGCCTCAGCTCTGTGGTGTGTTGCAGCGACTGTGACAGGCTTACCCGGCTCGGGTCTGATGATCCTGTGGTGTGTTGCAGCGATTGTGACAGGCTTACCCGGCTCGGGTCTGATGATCCTGTGGTGTGTTGCAGCGACTGTGATAGGCTTACCCGACTCGGGTCTGATGATCCTGTGGTGTGTTGCAGCGACTGTGATAGGTTTGTCCGGGTCGGGTTTGCTGACCCTGTGGTGTGTTGCGGATACTGTGATAGGCATGCCCGGCTTGGGCCCCTGATTATATGGTGTGTTGCAGAAACTGTGATAAGATTGCCTGACTCGGGTCTGATGATTCTGTGGTGTGTTGTAACGACTGTGATAGGCTTACCCGGCTCGGATCTGATGATCATGTGGTGTGCTTCAGCGCCTATGATAGGCTTGCCTGGCTTGGGCCTCTGTGAGGTGTATTGTAGAGACTGTGATAGGCTTACCCGGCTCGGGTCTGATAATCCCGTGGTGTGCTGCAGCGATTGTGACAGGCTTACCCGGCTCGAGTCTGATGATTCTGTAGTGTGCTGCAGCGATTGTGACAGGATTACCCGGCTCGGGCCTGATGATTCTGTGGTGTGCTGCAGCGATTGTGACAGGCTTACCCGGCTCGGGTCTGATGATTCTGTGATGTGTTTCAGCGACCGTGATAGGCTTGCCCGGTTCGCTGGTGACGGTCAGCCTTCGCTCCATCATCTCAAAAAACGTAGCCAAGGAAGAGCTTGGTGAGTCACAATTGAGCCCGGTGAGCTCAGTGAGTTGATAGTTGAGAGGTACGAGCTTTGTGAGTCTCCACAGGAGCGTGAGAGGGTGTCCTCGCCATTGAGCTGAGTGGGCTTGAGTGTCCCCGCTATCGAGGTGAGAGATCTGTGAATTCCCGCCATCGAGCAAAGTGAGCTCGTATGTCCCCGCCGTTAATGTGAATGAGCTCACCGAGTCCTCGCCATTGAGCTGTGTGAGCTCGAGTGTCCTCGCCATTAAGGTGAGTGAGCTCACCGAGTCCTCGCCATTGAGCTGCGTGAGCTCGAGTGTCCCCGCCATTGAGGTGAGTAAGCTCACCGAGTCCTCGCCATTGAGCTGTGTGAACTCGGATATCCCCGCCGTGAAGGTGAATGAGCTCAGCGAGTCCCCGTCATTGAACTGAGTGAGGTCGGATGTCCGCGCCATCAGGGTGAGTGAGCTCAGTGAGTGCAGCCACTAAGCTGGGTAAGCTTGGCGGCCCTGCCATTGAGCTGGCTGATCTCGGGAGTCCCCGTCATTGCGCTGGGTGGGCTCCAGGCGGCGCTTGTGTCGTCTTCGGTGTTGTACGTACCGTCTGCCTGAATATTCATTAGATGACCAGCTCGAGCAGCTGAGTTGTCAACGCGGCCCGGGTATATTGAACAGTGACAGGCTCGATTTCGCCGAGTTTCTGGGGCAAATTAATTCAGCTGTCTTCCGGCACTGGGCCGACGCCTTGTTGAGGCTGGCTAGGCGCCTATCTTGTCCGGTCATCGGTCTTGATGGGAGCCAGGTAGCGCAAGTAGTCTAGTATTATGGCGTAGTCTGGCCATGAAACCTGCCCAGTATCATGGCGTATTCTGAAAGGCGAGTTTGGTTGTTTACCCGATCATTTGTGTGTACACAGCTATGGACTACTCAGACGAGTGGCGTCTAGGCTCCTCTCGCCACGCACCCGCCTCCGTGGTATGCGCGGTGTATATCACAGCTCAGACATGCGTGTTCCTGTCACATGTCCTCCATCAGTAGTATTCGTTTTATCTCAGAGTGGACCCAATCCCAATCCAGGGTTGTGTTTGTGCTTCGTAATGCGGTATTGGAGAGAAAAAATGTGGTACATTCCAATTCGGGAAGGACAAATTATTCCTTTCTGACATAAAACCTTTGTTTGCACTTCCTGAACTGTTTTGGATATCTGTATCAAAGAGCAATAAATGAGTTTGTAATCATTCAAAACATATCCATTCAATCATTTCGCAACAAAATGTAAAAATGTATGAAGAAGATGGTGTTCTGGTTGGTATACGTACAGGACTATGTCGTGTCCCCAGTCCTGTCGCAGTGTATCCCGCGCTGGTGTGGGCCTTATCTAACGTACCCACCCCAGTTGGTATTCCACAGTATGTCGTGCCAGTGTGTGCCTCACCTGGGGTACCCGTCACAGTTGGTACTGCACCGTATGTCGTCTCAGGGTGTGCCTCATCTAGCGTACCCGCCCCAGTTGGTACTCCACTGTATGTCGCGCCAGTGTGTGCCTCACCTGGCGTACCCGCCCCACTGTATGTCGCGCCAGTGTGTGCTGTGTGCCCCTAAGCCCGTTCCACCGGCAGGCGTCGTGTTTTCCTTCTTGTCGGCCATCACATCGGTCAGCTCGCTGGCCACGTCGTCGGCATTCCTGCTGCTCTACAACGCCGTGCTGGACCACGGGCCGGGCCTGGTGTTCCTGATCGCCGCCGCGTTCAGCTCTCCCGCCCTGGTCGCGCTGGGGTCAGTGGCTGAGTCTGGACGTACCCCACGTCACCCTGACCTAACCTGACCTGACCTGACCTGACCTGACCTGACCTGATCTGACCCGATCCGCTCCTGTCTGGCCTGACCTCACACATTGATCGCTGCGGGACTCGGCTGATCCGCTCCTGTCGTGCTCTGGTCAGTGACTGACTCGGACCTCACCTCATCCGATCCAACAATTACCCGATAACAACTCACATGTCGTGTCAACGCTGATTATCTTGGGACACGAATAATTAGTGAGTAGTTTCAATGAGTATTTCAATGTTATGGTAGTAGGAACATAGTAAGTGCAACGTCAACCGAGCCGTGCAAACATATATTTTTGTGCATTCCATGTCAAGCCGATCAAAATTTGACCATGCTAGACATTTGTTGGCATTTACTTTATACGTGCAGTGTGTTTTTTTTAAAGGCAGGTCATTGAACATACACCTGAAAGAAAGCAAAACAGTGTTGTTATCTTATCGAAATGCACCTACAAATATATTCTGTAATACAAATATATCCTATAAATATTTGTTTATGGGTATATTTGCGTGTGCGACCACTGCGGACTGATCAATAGGTCACTCACCCGAGACCTCCTGTCTGACTCGACCAGCCCGTCTGACCTGGCATGCGATGTCATGCCCACAAGTAGACTACCGAGTGCCTAATTCGATTGAGCAGTGCCGAACGGAAGTGTACTGGGGACCGGGGCGCACGTGCCTTGCTCCGGCGCTACTGTCATCGAATGAATGAATGTCGGGTCGCGGCTGCTGACCCGACATTCATTGTGTTCGCTCGTGCTCGAAATCAATCATCTGCTGGCTTGTGGTCTCACCAGCCGCCAAAACCTATTCATTCCTGCTCTGTCGGTGTCGGATAAGTCCGTCCCAGCGGCCTGTGCTGATGTCCCGGCGGTCTATGACCATTCTGTTGTGAGGCCTATGGGCACTGTTCTTCAAAATATCTCAGAGTTTGAGGAGATGGAAGGCGTTTTGAAGTCGTTCCCTTCGCTGCAGCACAGGAGGGTTAATCTTCAAATGTTCCGGGGCGAAGAGCGGTGGCTAACTTTACCTTTCTGTAGCTGTTTGACTGTTGTGTGTGACCTCCGTCACACGTCCTGCGACCTGACGGCTGGCGCTGACCCCGTGTTTCAGAGTGTGCACTGTGCTGGAGGTGCGCGGACAGATGGGGTACGCCCAGGTGTTGAGCGAACAGGAGGAGCAAGAAGATCAACAGGACGCCGACACTATGTCCGATGACGTCGACATCTTCCAGAGCCACTGAACAAACCCGTCCCTTTAAGGAGCTTTATCGAATACCGAGGAGGTTCACCGGGGTCTCCGCCTCCCCTCCGTTGTTGTATCCTCCTCGGCCTCTCCACCGTGACAACCTCTGGCTGTCCATGTGGCAGACATATGAAGGAGCGACACGTTCGCCGCGGGCGTTGGTGGCGAGCGTGAGCAGTCGTGCGAAATAGCAGCGCTGTGTGGACGGACTGTGAGTTCTACAACTCGAGGGGTACACCGGGTGGTCGGCAGGTTGGAGGCTGGTGCAGTATTGTCGGCCATGACTGTCACTGCGACCGGTGCGCACGGGACGTGTAACCGGTGCTTAGCGCAGCGTCGCATCCGTCAGTGTCAGCAGGGCGACATTCCGCCGCCGCCTCTGTCAGTGTCAGCACATCGACACTACCGTCGCTTATGTCAGTATCAGCACAGCGACGCACTACCACCGCCCCTGTCAGTGTCAGCACAGTGACAGTCTGCCGCCTCCTCTGTCAGTGTCAGCACGGCGACACTACCGCCGCTTCTGTCAGCGTCATGGGGGCGACACTCTACCGCCGCCTCTGTCAGTGTCAGGACGGGTACACTGCCGCCGCCTCTGTCAGGTCAGCACAGCGACACTGCCGTCCGGGTTCAGCTGACACGGCCGGCTGCCGACTGACTGCGGGACGAAGCCGCGCGGTGAAAATTTGCCTATGCAGCCAGCCGGCGAAATGGACGCAATTCTCGGCTCTTGCGTGAGACGTTCTGCCGACCTGGTTATCCGGCGATCAATGTCTCGCTCAGTGCGGCTGTCTGGCCCGCCTGGTGCCGCACGCTCGGTGGGCGACTGCAGGTGGCGAAATGACGCCAGACACGAGCAGATCTCTTCCCCTTCATCATTCCAAATGGTAAACCATGACGTGCGCTGGAGCGGACTGGTGCCCTGGACATGTCCGCTTCATACTGCTGTGTGCATCAAATGTTTTGGTACGGATACTATTTACTGCAGGCGATTGCTTTGTGTATGGGGTCTTGATATTATTGCTAAGGCACAATACGGCATTTATATGTACCATGCAAGCAGAATATGCAGAATATGTACCATGATCAAACATAGTCAGTGTCTTTTAGTGTGCATTGGTCTTGCACAATCAGTGATCTTAGCGTTGAATAATCCCAAGAATATTGGTATGCAAGTATCTCGTCCTGTTCAGTGCTCGACATGAAATGCATGCCATCGATTGTTTCGTTTGGAAGTTTTACTCCGAACGTTTTTAACGATTGAGCCAGATTTGTTCTTGGTCTCGTTCTATGCTTTTTTGAGTGCTATGGTATGACTTCATTGTTTTTCTTTGTTTCTGGTCGTCAAGTCACGGAAGTTCGCCCGCTGCGTAAAAATAATGTTCGGAAACAGTCGGTTGTCAAAGGGCATAATGAATGGCTTACGCCCATAGTCAAGGTTTGCACTTCTAATAACGATGTCCGTAATTATAGAGCCCCGAGGTGTGTGGCTTAACGCCTTTGTAAATTCAAGATGTAAGTGGCTATTTTTAGACTAGCGTTTGAAACGCCATCACAGTAGCTTGGAAGGTGGTCTACAGACCTATTCAGATTCTGTGTCCCGCGCTAAGAGTCAAACATCCGCCTACGGTCTTTGGTACTTGCGATACATCTTTGCACGGCTATATTTGGAATTAGACTGGGCGCTGAATGCCGATATGCGAAGGTCAGATCATTTACATTCAAAATGTTACGCCAGCCGGAACCTTTATCCAGAATTCAATTACTCTCATGAACTTGTAACTGGCAGCGAATTCTGTTCGGTCGTATCCGAGTGGCTGATAAGCCATGGCGCATGTCGCCGAGATCCGAGGATACCACGCCTACGTTTTTGTTTCAAGGGGCGCCCTAGTGTGCCTTGTATTGCATATTGTATAGCAGTACATACGAAGGGAACAGACCATTGGTGGCCAGTGACCTATTTCGTCCCAGTGACCTATTTCGTCGCAGTGAGCGTGTACCACCTGTGCCTGCACGTATGTGTGCGTGTCTGTGTGTATACTGTTGTCTCGTAATATCTTGACAGTGTTAAAATAATGGTATTTCACCAGACGTGAGATGTCGAAACTTGTAAGTATGATGTCGAGATTCGACAAGAAAACGATGTCGCTTAACCACCTGTTAATTCCGTCATCCTTCGAGTAAAATTTTGAGCACATAAGGTTCCTTTAAGTGCACCTTTTAGCTTCCTTTAATATGAACTAAATTTGCGGATACTTACATTAACCATAACGATATGAATATACATTACGAAATCGTATGGCAAACCACAGCACAAGTTTCTTCGGTTGGAATTGTGCTACGGGATGCTCGTATATCACATTCAGGAATGGCGAGCATAAACGCTTGTAAGCAAGATTATGCCAGACATGAGACTTCATGATCTGGCCTGTACACATACAAAGCACGATACCCAAACTTGTTTGATATTTGTTTCGTCGATTGAGTGTTCAGGAAGTGGTATATTCCACCCTATTTAACCACAAATATATCGCTGTTTTACAGTGAAGCATAATGTTATGCGTATTGCCTGGCTTTGCTACTGCAGTGTTGGTCGGATGCGACTGCTCTGACCGGCGTGAACGTGTCCGGGTGCCACATTGGATGTGGAGATGACACATCGGATTAGGAAACTACTCCACCAAACTCTGTGCCTCTGGCGACAGAGTTGGGCGGCGTAGTTTCAGGCGGGCGGCATATTACGCCGAGTTGCGCGGATTTCGTGTGGTGTGGGCGGCGCCGGCGAGACTCAACGCTCTTGCGGCTGTGACCAGGGGAGTGATTCCAACCATGCGCACCTGTACTGTGTTTGGCACCCACGGTGTACGTAACCGAATCGAAAGGGTAGCGTCACCCGGTGCCGATCCACTCAGAGCGTCTTGTGCCGGCCGCCTGGCATAAATGCGACTGTGAGC
Organism: Imbricaverruca yamaguchii; assembly: GCA_034440575.1. Taxonomy (NCBI): domain Eukaryota; kingdom Metazoa; phylum Arthropoda; class Thecostraca; family Neoverrucidae; genus Imbricaverruca; species Imbricaverruca yamaguchii. Next base: position 1,109,917 of record JAOTOL010001628.1, read on the forward strand.
TCTCGCTAACCCGACTTTTAACCAAAAACGTCTCCCGTGCCGCCGGCGTGGTGCCGGCCGAATATGTTCGTGGCCACGCCGCACGGCTTCCAGCTCGTACCATCGGTCTTTGTACCACCTGTGATATTGTGTGGTGAAGTGAACAGGATGGCGCGTGCATTACAGTCTAACATTGCCATCAGTTGCGGAGCGCCGATGCCCATGCACACGGCTTCGTCGTGTTTATTACCGCCTCAGACGGGTCTGTGTGTGTGTTGGTACTTCAGGCAGCCTCTGGCAGGCGGGTAGTACGGCGTGTTGAGGTATGTATTGATTGTTTAGCCGCCTGTTGGCTACGTTTCGCTGGTCGGGAATAGTCATACGGCACCCATATACGACTTCGCAACTTCACGACTTTATCGGTGTCACGTGTGCACAGCTAGGACTGTAATGCGCGACAGGGTGGATGTTTATTAGCTCACCCGCAGCTCTCCGTCAGTATGCTGTCATTGGCACGGGATGTAATACGATCTCGCTTTGTATCATGACTTTCGTGTGATTATATGTTACACCTTCTGTATGCTACATGCATCTGTATGTGTCTTGCGCCCAAGCCTGACTATTCCTATATGGCCCCAGCTGTTGAGCGCGTTGTAAAGCCGCATAAGCCTCGGCATATGCTCGCGGGATTACTTCTAGCTTCCCATTCAGCCATCACATTTGCATTTCAATTTCATGCTTTTCTCAGCATGAGGTCTGCTCTCTTCGTGATGTTCATATTGGTGGACTTCTTCATATTCAGATCACATTCTTGTTGGCGGACTTGCGATGTTCGTTTTTATCCACTCTCAAAACTATTGTAAAACCTTCGGAATTTGAATGTACTGGCTATTCGGATGGAATTTACACTAGCATTGGCCACCCCTGTAGCTCAGTTCGTTGGAGCGATGGCCCGCACTGGTCTCCCCTGTCCTGGCAACACAGGGTGTGACTCGCTTCACGCACTCGCAATTAGCTGGGGGGGGATTGCCGTGTCGGTTGATTGCCGACACGTTAAACTCTCTGTTAAAATTATGTCGTCGAACTGGAATTCATGGATCGGGTAGTGGAGCCGGGGTTGATTCAACAAGCACTGCTTAGCAGTGCGACCCTGGTTCATAAGGCCACCCCAGCAAGAATCCGGACTAAGTTGTTTTAGAAAAGAAGAAGGAAAAAGCATGTTGTGGGATGAATGGTGTATTTCGCAAGTTGTGCGGACAGGAGCAAATGGTGAAGATCCCTAATGGAAGAGGTTATATATAATATGTCGATCGATGTGTAATGACAAGCATGGTGTTGTGCTGCACCTTGCGTGAGTTCAGATAGATACATTTGTGCCAGAGTAGGTCATAACACGGGTGTTGATATCTAAACATTATGGGGGGTAGCACAATATATGAATACAATAGACGGACCCAAGTGGTTTGTGGAGTGGGGGCACGCTCCATGTTGTCCCATGTCAAAAGTTGAAACTATTGAGCGGTAAATCCAACATCTAGGGAGCGCTTGTCGCAGCAAAGGTGTGTAAAACAGCATCCCTTGGTTTAGAAAAACAACAGAGTAAGAATGATTAGGTGTTGCAAATTGTTTTGTTGCGCCGAGGACATTTTTGAACTCCGACACGTAACTGGTCGGAAGGGTCACTGCACTATATGTCTGAACGATCACCACAAAAAATTATTCGTCCCACCAATGCGTTCGCCCACATTTCCAATTACCAGGTATAAATCACCTCACCTGAACCAGCAAACCAGATTGAAATGTTCTGTCAAGCTTTAACGGCCTCCCGCTCCCGTGAGATGGTAACGGCACGCGCATGTGTAGGGGAAGCGGAACAGTACGGCGGCCTTAACACTTTATGGCTCCTGACCAGAAGCACAGCCAAGGGGAGGGCACCACCCCTCCACCCACACCCCATCTCCCTTCAAACTAACGAGGATTCACCAGATGAAACGATACATTTTGAGATTCTCATCACGCAAAACCTTGAATTATCGGCACTTGCTAAGAGCTTTTTCTGCTCTTCATATTTTTTTCCGTCCAGCCTCCTTAGGGAAGTCCGGGCTGCGCCATTGTCTCAGATATAGAAATATGGAATCCTATTCAAAAAGGGTTGCCTTTAAGCTTCGGAACTTCGGAACTTAAGAACGTTTATATATCTGGTTTCGGACGGTTCCGAAACTTCGGAACGTTTAGGCTTCATATACTACATGTATACGACGTACGTACGGAGGTATACAAATGCGTGTATGCATACATCTGGGTATGCCGCTATGCGTGTTTCGACAAATACACAAGGACTTGGCCATCTTGTTTGCAGCGGATGCATTTGCGGCGACATGGGAGGCTGATTAGACAAAGATTAATTCCCTCTAGCTTCTAATACAATTACCGACCCGTGATAGGTAGTGTACTGGCAGCATTAGACAAGCACATCAGTGTGATTCAAGCTCCGTTCGAAGATTACCAACTGCAGATGGGAAGTTCAATTTTCATGAGTCGACACTGAAAATGTGGCGAAAGGAACCGTCTGGACAGGGGTTCAGGGGGCAGGCTAGGGTTGTGGCCCAGATTCGAAAATATAACCTGGGGATAGGCACAGAGCCGGATTATTCAGTGGGTACACACCGTCAAGAAGGTGCACTAAACACTATGAAGTGTATTTACGAAGTTGAGCACGAATAATGGAGAACATATTTGGCATAAACTTCCCAACGCCTGATGAGATTAAAACGATTTTTGTCAACAATCTCAACAAAAGCATCAAGTGGCTGTTACGAGCTCAGGCGAAGCGATGGCGAGGGCGAAACGAGCGCCAAGTAATTTGATTAAGCCCACATGGAAGGTGTCAGATCAGGTGAAACAAGTGACCTCAACTTTCAAAAGTTTAAAAATGGCCGAAGTTTTCACTTTCCGATAAAATAGCTGCTGAAGTTGTTTCCAGGGCACACAATTAGCATGTAATACTCCAATGTGTAAAAAGAGGACATCTCGGGTATCCAAGGTCATTGACCTTGATGAGATCACTGACCTATATTCGCACATCCAGCTAATTGTCAAACAACCCAAAATGTCCGACTTGATCGCTGATCCGAGCGTGAACGCACCTCTCTTACTAGAGAAAAGGTGTCGTCGTCATTTGCGGAACTACTGCTGCCAGCGAAATGAAAACATACCATACAATTGACAACTCTCGCCGACATATTTTTTATTTGTACCGCCCAATGTCACATGGACGATGTTTGACGCCAGCGGCACCGCGTCATGTTTAACTAACAGAACCGCCCTCGTTACAAACAAGATGTGCTGACTGAGCTGGCACATTCTGCCAGTGTGTGCAGTCTGGCCCGTGTTAACAGTTTGCGTCGCTCGTAATCGGGTTATCGCCGACGTAGTTGTTCCATCTCACGGGAGTGCTCCTTCGGAACCGGAGGTATTTCTGTCTGCGACTTTCGACGGCTTGCATAGAGCCGGTGCAGCTGGTGTTCGGCGTCGCCGACCGTGTGAGCAGACTGTTCAATTAAAGGCGGCACCACTCGCGGCGGTGTCATGAAGAATTGTGACGTAATCTACAAGTGTATGCAGATTATACCGGTAATGCCCGGACACAGACCAGGCCCACAGCTGTCAAAGATTGAAATGCTGAAAGCGTATAGGGGTTTATGCTTCGATACTACGGTGAGCAACACTGTACGGGCAAAATGAGCCATAGTTGGACTTTGGCGGCTTCGTGGTCGACGGTTATTCAAACTTGCATGCAGAAATAATGTCTGGATTTGATCAGTCCGCCACCTGCATAGTGATGTCAGGTGGTGGGCCTGCGTACCAACTTTTGTCTGATGTATTTTATCAATCCGCCACCTGTATAGTGATGTCATGTGGTAGGCGGGAGGGTCAGCTGTTGTCTGCCGTATTTGGTCAGTCCACCACATGTATAGTGATGCAAGTTGGTGGGCAGGAAGGTCAGCTGTTGTCTGCTGTATTTGGTCAGTCCACCACATGTATAGTGATGCAAGTTGGTGGGCGTGGCGGGCCAGCTGTTGTCTGCTGTATTTGGTCAGCCCGCCACCTGTATAGTGATGTCAGTTGGTGGGCGTGGTGGGCTGATTGTAGTCCACCACATGATAGGGATGAAGTTGGGGGGGGGGGGGGAAGAGGGGGCGGGCGGGTGGGCTGGCTGTTGTCTGCTGTATTTGGTCGGTCTGCCACCTGCATAGTGGTAGTTGGTGGGCTTTGTTGCTAGTAATGTTTCTGGTGTGCTGCCGGTCCAGCTCTCCGTCGGTCTGCGGCCTTTATTTTGATTGGGCCTCCTGAACTAGGGACCTTCGCACCTTCGCAGGTGCGAAGGTGGGCGGGACAACCGGAACAACCGTTTCAAGTTTTTCTGTTCGTCCGACGCCCGTCTCGAACGGAATGAAAAACAGTACAAAATGATTGGCATTCTGTTTCACTACGTCCCGACGGACGTGAATTGTGCGTTTTTTTTGGCGCAGTCGTACCAATTGTGCCACTAGAAGTTCATCTTTCAAAGCGCAAAAGAGAAGCCTGGGTAAGTTGAACGGCAGTTCCCTCTCGATTTCTGCAGCATAACTGAGTAAAGCTTGTTTGACATTGGAGTTACTCACGAATAAAGCGTTTATGTATTCCATCGATCATACTTGGTTATCATCAGGGCTGTCAATTTCGGCCAATTATTTGAGAGCTCAATGCCTAAAGCCCACATGAAGAAATGGAAGGAAAAGCTGAATGTAAGGAAGTCGAGAACCACGGGCAAAAGAAGATATCTAGCTACGTTCTCGACGCACGTCGAAGGATCCGTTTACGTCGCAAAAGTTAAAATAATTCCTACATTTGTACGGACGTCCGACGGGCGTCCATTTGACGTAAATTGTGGCCGCAAGGTCACCGTTGCACATCGCGCCAGTGGAAAACGGATGGCCGCAGGGAAGCGAATGTCTAAGAATGTTTGGCGACGGACTGAAGCCCCGTTCACATCGCAACCGTTTCAAGTTTTATGTCGTGCGACATCCGTCTTAAACAGAATGGGAACAAGTACAAAATCACGGGCACTTCGCTCCGCTCAGTCCTAATCGCCGTAAATTGTGCGTTTCTGGCGCAGTCGTTAAATTCGTTCAAGTCGTTCAGTTGCATAGTGAAGTCAATTGAGCCACTCGAAATTGGCTCTTGAAAGCTCAGAAGATGAGGGTAGGTAAGCTTGATGGCAGTTGCCTTATCATTTCTGCAGCATAGCTGAGTGCAGATATTTTATAATTGAAGTTATTCACGAAAAGATGTACTCATCTCTTGCTATCGGTCCCACTTAGCTATCGTCAGTGTCATCGATTTATGAGAGTAACTGAGGTGCTCAAGCCCACTTACTACATGGAGGAAATTGGAAGACGAACTGAATACAAAAAAGTCGAGAATCACGGGCCATCCTTCCAGTTACGTTTTCGACGCACGTCAGAGTCGCGTTTGTGGCACAAAACTCGAAGCAATTCTCACTTTTCGACGGACGTCAGAAAGAAGTAAATTGTCGCTCCCAAGTCGACGTTGCAGATTTACGGACGTTTGACGGACGTCCGATGGGACGAAAAACAAAACGGGCGCAGTGCGAACCGGGCATAAGCCTCTCGAGTCGGTTCAGCAAATAGTGGACAGTGCAATGGTGGAGCATTGCAAAAGTGAGATTATGGAAGTAAAATTCAGCGCAGTGGCGCGTTGAATTGACATATTGGAGGCGGAAGCCTCCAAGGAATATGAGATCCTGTCTCCATCTACTGCTGCACTCTATCCAATCAGTGCGCTCGCATCTCAACGAGCAGTAGCAGACCATCAGAGCGTTAGCTGACCAAGTCGAAAACATCGACGCAAACCGGCGGATGAACGGTCCCATCTTCAAAAGTTCCGAATTTGGAAGGAGAAAAAAATGAACATCGAGGAAATAGCTTTTCAGGTACGGTGGAAACGGTGTGTGGAACTGAATATCACTGGGAATTACCTCTAAACGGTACATGGCCTGCAACATGACAGAATGACAACAGCCACCGTCACCATGCAATCCTTCCGAACGAAGCTCAGAAACGAGATCTACAGGGGAAGCTTGAATCTCAGGTCCAGCGACGGCAGGGAGCCTCTACCCAAGCAAATCACTGTCGACAGCTAACAATCGCATCTTCGGCGCAGTGCTGGCGTCCAAGAAGAAGCAGACCATTTACACGGTGTTCACAAGGGGAGGTGCCGCGTTCGTCAAGATGACTCCAGTTCGGCAGTCGTGGCGTCACAAGCATGGAACGGCCGCGTCCGCCTTCTGTGGTGGCGAGCGCAGATGGCGGCCCGGCCGCCCCTGGAGCCGCCGCTGGCTCCGCCCGTGCGCCGAGACCAGTCGGCGCTCGTGGGGCAGGTGACCGCGACCGGGCGCCGCGGGACAGGCACGTGACCTGCGCGTGCCCGATGACGTCAGCGGGCGGCCGCGAGCGGTGAGGACGCCGCTGAGGCTGCTGCAGCAGGCGAGGCTGGGCTGGCGAGCGCGGCCGACCCTGCGTCGGTGGTCGGGTCGAGTGGTCGTGTCGCCGGGCTGTCGGGAGCACCATCCGGTCAAGCGGCGCCGGCGCCGCATCGGTGGATATCGGAGTCGCAGTCAACACCGCCGATCCAGAGCGCCCCGCGCCTGCGTCAGGTGAGGTACGAATAGAAGGATATGAGTAAAAGTGCTACTCTGTCGGTTCATTGTCAGGCGAACATAATATTATGGGTTTTTGAATATTAATATGGCGTAACTCAGGAATTACCGTCAGCTGTATTTTTACAAACACATTAGGTATAAATAACGCAAAACTCTGAGATCGAAGTATGAGACGAGTATGAAGACGAATATCAAGCAATTGACCCATCCCAATCCTTCAGTGGTATATATAGAATTTGCGTGATGGGGTGGAGCGACGGATTCGGAGTTTGCCCAACTTTTACTTACTTATTGTTATGGTCATCGGATTTCGATCATCATTTTTTCTTCAAAACGGTTGGTTTTTTTTAAAATCAAAATAATTAATGACAACATAAGTTTTGTGGGGAACCAAAATACTACAACCGTTTCTAAGTCACAATAATTCAACTCCCTCCCCTGTTGAAAGTATTGCCCTGGCATCTCTGGATAAATCAGCTCACATTGCTAAGCTTACACCTGCACTGTTGCCTAAAGATGTTACCTTTTCAATTTCTCGCGTTGCAGTCAATAGCGCCCAGTCGCTACCAGGTCAACGTTGGTGCACGCGTACATCCGCCTTGAGCGTTCGCCGCATTCGCTTCACTTCATACGTGTCTGCGACTTCTGCTAGGTTCGTTTCATTTTCACAATTTCTGCCACAATTGCTGTCCTGTGCCGTCCTCGACATCATGTAATGTTTGGTATCGTGGTTCAGCGCGAAAATTTGATGAATTCAAGCCGAAATTATTTCTCTTGTTTCCACAATTTCTGGTGGAGAAGGAATACGGATACCTTTCTGAACGATGTGTACACCATATCTTTTTGTCTAAGTACCTCGCAGCTTGGCTACCGAACCGAGATGCGTCTGATTCGGTGTTCGTTTTCGGGCCCGTTCGAATTTTTCGTTGATCTATCCATTTTATGAACACGGCGCAATTTGTTAAACCCCATGCGCGTTTTGGAGGCCCGACGTGTTTCTTTGCTTCTTTATTGGTGTGGACTCGTGGTGTTTTTGACGGACGGAAGGTTTTCGAACGCTCCGTTGTGTTTTTGCTGTCCCGACACATTTCCATGACCATGTCACTTTTTGCGTTATGGGCGCTAAATGACCTAGTAGTCGGCGCGCCCTTAAACCCAAATAATCAATCGATCAATCACTTTTTGCGTGACTCAGTCTGTCTTTGAAGTTCTTATGCCGTCATTGTGGCAATGGTGTGTTTTGACGATCCGCGGTGTGGCTACCAAGAACTCTGTGCGTTTATTTAAGGCCCCGGCACATATTCTAAAGCCATGTCGTTTTTGAAAATCCGGTGCATTTAGCAAGGCTCCGGTGGCTTTTCGAGATCCCAGTAGCTTTGAGGTCACCGCTGGATATATTTAGAGCTTCCGACCTCCCGACGGGGACTTTTGGGATCATTGACGCAATATTTGGAGGCCAAGTGTGGTTTTTGCGGCCCCAGTACCATTTCTTAGAGGGTCCGTCGCGGCTCCTCGGGGCTAAGGGGCGAATTTTCCGTGAACAGACGAGTTTTCATGAGTTGTCTGGGAACAGACTCGAGTTGTTGGGGTCCCGACGTGTGTTCGGGGCTCAACGCGATATTTCAGAAACCTCCGATCTCTTCCTGGGCTTGGGTCCTTTTTTCGAGACCCGGCGTACGCTTTTGGGTCCTGGCGCGTTTTTTTTTTTGGGGGGGGAGGTATGCATCGGAACGTGTTTTTTTTTCTTCTGGACCCTACGCGATTTTAGTGATTGTCTGGCGTGATGTTTGAGACTACAAGGCGATTGTTTAGACCGGGATTGATTTTTCGGTGTCACTGCGTATTTCTCTGAGCCCCGGATAAATTTGTGCGGGTTTCATTGTGATTGTCTGGGGCTGATTGCATTCATTTATGACCTTCATTGCATTTTAGATCCCCGACGGCATCCTCCAGTCCCCAGTGCGGTTTTGGGGGCTCCGGTGGGATTTTGTCGGAGTCCCGGTTAAATTTTTGAGGACCAGATGTGAACTTTCGGAGGTCCCACGGGAGTTATCGGTGTCTCGATGCGAATTTTCCGGGCTCGACGCGATTCTTGCAGGATCTGCTCTGAATTTTATGGGTCCGGGTCGCTGTTCGGGATCCAGGTACGACCTGTGGGCCCAGGTGAGACTTTGGGGATGCGGCGCAATCCTTTCTGGGATCCTGCACGTTTTGTTTCGTGACCTTACATACATTTTCCGGTCTCTGACGCAACGTTTCGGACTTCATAGCGATTAATTTTTTAGAGGTCCCTGCTGAGTTTTTATGGGGAGCATCGACTTCATTTTATTCGTGTTCCGGTTCGATTTTGTGGCACCATTTTGATTTTCAGGGTGCCTGATCAATTTTCTGGAGGACCGGATGAACGTTTCGGAGTTATGTTGCAAGTTTTGGAGGGTCTCTTTGCATTTGTTTAGGAACTGCGATGCATTTTTTGGATTGATCCTCGATGTAAATTTTTGGCGGCCTGGCACGATTTTCGGAGTTCCGGTGCGATTTAAAAAATATTCCCTGCATATTTTTTTTTCGGGCACAGGCACGAGTCTCCAGGGCTCCAATATAAGCTGTCTGGGCCCCGATGAAAATTATCTGGGCTCGATGCGTTTTTTCTTTGCCTCATCATTTTTTTTTCAGTCTGGGTCGCCTATTCCGCCATGGCGATAATTGAGTCCCGGCGCGATTTTTTGGGCCATCCGGCATAAGTCATTCCGGTCCTGCACGTTTCTTTTTGGGGTTCTACGCGATTTTACGGGCCTCGGGTGCTAGATTGGCGACTTCGGAGCGATTGTCCAAGCTCGGATTTATTTGTGTGGTCTTGTTAATGTTTTCGGGGGTCGGCTTGATTTTGTTCGACTCTTGGTTAGACTTTTGGCCACAAGCGTGATTTTCTGAGTCCTCGCGCAATTTTTTTTTGAGCCCGAGACGCATGGCAACGACGAAGCATATATGCCCATATTTCTTTTGCAAGTAATTGTCTGATGCCCACAGTTGGCTGGACATTTAACACATGCGAACGCCACGACTGCCACTGCTCTGTAAGCGCTTCCAAGCAGCAAAAGCCTCTTGTTTTGTTGCAGATAGCTGCTGCTCACAATTAGCATTGTCTCCTCCGATATGTTTTACACAGCTATGAAAATACAACTACCATAATTTTAAGGACGCACCTGATGCTACATCGGACTCATGCAGTCCGAGCGATACGGTTTTTTATTCGTGGAGTGTTCTGGATATGCATATTTAATTAATCTTATTTATTTTCGATAAACGTTCCATATTCAGCATATCCAAGTCATCGTATGTGGCTTTCATGAATCCAAGTTATCGTATGTGGCACCACCTATTTTGTCGTGCTATGTTGCGAAACAGCTAGTTATCCGCACATGTATTCATACTATAGGAACATTTTCGGCAATCCCGACCAAATTATTCATTTTCGTGAATGTTTTTTTGCGGTCGTCCCACCTAGATACATTTGGTCTTCAATATGCTGTGATATGTACCGTCGAACAGACTTCTTGAGGTCATGCTTCCGTCCCATTTGAGGGGATGCAAACATATAGTTTGGCCATCACTTTAGGCTACTTGAGGGATGGGGTGGTGGTGGGGATGGCGGTGAGGGTGGGGGTGAATTGCCCGCGTGCCTCCTCTCCACTTAGATTCGCAATTGCATAGGTGGATATTTAAACTTATGTATAAATATACCCGGAACCGGCATAGCATAGCCAGAAGAGTAATAATTAACAATAGATGGAAAGGTATTAGAAGACTGGTATTAAGTATTAACATCATATTAAAGCAAGGAATAGTATTTCGGTTTCAATGGTAAAACAAGTGGAAGGACACTAGAAACGTGGAGGATTACGGTTTGTTGGTTTCCTCAATACAGTAATGTAGTTCTACAAGCAGCTATAGTTACCAATTGTCACAGAAGACCGGGCCGGCTTTATTGCGGGTAAGTAGATTGAATAAAACGTACGACTTATTCCTAATGTAATCCAACGTTGCAAGTAAATGGGCACATCCGCAATCTTATTGCGTTTGTGATGAAAAAGCATGAAACAATGCGCGTTGGAAATATATGAAAGCCCATTTCTGCTCTTGACTTTTGGGAAACTTTAAACAATGGATTTACTGCATGGCCGACGCAGTATACTCGCCCATAAATTCCAATTTAAGCAATTAATTTGCATACTGTAAACACTAGTTCGCCAAACAAAGCATGCTTGTGTTCAAATTCTTGCGTTCAAATAAATGGAAACCCTTTCAAAAGTGCACAACACAGAGTGGTCTTAGACAAGGCTGCCTTCTTAGTGGCTTGTTATCAGTTTTTAATCTATGTTGGAAGAATCAGAAACGATGGCTTAGTCAAAGGTATCGTTATTAGCGGTAATGAAATAAAGGCAACTGCCTACGCAGATGTTTCAGTTCCATGAAATAACTATCGACAGGGACGAGTAGCCTAGGGGTAATTTGCTCGTCTCACAATCGAAAGGTTGTGGGTTCGAGTCTCACCTGTCGCTACTCTTCGCTCGCGACCAATCGGCGTGAGAGATTGGCGACGCTACATGACTCAACGGTCGATGTGTCGTAAAATCAATAACAAACCAAATAGCGATCGGCAATCTTCGCCGAAAGTCTCAAAATGACATCACTTAGAAAATACATTTTCGGTTACTGCCAAGCAAAGAGGAAGCATGCCATCAAAGATTGCTTGTCCCTGACAAAGGTAGTAGCCATCTTGCACTGCAATGGAAATGAGAGCATAGCACATATGTAACATGAACACCTTTTGTTGGGAAACATGTACAGGACGGTTTCAAATGAAACAATGGGAAGATAATGAAGCTATTCGCGGTTTTATTCGAATTTTGGGGACGACGTCATAAATGTTGAGAGAAAAATATCCGCTAACAGAAAATGTGTTAAAAGGCATATTATTACAATCTAGTTTGCATACTGTAGACGAATAGATAATGCTTACGGCCAGGAAATAACTGAATACTCGATTCACCCAATGGTAGTGCACTCTGTTGTCCGATCGACTCCCATATTATGGAGACGGATCATCACATCATCAAAACGATACTGCGGGAGGACAATGTCACGTCTCATTCTCTAAATCCTGAAAAGCAGCTAATGCTCCTATTTCAGGTTGGTCGACACGAACCTGAACATAACACGACAAGCTTATTATAGATTGCAGCAAGAATGTGGCGAACACTCAACTACATTGGCCTTCCATATGTAATCGGGTGCATTCCATTACTGAGGGAGTTCGCCTAAATTGGCTGCCCGATAGGTGCATACAAAAGTATTCTGATAAATCAGCTACTGCACATCCATGGTATCGCTGATAGTGACATACGTGCCCTGTGCCCAGCATCTAAAAGAAAAAGAATCTGTTTTGCAGTGCGCACCAACACATGCAGTCTGGAACGCGTGGGAAAATATGCTAGAACTGATAAATAATTTAACGTGGGAGAGCGAAGGCCTATCGAGCCAAGTTGGACAACAGCGTCAGCTGCTGTTGTGCAGTTTAGCTACATATATGATTGGTGTGGCGATTGTGGTCGATATCAGTTTCCATCTGTGCGGGCCAATTTAGCCAATTAGAATCCAACATTTTTGTGACATAAGCTAGAATAGCTTTGGTCGCAGCGGTTTTGAAATCCACCCTTCGATCGCCGGGTTAGCTTCAGCTAACCTCACTGGTTAAAAATTATATAGTGCTCACGTGCTGCTACGTCACGCAAAGTGCCGTGGGAGGTGTTTGATGTGTGAATATAGGGGGATGAGTTTTTAACACGCGCCCTGGAGGGGGGGGGGGCGAAATCCGCCCACCCCTCCGGTTTTTCGTAGATAACTCTCGATTTTACCGGCAGATATACGCCATTGTTTGCGTACCTGCCTAGAAATGAACGGCACGTTGTTTAAAATAAGAAAAACGAAAATCGACTGATTTTTTTTTTAGTTAGGGGTCTAAAGAAAAAAAAATCAGCGCTAGACCACAAATATCGGCGCTGATGCGCTTCCCGTATATTGGCAAAAAGGAAGTGTTTTTGGCAACACTAGCGACTTGTTTGATGTATATTGTTATGCTACATTGTTTCAAAGTCATGTCAGGTCACCGAGGTCAAGTTAGGTCAAGTTCATGACAGGTTAACACACGCCATGGAGGAGTGGAGGGCGAAATCCGCCGGACCATGGAGTTCATTTGCGTCGCCTTCAAATCCAGTGAGTTTTCCAAGCAAATATAAGGCAAGTGTAGGCAAGGTGCCTTTGCCTGGCAGTCCAGACTTTGCCTCGCTTGTACGAAAACTGGTTCTCAATTTCAATGGGTCCTCCAAACCACCAAGTTCTCAAGTCCAAGAGCCGTTCTTCAAACCAACAGCTGTTAATGCTCTTGTATTGACCGGGCGTATTATTAAACAATACCGCCACAACTTGTACAACCTTTGCAACAGTTCTCAGTGACGCCAACCGTTCCGAATTTGCGCCTGAGCAGTCTCCACAGCCACAAGCGACAGTGAGCCGTTCGGCGTCTGCACATCTGTACATCTCTGTCTCTCAGTTACATCTTACCGGCCATTAATGCTACATCCCCGTTCAATGGCTTCTGGGGCCAAGCTGCGCGCGCGATGGGGGGCCAGTCGTTTGTGGAGGAGGGGCAATGCCTCGACATGCCGATATCATCTATTGCACCACACCATGATGGGAGGGGTCCGGTCATCGCACTCCAGACCAGCACCCAAGCCATGCATGTGCCGCACGGTACAATGGTGACACGGGTGTCACGATGATGACACCAGACTGTGACAGGTCGCATTGACACAGCCTCGGCCGGCCGGTCGTCGTGAGAGAAGAAGTTGACTTGGCTTAGCATTCGTCATTCGGCTCGGAGCTCGGATCCCAGAATGTATGGAAGAGCCAAGCGCATTCCGAAAGGAAGGTCCGAAATTAACTTCCTTACGCAAGTATGTATTTGCGTTAAGGTAGTCTTACTCTATAGTGAATGTGACGTTAAGGTTCTGAAGGCTGGGCGAGAACATCTCCGAGATGATTTATACTTTGTTTTACTTCGATCCACCGTAAGATGATTTGTAATTGGGGCGGGAGGGATGACGAGAGAGTTGGTTTTCCCAGGCTGCTGGCATTAGCATGCTCTTGTCGAAGAGCGCCGGGATCTTTACGGTGCAGACAAGGAGGTAGATATGAACATAAAAATCAGCTGCGTTATATACAGCTGCATTCAATGAGTCATTCTTGCTATTGTCATGCCAAATTGTGCACTCTAAGTGGTCGCGCGCACACATGAAGCACGAATCGAGATCACAATTTCCACAGGTGTCATATATGTAGCTAAGCGGCGCCCCAGCAGCTGATTGCTATTATCCAGGCCTGGGAAGACCGCCATGTTTGGCATGAACCTCTGCGACGCAACGCCGCTTCAACGTAATAGTATCGTGATGATGCTGCAAACACAATTTATTTGGAAGTAGTGGAATAAGAAAGGGCGAATGACAAATGAATGCTTTCCCAGTTACTTACAATGATGCCTTAACTTTGAAAGATATATCCACATCGTCAGCTACAGAGAACATATCTTCGAGGAACTGTGGGAAATGTTTTGGTTCAACTTGGTGGATTTCATACAACGAAGAATGGCTCTTAAGTGCTCCTGGGTTTTAGACATTGCGTGAGACGAAATGTACGACCCTCAATATACCGGGAGGTGCTGAGTTTACATCAAAAGTAGCGCTAGGGATTATGCTATATTACTCAACGTTTCGGCCAGGGGCCATCGTCAGGAGTGAATGGTGGATTTCGTCAGGCCATCATTGGTGGATTTCCACAGCAAATCCATTCTGTTTCGGTAGCTACTGCTCGCCTAATCGCATATGTCCGCATCACCTTGGAGCCGCGATGTACGCATGTCGCACCTTCTCGACAGCATTGACCGTCTCATCGTCGTGTCTACACCGTCGCGTTGAAATATTCGCGTCGACATCGTCGCCTCGCCATCGTCGCCTCGCCATCGTCACGTCGCCATCGTCGCGTCGCCATCGTCGCGTCGACATCGTCGCGTCGACATCGTCGCGTCGACATCGTCGCGTCGACATCGTCGCGTCGACATCGTCGCGTCGACATCGTCGCGTCGCCGTCGTCGCGTCGCCATCGTCGCGTCGCCATCGTGCATCGTCGACATCGTCATGTCGACATCGTCACGTCGACATCGTTACGTCGACATCGTCACGTCGACATCGTCACGTCGACATCGTCACGTCGACATCGTCACGTCGACATCGTCGCGTCGCCATCGTCGCGTCGCCATCGTCACGTCGACATCGTCGCGTCGCCGGAGCGTCACGGCCAGCCGTGTGCCAGCCGGTGGTGTCTGACCGGCCGCGGACGGGTCTGGCGGCGAAGGGACCCCAGTCGCCGCTCGCCACGGCCGGCGGGCTCGGCTCCCTGAACCAAGTCAGGTGCGTGGGCGTTTCTTTACCTGGCAGCGCAAATATGACTTCATCTGCGACCACGATTGTTGCCGAGCCCATTCAGCCAGCGTATCCTCGACTCGATTCGTTTCCGGGATGGCGACGCGCCGATATTACGCTCCCGCGGCGTCGTATAGAGTCTGGTGCTTCAACTTGTCGTGGAGGCCCCGTCTCTCTAAAAAAAATAATGAGTTTGAAAACAACCGCTGCTTTATCCCGTCCACAGGCAAGATAATGCATATATATATATATATATATATATATATATATATATATATATATATATATATGCATGTGTGTGTGTACAAACATTGCATTGCATAGATGCAGCACTGCTTTGCAACGTTTGTGAACTTTTCACGTCAACTGGCCAGCACATTGAACAACGTTCTCCTGAAGTGTCCAATGTTCACATGTGCATGGGTGTTTATAAACTACTTCGGTCATGTTTTGAGCTGCTTCTTTTGTTTTCCTTCGCATTGCTAGGTGTGCTGTTTTCTTGCCGTTGCAAAATGTTATGATCGTTCTGCGCGGTCTTTGGAGAGACGCCACGACTAATTATGTCCTGCACACGTTTTCGGTCCTGTAAACAGTGTTCCTATGTTTTTTTTAGGAACGGCTTAATGAGAGACTGCATATCAGCAGTTTTATGTACTTGTTTACCTCCCAGCATCATGCTTGGGGACCCGTTTATACCCTGGTTAGTGTGTATGCGCGAGTAATTGTTGATTATGAACATCCGCTTCAGGCGGTGGATTTCTTTACGCCAATAGTACAAAAGACCTACATGTATGATAGCTTGTCGGAGGTACTTGCGAACAACTCTAGTTTTGCAGCACGCCATACACCCGCTGTTAGCATGCGTGTACTTCCCACTATTTATAGCTCGTCCGTGGATAGACATCTCGTGCATTCCGTGCGGATCCTGCAATAGAACTTCTAAGAAAGGCAAATCGCTTTTAGCATCCATTTCATAGGCAAATGTTACAGCTTGAGTTCTGAATAGAATCATAATGTTATGCCGTCACGGAATCCTCACCCATGTCTACAATATCGTCAACGTAACGTTTGCAAACATGGGCATTCACTTGATTGCTTTCCATGTGTTCGCTTTCCACATGACACACTTACGCATCGGGAAGCGTGACAACTAATAGCGAACCCATAGCCGCGCTATTGATTTGTTTGAACAGTCGACCGTCGGAAGTGGAACGGCAATTGTGCAGTGCACGCAATAAGCATTTCTTTGAGGACGTTTCTCGATAGCCTTTGAGGGTGCAGGGTGCAAGTCTTGACTTTAGTGTATATATATATATATATATATATATATATATATATATATATATATATATATATATATATATATATATATATATATATATCGTCGATGGTCTCGTTCGTAGATGCGTTCGTGAATTAGTTGTCAACATTCAAGGATGCGGAAATACTTTGGGTTTCTTTGATATCGAAATCGTAAATAATTGGTAGATATTATTATCGGTTGGTGGCATGTGTGGAGGTATCGTAGTCATTAGGAAGCCTGTTGGTGGCACGTGTAGAGTTGTAGATATTAGGACATCTGTTGGTGGCACGTGTAGTTATTAGGGTGCCTGTTAGTGGCAAGTGTGGATATTATGGAGTATGTTTGTGGCACGTCCGGAGTGGTTAGATTATTGACCTCCTTGGCTAAATTATTGGTTTGTGTTCATATTTGTAAAATTATAAGTCGCAACATTTCCGGTTTTATGAATCTTAGCATATTTTAACTATGGATCTTTGGATGTGCGGGTAGGTGTGCGTGTGGAGATATGTGGGGAATGGTGTGGGGTCCTTCATAAAAACACTGAGAAAATCCTGCTTTAGATATGTTATTTTGTTTCGAGGCCCTTTAAATAATTTGGTTGTGCAATTTGTTTTAGTGCAGTTCTCATGACTGGTATTGAATTGATCGAATATGCTACCTAGATAAAATTGGGAGCGCAAAAACAGCAAGTAAAATCGGCCTTCATTTCGATGCCTCACCGAAGCCAAAATGAAATCAGTCTGCTTCATTAAACCACGCCGACCCGGTGCACTGAAGTACCCTCACCGAAGGCATGGTGGTCACACAGACTAGTGGCGGTGGCATGGCGACAGTGACTGTGACTGTGACTGTGACTGTGACTGTGACTGTGACTGTGACTGTGACTGTGACTGTGACTGTGACTGTGACTGTGACTGTGACTGTGACTGTGACTGTGACTGTGACTGTGACTGTGACTATGACTGTGACTGTGACTATGACTTGACTTGACTTGACTTGACTATGACTATGACTGTGACTGTGACTGTGACTGTGACTGACTGT